>BLKM01000971.1:988624-1366931 GCA_013340265.1 Coptotermes formosanus
GCCGGCGACGGCCACATTCCAGTGACCAATATAACGTATGTTGATCTCAATCAGACGCAGAAGTACACGCATAACAAATCCACTGCAGATCAGAGTTGTCTGTTTGTCTGCTTATACATGACGTATCACAAGTGCTTACGGAATCCCCCTTTTCGCGCTTGTCTGTAATTGCGTGTCCGTCCCACTAACTAGGTCAAGGTTTAAATGCTTAACCACATGCTGTCACAGGAATCAATATGACGGAAGTCAGGACATGTCATACTGAAAATGCAAGGGTGCTTCTCACACATGATGCGTAGCGACAATTTACGTGTATTAACTCCAGATTACAGAAGTCAAATCGGTTGTCAGAATGATCATGAAGCAATCTGACAGACGAAGCGTACATTTTACTGAAATGCGGTGTGACGATTCGGCTTGCTTAAACCTTTAACCCTTTAAAGACGAAGCATGTCTGTTTTATATAAGGACTCTGTGCGTACCGTGCTGTAAACACTCTCCACTTCGGTTATAAAAACCAGTCTCTTAATGTTTTATAAGGCAAAAGTTGCTGCTTGTTCTGGGATCCGTACGAAACACATAAACGCAATGTGGGCACCACGTAGAATTTTTTAATGTTAAAGCTAGTGGTACGTAAAGTTACCGCTAGGGTTTACAAGGTTAATCCTCAGCGGGTACTTCATGTACCACCAGGTCTAACATTTAAAAAAAAAAATTCTACATTCTGCCCACGCAGTGCACTGAGGCTTCTAACTTTTGCAGAGATCTCAGAACAAAGAGCACTTCTTATTTTCCTCTACAGCAATATTTTCAAACCTTTATTACCTATGCAAATAGCTCGGAGCACCAACCAACTGCTGCTGAATTACTGTCAAGAAAACGTATGCGTAAAAAGCTGCTACATATATACAATAAAACCTCGTTAATCCGGCCTATGTGGGGGGAACAGTAGTCCGGGTTAGTAAAAGCCCGGATTAACACGAATAATAAAAAACAAAGCTAATAGCACGAATAAAAATACACATTACTCAAAATCGTGTTATATATCATAATAATTATTACACAGTAAAAGAGGTACATATTTACATTGTTGTAATGTACAGAAATTGTTAATAAAGTACAGTATGTCACAAACCACAAATCGTCTGCGATCGTCTTAGAACAGGATGTTCGTAAAGACGTAGGCTTAGTTGTAACGGTAGAAACTGGTTTGAAACCCGCGGTCACTTCACACTCGCGCCAGTGATTTATTCTACTGCTGTCGGCTCCAAAATAAAAATTTCTTCTTCCAGGAACTCTGTCCGGATTAAGCGAAGTCTGGTTTAACGGGGTCCGGATTAACGAGGTTTTACTGTATATAAGTCACTTTACATAGCAATAACATACTGAAGCTCTTTACCTGTCTTTCGAGGGACATTTGGAATTTCGCGAGGTGTATCAAACTTTCAACATTTTTGTATACTTACATATTCCACAGCTTCTCGCTGAACTGAGGTGGGGAAACGCTGCTCTACAACGTTAACTGATTGGTTTTCATAACCGAGCGAAATGTGTTTACTGCGCTGCACGAACTGAGTATGTAAGCACATTTCAGGTTAATTTTCGTCTTTAAAGGGGTAACCTAAGTAAAATTATTGAACATCACGGTGAGAGCAGCTGCAGTCCGAACCGTTTCACGTGTTTTCATGAAAAAAGGAAGTGAAGCGCTGAAGTTGATGGCTGAAGCTTCGGAACTCCGTAAATTCTTGCAATGATAATCACATTCCATGTCATCGACTCAATAAAGCAATCAAAAGATATGTCAACAGAATTCTCAGATGCTGCGTGGGCTCTAATGATTCAGACCACACGGAAGTTTCCACGAAACTGAAGAGTACAGGGGAAGCCCCTACACTTGTGTCTGTGCAATTCCGTGTTCCAACTGATACAAGCAGACATAGGCTTGTAGTCCTTCACACACAACTTGTATAAGGTCATTATTTTATCTGGCCAGTATCATTTGTCACCTCCTGCAGCTGTTCCAGTGCGCATGTGGCCAGCCGCTGAGTCGGTCACATTTTATACGATAAGCCAGTCGACACGAAATGACAAACGATGTTGGCCAGATAAAATAATGTCCCTGTATAACGACCAAATTATCCGTGACTCTTGCTGCTTGCAAAATATCCGTCTGCCTTAGATAAGATTTCAGAATTTTACCACCGCGCAAGCTGGCTATAGCGGTAAATTTTATTCAGATGGTGCCTCGTTGGAATCCAGACTGGGGCACGTACTGACATGTATGAAGTTTTTCGTGCTTTATCTCAGTCCCTCCAGGCATATTCCTGTAGTGCCTCTCAGTGAGGCCACGACCGCTTCCTTCTAAATTCTTTCCAATTCATTACTCATCCACCGGCCCGCGACCCGACACTACAAACTGCGAGATACTGACAGTGTCGTTAAAAAATAAATGAATAAATAAACAAATAAATAAATAAATAAATTCTGTAATGTTCAGAATGTCGGAGCAACGCGTAGAAAAGGGACCACCTACAGAGTGGGTTCTCCAAAGGTCCGTCTGAATAAGACTCTGAAGACCCTACGTTAGGACTCAAATGTAACGACAGGACTTGAGACGTTTTTGTCTTGTCCGTGGTCGTGTGTCGAACCCGGATACACAAGCTTTCTGCCCAGGACATAAAACGAAAAGGGTGACCTTTAAGAAGGTTTTGACATAAGACACGGTGCAGTCGCTGTTAAGACCACAAGCGTCTAACCAATTCACCCACTAATAAAGCTGCCAATAAGGCAACATACATATCCTGCAATACCAGTTATCCGTCCTTGCGTCAGACACGTTACCGGATGGTGACCATCTGCCTTGAGATAGTTCGTAGCACACTTATACAATCGTCTAAGCAAGGCTGTTTCAGTATTTCGAAGAAACGGAAAAGAGAAAAAAAGTGACATTAACGTCCAAGGCTAACAGCATGAGAGCTGGAAAGGATTCCCCTTTGCTGTTGTGTACAGGGCCACCATTTTTCTGTTTATATAACAAGGAATTGCGCAATCATGTTGAAAATTAAACTTTTTGCGACGTCCGCAATGACATCTCTTTATTTGTGGACGCTGCGATTATTCACTGCCCTCGAGAGATTTTGAAAAAACGGATCAATGTTCCGGTTCCCGACTAAACAAATGAATTAATGTCACGGTGTCCAACTAAACAAACGAATTAATGTCTCAGTCCCCGATTAAACAAATGAATTAATGTCTCGATTTCTAACTAAACAAATGAGTTAATGTCTCAGTCCCCGACTAAACAAATGAATTAATATCTCGGTGTCCAACTAAATAAATAAATTAATGTCTCAGTCCCCGAAAAAACAAATGAATTAATGTCTCGGTGTCCAACTAAACAAATGAAGTAATGTCTCGGTGTCCAACTAAACAAATGAATTAATGTCTCAGTCCCCGACTAAACAAATGAATTAATGTCACGGTGTCCAACTAAACGAATGAATTAATGTCTCAGTCCCCGATTAAACAAATGAATTAATGTCTCAGTCCCCGACAAAACAAATGAATTTATGTCTCGATGAATTAATGTCTCGGTGTCCAACCAAACAAATGAATTAATGTCTCAGTCCCCGACAAAACAAATGAATTAATGTCTCGGTGTCCAACTAAACAAATGAATTAACGTCTCAGTCCCCGACTAAAGAAATGAATTCATGTCTCGATGTCCAACCAAACAAACGAATTAACGTGTCAGTCCCCGGCTAAACAAATGAATTAATGTCTCGGTTCCCAACTAAACAAATGAATTAATGTCTCGGTGCCCACTAAACAAATGAATTAATGTCTCGGTGTCCAGCTAAACAAATGATTAATGTCTCGGTGTCCAACTAAACATAGGAATTAATGTCTCGGTGTCCAGCTAAACAAATGATTAATGTCTCGGTGTCCAGCTAAACAAATGATTAATGTCTCGGTGTCCAACCAAACAAATGAATTAATGTCTCAGTTCCCGACTACACATATGAATTAAAGTCTCGGTGCCCAATTATACAAATAAATTAATGTCTCAGTCCCCAACCAAACAAAGAATGTAACCTGCTCAGGCTACAGTACTGCACAGCATCCAGGGCCTAAAACTATGAGCGCCCTCTTCTGCCTTTGGACAGCCCCAAGTTTAACTGTAAATATCGCTAATTTTTCAGCTTATTCTTTAACTCCACTTCGTATCAATTTTTAATACCAACATTCACATATCTTTGTAATATCTTACTGCAATTACATCGTGACTTCATAATATTAAAGATTTCGTTGGCAAATATTTGCGATTTTTTGTAAAATAAAATACACAATACGACACTTTTCAGAATTCATAATGGACATGTGAAGGCGTCTGTTGAGAGCAGGGGTGTGAGAGTGTAACATGGCGAAAAATAGGCCCAATCGTATAGGGGTGCCCAAAATCTTAACCTGTGCCCACGCCTACAGCCATCGTTGATGCAGTAACGTTCCCTGATTTCGACAACTAAATTCCGGTGATCCCGAGTCCTGCCTGAGAAGCTGATGGTCTTAATCGCTTAGCTCGTCACAAAATCCCCAGCCTTTCATCAACCCTATGTTTCCTCACGATTTTCAAAAGAAAATGTGGCTGGATGCGATTCTGCGCCAGCTAAATCCAGTCAACATCCGCAAATCTATTTATTTAAGATCCATTTTAATCCCAAGTCTTATCTATGTCTAAGTCTCGCGGGTCTCCGTTCAGTATTTCCGACTAAAATTCTTTATGCAGTCCGCATCTCTGTCATGCGTGCTTCATTTTATCAAGCTAATAATAAGCAGAACTACTGATGTTTCTACAAGATTAGTATCTGAGTTGATTCACTACGCTGTTGACCAATCCTGATCAATTTCGCTTATAGCGATGAGAAGCTCAGGTAGGGGTGAAGAAATACCGGGCACCAGGTCGCCATGGCAACTCAATTTTGTACAGTGGCGCCTAATATTTGTGGGTCCTCGGTATGAAACTTTCTTCATGTCCCCCAGCTGGCGCCTAGAATTTTGGGATGGATCTTCGATTTTTGGAAAATTTGTGCACTTCCAGACCGGCCCCGAGGCCCACCCACCTCCTTTACGACGGCTACCGGCTCTCTTTCGCCGGCGTAAAGCGGCCGGGACATGGCGTTGACCACCCACCCCCGACCTAGCGACGAGGTTAGAGAAATGGTAGAGCTACACCTCTGTGCCACCCCCCCCCCCTCCCGCCCCTTATGCCTTAATAGCATGTTACAGGATGAATATTACTTTTTTTTTCGTCACCTCACATTCACGACGCTAAACGGCATCGAAACTCCTCCAAGTGGCACTGTTCAGAGTTTGACAGTCGCTTCACGTCCAACCTTCATGGCAACGAGAGGGAAATGAAGAACAACAAACAAACGCAGAACGTGTCACGATTCGCCATCTGCTCGTTCCGCCGCACAATAGACAGCATCCCACAGGCGTGCAACGAACAATCTAGAACCGGAAGTAACCTAGCATCATTCCTGCGTCGCAAGGTCGCATGGTATGCATTGCGTTTTTTTTTTATCGGCTCATAATGTTGTATGATGACGACGACGTAACGAAGGAACTGTGGCTACGTCACGATTGTTCGTGCCTCACAGCCATGGCGACCTTGCAATAATGCAGCCATCGTCTCATGCACGGGGAAGTTAATGGCTTGCACGTTTTACGCCCCACCGTTTCATTCACTAAGTACATGGCTGCATGCGTGTTCCACCAGAGCAGTTCTTTGATGAACAGTTCGGTGACATTCTTCTCTACGCTCGCATTTCTGAACGTAGCACGCATCTTCTGCATTCCGTTTGTTCACCTGGTAAAACAGACTGAACCCTGAATCGCAGCAAGACAAATACTGACTGAACGGCGAGGTCTACAGTAAAAGTACTGAGGGAAATACACGATTATCATCGCCATCATCGTCATCAGTAGCAGTAGCAGTAGCAGTATTACTAACCACGTGCCCGTCATATGGCAGGCCACCGTGATATCCACAAGCTACTTTTACGTTATTGACACCGTGCATATGCCCACAATTAATACATCCCCCATCATATGCACTTAATACAATACAACAGAACAATACAGCCTAATACTTCTCATGAAGTGTATTTCATTAAGTGCATATGTTAGTTGATGTATTAACCCTTTAAAGACGAAGCGTATCTGGTTTATATAAGGACTCAGTGCGTACCGTGCTGTAAACATTCTCCACTTCGGTTATAAAAATCAGTCTCTTAATGTTTTATAAGGCAAAAGTTGCTGTTTGTTCTGAGATCCGTACAAAACACATAAACGCAATGTGAGCACCACATAGAATTTTTTAATGTTAAACCTGGTGGTATGTAAAGTTACCGCTAGGCTTTAAGAGGTTAAATCCACCTCCTAATCCTCTGCAGCACGTTAACTGTACACGTATAAGTCAAAGAAAACTATCTCTGACGTCACGCATAAACCCAGCTCTGTCGTAACCATGGATATACGGCATGGTAACCTCTAACCACGACAACCGTAGCGTGACGTCACGCACAAACCATGATCTATCGTAACCATACAATTGGGGGTATGAGTCAATCACACATGGAAATTACATCTGTACAGGCAGATAGATGATGATCATCAGTACAGTTGTCAGTATTACCTAACTGTAAGGAGCACAGCCGTTCCTGACAAGCTGATAGTCGTTCAGCTGCTAGAGGAATTCCTCGGCTTTTACGGAACCCCAAGTATTATTAGTCATTAAAGCTTCCAAAAGGGCCCAACAACAGAACCTACCCTCAGCCAGCTTAATTAACCTTTTAAAGCCTAGCGGTAACTTTACATACGACCAGGTTTAACATTAAAAAATTCTACGTGGTGCCCACATTACGTTTATGTGTTTTGTACGGATCTCAGAACAAACAGCAACTTTTGCCTTATAAAACATTAAGAGATTGGTTTTTATAACCGAAGTGTAGAGTGTTTACAGCGCGGTACGCACTGAGTCCTTATATAAAACAGATACGCTTCGTCTTTAAAGGGTTAAAAACACTCACAGCCTTCTTGTTTAGATCCGTTTTAACATTCGCACACTTACACCTAGCTCTTGTATGATTTCCGTCTAAAATGTCACGTGGATTTCGTATTATCATCACACTGCGTTGCGTGCTACGTTTGCGACCTGTCAAATTCTCCTTGCTTTGATCTCCCTAATAACGACTTGGGTTAACAGCAACATTAATAAGGTTCAGAATCCTAAGAATACAAGTTAAAAATCTTGTTACTGACAACAACTGAGGAGGCCGAAGAAACACAGTATGGCAAGTCATGTACGTTACAATTCAACGGAGAAGTTTACAGGAAGTGACTTGATTATAAGCTAACAGAAGCCTTTCAGATATACACATCTGCTGGGGGAAAGGCACACAGCTCCTCCGGCTTCAACATTACCGTCTCGGTGCATTCTTTTGCAACGCCTTTTATTTCGTATGTCTAACGTCATCAGGTCCACAAGCTTGTTTTGTGTGTAGTGAAGAAACACACTACCCAGGCTTTGATATGGCGATTCCACTGTCTAACCATTTCCCATAAAGACTTGGTCTTGCCAAACGCTGCATTTCTCAGAGACGTATCAGACGTGGTTCGGCGATGGAGATGCCAGTACTTCCTAATTGTCACTCCAAGTATGAGTGTGATTAATTTAGAATCTTTTAATCTTCTGGCCTAAAAATGCACGCAGTGTTATGCATATGAAAACGTGTAATTTTATTTACACTGCCATTTTCAGGATTCAAACACACTCCATGTCGTCCCCTCCAATGTTATGTAACCCCAAGATTATTTTTCTTCAGCGGACAACACGACTAAATCAATGGAGTTTACCCTCCTCTTAAAAATTAATAATTGATCAGTCAAGAAATTATCAGCATTCTATAGAACCCACAGCTTCATTACCACCAACGGTCCCTATCCTGAGCCAGATAAATCCAATAAACACGTTCTCATTCTACATCTTCAAAATCCATTTTAAAATAATTCTACCATCTACACCTATCTTCCAAGTGGTCTCCTTCAGGTTTCTTACCAAAACTGCGTAAGCATATATTTTTTCTCCCATACATCATATATATACCTCTTATCTCATCCCCTTTATCTGACCACACTAATAGCACTTGGCGCTTTGAACACCCAGGCGTAAATGACCGGATAATATTAAAGCGGAAGTTAAAGAAAGAGAATGAGAGGGTATGGAATACATTCTTCTGGCTGGCGATAGTGATGAATGGCGGTCGGTTGGGTACACAGTAACAAACCTTAGGATTCCATCAAATACGGGATCTTCCCTGGCTAAGGAACTGTTATCATTGTGATCTGTATCTTAATCCATAAACAACTACTCCACCGAGCGAACAAACATCTAAAAAAGACAACCCATAAAAGCACGAACACGTGTAGGAGCCACAGAAAAATTAAAATTATAATTGGCTCCGATAGGAGCATTCAAAATTTGCCAAAGCCGACGATATTTCACGTCGACTTAGCAAGATATTGGTGTAAGTTTTCAACTAGCAATAATCGCGCCTCAGATAATCTTCCTCGGTTACGATATCGCCACTACGCAAAGACGCCAACAATGACGCGTGAAACTCCTTTCGGAATAATGTACACGTGAACTTACCTGTGGGTTGCTTCACGATTTGTAAGAAAAATAAAATTGTACACCAAATAGTTCTATAATGCACATACACAATGATCATTGCGTTTAAATGTATCACCTAATGACCTTACTTGCTGCTTGGTTTTGTACGAAACCTATACTAGAGAATTAATTGGCGTCATCGACACGATAACTGCCAAATGTCATCTGGAGGCAAGTTTTCAGAAACGTAACACCCGTGGTTTGGCGAGGAAGATGTGAATACTTCACTGGGAATGGTTTCTCCAAAGACCTATGAGATTCTGATTCATTCAGAAGCTTGCAGTGGTAGACGTAAAAATGCATGCGATATGACGCCTGTGCAAACGTATAACTGCGTGCTCAAGATCCAAATACACGTCACGTTCAATTCTTTCAGCTTACGTTTGCTGTTCTTTCTGTTTCTGTATGGGACATGCCGTTGTGACGAAGATACGCGCATGGATAATAAATCGTCAGTCACAACGCTTTTTAGGCCCATTCGAAAAAGCGAGAAAAGCTACTGTTAACTTCGTCATGTCTGTCCGTCATTTGAGGCTTCCGCCGCGGTGCTGCTGAGATCTGCGTTCTTCTGGGATATTAATGCAGCGTCGGTGCAGCAGCAACAGCAATCCACCGACGCTGCGTAATATCGCTGAAGAACGCAGATCTCTTCGTCATGTATGTCCGTCCGTCCGCGTGAACAATTCGGCTCCCGGTGAAGGGATTTTCATGAAGTTTGATATTTGAGTATTTTTCGAGAATATGTCGAGGAAATTCAGGTTCAATTAACCCTTTAAAGACGAAGCCTATCTGTTTTATATATGGACTCAGTGCGTACCGCGCTGTAAACACTCTCCACTTCGGTTATAAAAACCAGTCTCTTAATGTTTTATAAGGCAAAAGTTGCTGTTTGTTCTGAGATCCGTACAAAACACATAAACGCAATGTGGGCACCACGTAGAATTTTTTAATGTTAAACCTGGTGGTGTGTAAAGTTACCGCTAGGCTTTAAAAGGTTAAAATCTGACATGAATAATGGGTACTCTGCATGAAGAACTATATACATTTATAATAACATCTCGCTGAATTCTTCTTAGAATGAGAAAGGTCTGAGACAAAAGTTGTAGACAACATCAAAACACGCATTTTATGTTCGATGATTTTTTTGCGGAAGTCGTGCCGTTCATGAGATAATGTGGAAAAACATGGCAGAGCCAGACATGCCACAGATGGCAATACGGCGCATGCGCTTTGCATACTGGAAAACTACGGCTATAGGCACACAATCAGAATATGTAATACTTAACGTTTTCCACGGCAACAATGGTTTCGCGAACGCGCCTCTATGTTATGTTTGTACGTACATTGCGTGTCTTCTTGTATATTGCATAGTTTAATGCAACATGTTTCGGCTTAACATCCATCATGCATTTTCTGACTAGTGACGTCGGCTTTTCGTGCATTTTTATGATAGTTTTGTGAAGCTGGGATCCCAACCACATACACAGATGATGTGAAATAGTATTACACAGCTTACATAACGATTTATTTTGTGTCTTATTTGCCTTATGATGGCTTCCTGTTAAGCCGAAACATGTTGCCTTAACCTATCCAATGTACAAAAAGAGTTATGACTGACGGGTATTATCCATCTGTGTTCATTTGCTTAACCTTTTAAAGCCTAGCGGTAACTTTACATACGACCAGGTTTAACATTAAAAAATTCTGCGTGGTGCCCACATTGCGTTTATGTGTTTTGTACGGATCTCAGAACAAACAGCAACTTTTGCCTTATAAAACATTAAGAGATTGGTTTTTATAACCGAAGTGGAGAGTGTTTACAGCGCGGTATGCACTGAGTCCTTACATAAAACAGATACGCTTCGTCTTTAAAGGGTTAATTCCATCCCGATGACGGCCGAAATATTGTACTGAAATACAATCATGAGTGTTTCCTTCCCAGTCCTTTGCCGTGTGCAGCCATCATCCCGTCTCATTCGACACTCAGGAAACGAAAGTAGTTGACAGAACTAACACAGACAGCTTCTTAATATCCAGCTTAATGTTATCCTCCCATGTTCTCCTCGGGCTTCGAAGCAAACATTTTACCACAAAGACTGTGCGTGTACCCCTTGTTTTCCACATCCAAGTTACATGCTTCAGGGTATCGTAGTCTGCCTTGTTTCATGATCATGTAGTTGATACAGCATTATAAAATAATCTATGAATCGCCTCGACTTTATACCAACGAAATCAGCGTGACGTTTAGTCAGGCCTTGATCCAGTGAACCACTGGTTTTGTAGCTCCTGGCATGTACACGGTTGGCGAGTAACCCGTAATATTTGCACAATTGATTACTAAGCCAAGCAACCCTGAACCATATGTTAGGAAGGCAATACCACGAATATGTAGGCGACTGGTGATGAAGCCCGCACACCCTTACAGGTACAAATCTTCCACCGTGCTCAAATTCGGTGTCTATTACAGCCAACAGTGATTTACGCAGCTTGCCTAGGATATCCAAATCGTACATTTCCTGGCTCCTCCGCGAAATGCTACGCGGTTTCTGGATGCATGGGACTTCCCTTACGTACTACCTACAATTCTGATAAGCGGTCGCTATAGTTGCGCAGTTAATACGAGATAGCGGCGGAGTTTCTTGCGTAACCGCAGGCTGCAGCTATCTGAAGACCGGGAGATAATGCGTGCCGCACGTCATGAGGGGAACAACGCGAGAACACGGGGCAGTGCAATTCCAATTATTTTACGAAACGATCGCAACTAACTTTGTTTATACGTACATCTCGCTTTATAAACCATCATTTTACGAAAAACAAGCGAATGTCCCGAGCCTAAGCGTTACAAGTTTTCGGTCACAGGCTCATTCGTTTGATGGTTCGAATTGTCCCAAGTCATGATTATTTATGCGTTTTCTCATCCCAAAATAAAATAAAAAAATATGGTCTAGGATTCAAGAACCCAGGGCTGTGGAGTCGGCGTCAGAGTCGGAGCTTTTGTGAACCGACTCCACAGCCCTGCCAGAACCTTCACCTCTTAATTGCGGTTTTTGAAAAACTGCCCATGCCAGTATCTATGTTAGTGAAGGTTTACTCAGAAAATACCGTCTTCTGGTATGTGACGCCGTGTAGTCTATACCTGGGTGAAAGGTCAGTTCAGACACTCGATATACAGTAAGCGGTCACTGTTGCTGCCGTCCTGCAAACACCTCGGGTTGCGCGAGGTTTCGGGTTTCCACAGCGATGCTGACGTAGATTCCAGTCTTCTGGGACATGACTCTGTTTAGATCGGTTAGAATTAACCGACCTTTCGGAGAAATATATTGCTTTGCGTCGTTACATCTCGACTGACACAGAACAGCCGATGTATTCACACTGACTGCAGCAGCGTGGATATGCCCGCAGCAATGCTACGCAGTAGTCGGGGGTGAACAGTGAAGGGCGTATCAGAGATACGTAGCGACGTTTCAGAGTTT
Organism: Coptotermes formosanus; assembly: GCA_013340265.1. NCBI lineage: Eukaryota > Metazoa > Arthropoda > Insecta > Blattodea > Rhinotermitidae > Coptotermes > Coptotermes formosanus. The sequence continues at coordinate 1,000,832 of BLKM01000971.1, forward strand.
TTCTCCATACTCACCGCAGTAAGCGTAAAGTTTTGCCCGTGAACGCCACGATGGTGCACGACTGCGTGGAGGTATAACTCCATTCATTCTTAACCTCGGCACTACATGGAGGTGAGTGGCTTTACTTCTCCGTAGCCGCTGAGTAGGAAGCGAAATGACAACCTTTGGTTTCACAAAGTTTGCTGAAGTGAAGTTCTTCATTTTGAAACTCTAGTCAAATCCGCCGTATGGCGCCACTGTTCGTTCACCGCAATTCGTGCCGCTATATGGAGGGTGGCGGTAAATCGAAATATTGTGTAAGACGGAATTTCTGTTTTCAGACTTTCATGGGCGCTTAACCGTTTAAAGCCTAGCGGTAACTTTACGTACCGCCAGGTTTAACATTAAAAAATTCTACATGGTGCCCACATCGCGTTTATGTGTTTTGTACGGATCTCAGAACAAACAGAAACTTTTGCCTTATAAAACATCAAGAGATTGGTTTTTATAACCGAAGTGGAGAGTGTTTACAGCGCGGTACGCACTGAGTCCTTATATAAAACAGATACGCTTCGCCTTTAAAGGGTTAATGCGTGTGTTACTACTGGAGAAAAAAATAGAACACTACAATTTTAATAAAACATTAAGAGACTGGTTTTTATAACCGAAGTGGAGAGTGTTTACAGCGCGGTACGCACTGAGTCCTTATATAAAACAGATACGCTTTGTCTTTAAAGGGTTAATGAGGGTGGCGCTGTATCGGAGTTTGGCCGTATTCTCTCTTAGTCTACAGTGCGGTCACTGTTATTGAAAAGCTTCATTTTAACTTGGGGGGGGGGGGGGGTGGAGAATATCATGTAATTTGTCTGAAGGTGGTCAGATTTCGATCAGGTGGCCATGATGTCTTTCAGTACGAGGCAACTTAATTCCCAGGAGGATCGTTGACCCCGAATCTTCTCCGATGACCGCTAGGTGGCTACTGCGGTGCGCTGAAGATACCAATTACACCGCACAGTGAGCTCATTTACCACAGTGACAGGGCTAATGCGAACATACGCATTCTGTTACACCTCTGTACCAAGTGCGTTACTACAATTTTACAAGCACAATTATTATTTAATTCCGAGCACAAACGTATTTATTTATTATCTATTCATTTATATTATTTGCTTATATCAATGTCGTTCACTAGGAGTACACGACCGCAGTTCGAGTCCCCGAAGGCGTAGAAATATTTCCCCTTTGCCTCCTAAGTCCGAATGAGATCTAGATCCAGGCAGCCTCCCCCCACACGATGTACCGGTTATGAAGAGTAAAGCGGCCGGAGTGTTTATCTGACCACTCATCTGCATCTTGTGCCCAAGGTTAAGCATGTGTGAATATCTCCACTTCCTCACACCTCTTTATAACATGGTACTTAGGGACACGAACTTTACATTCATCTCATTTTACATATTTATTTATTTATTTACTATTTATTTATTCACTGTTCATTTAGTATTTATTTATTTACCTATTGATTTATTTATTATCTAATGTGGAAGCAATTATAATTGACGTTTTAAAATTTTATTGCAAATTTATACACATTAACCCTTTAAAGAGGAAGTGTATCTGTTTTATATAAGGACTCAGTGCGTACCGCGCTGTAAACACTCCACTTCGGTTACAAAAACCAGTCTCTTAATGTTTTACAAGACAAAAGTTACTGTTTGTTCTGAGATCCGTACAAAACACATAAACGCAATGTGGGCACCACGTAGAATTTTTTAATGTCAAACCTGGTCGTATGTAAAGTTACCGCCAGGCTTTAAAAGGTTAATATTTAGATTAATTCATTTATTCTTAGGTTTTTTTTATCAACGACTTCAGTAATTCAGTTACGTGAAAAGGTCAATGATTAATGAATAATGACCTGAAAGGGATATGGAAGGAAGTGGTCGTGGCCTAGTTGGAGGTACTATCGCAGCATTTGTCGGGAAGGACTGAGTAAAATCGATCTCCGAGGTGAGATTTGAATGCGGGACCTTCCCAGTACAAAGCAGGAGTATTAACAACGCAACCAACAATCTCGCCACTCACTGACTCACCGAAACGTCGGGAAGGATGTGAAACAAGATGACGTCCCACAGAACATCAGAACGTATTTATTACCGAACTCCTCACAAAAGCAGTCATTACAAATCACTAAGGATGCCAAGCTGTTGCCTCACTTAATTAAGCGCCACGCCATGACATATTTCGAGGTTAGTGATGGTATAGCTCCACTCATTCTTAACCTCGAAACACATGGGGGTGAGTGGTCAGTTTCACGTCCGGGTCGCTTTAGGCCCAGGAAAAGAGCCGCTCGGTGACCACCGAACAGAAAGGTCGGTTGACTCCAGAGCCGGTCTGAACACAGTGGACAAGAGAAATGTGTCTTGTACAGTACGTTGCGGGAGTCGAAACACGGTACCCAATTCATTCAGCCTGTAGCCTGGTCACTATACACTGACTAAGCTACCCCGTCGCCTTCAGATCTCTAATGAAAGCTGAATATGGCAAGTTACGAAATTGTAAGTATTCATACTCTGTGTTCACCCCATTCAGCCACCTACATAGGAATATGCACGGAATTCTTCACAGATTTGGTATAAAACCAGATAAAACTGGTTACCTGCAGGACAGCAAATGAGAGCGAACAATAATGCAGTCGGACGGTGCCCCCAATGCAGTTTACAATAAAAAGAATTTGATACACGTCGTGCAGCTCCTCACGGGCTACAGCGATTACACGTGCACCGTCACAAAGCCTTCCGATTGGTTGAAAGAGTGGTGACGTCATAAGTCAACAACAACGGTCCTTGACCCTTACGAGAGTTGTGATTCCGGAAACCAGTGCACGTTGACCCTGATCCCTTTACAACGATCCCTGCCGTATCTCGCTCACCTAACCCCGACCTGTTTTAACTCGACGACACAGCAATACGGTCACGAAGTTTTTCTCGCTTTGTCCGTAAGGAACTATTGACCCTTAAGAAGTGCAGAGTTCGTTCCTGAAGCCAGGCAGGCAGTAACATAAGGGAACGCTTTCTTTGGAATTTCGGTAAAAGGTTAAAAAAGCCAAAATTTGTCCTGTTGGAGAGTATGAGGAATTGGAGAAATAGCTCCACGCCGTCCCTCGGTACTAGATGAGCCTCATGCCCCGGATGCTTGTACCCGTGATAAAACAGCCCTCCTGATCCCACTGGAGAGGCCCCGTGTAGTCTGGACGCTTTGTAAAAGACAAAAAACATTTTTGTCGTTCCGCCGCGATGCTGATGACAACTGCGCTCCTCTGGCGTGTTACGCAGCGTCGAGTGTTCTTCACCAACGCTTGGAGACAACGTATGGGTCCTATCTTCTTCAATGGTCAAGAAGTCCAAGAATAGTAGACCTACTCTTCTTGGACTTCTTCACCCCCATCGAATGGTAATCCTTTACCAACATTCCGGGTCCCGAAAAGTCGGTAAAGGATTATCGTTAGACGCCGCGTAATACCCCCGATAATTCTAATGCAAACATAAATAAATAATGGTAAAGTGACTCGAAAAAGACGTAAATGAAGAAATAACATTAAAGTAAATCCAAAATGAATACAACACGAAACCTACTTATAAGTATATAACAACAATTTAAGAAAATGGGAGAACTACAGTACATACACACACCATATGAAACAATTAAATGGCTCCCGTAGGAGCTTTCAAAAATTGCCGAAACCGACGATATTTCACGTCGACTTGGCGGGGTATTGGTATAAGTTTTCAACTAGCAATAATCGCACCTCAGGTAGACTTCATCGGTTACGATATTGCCACTGCGCAAAGCTAACATCTCAGCTGCATACAATCCCCTTCCTAGCAAACTACTCCCGAATCTACCTGAGGTCGGCTTAGAGATATATAAGGAAAATAAAATTTTACACATAATATATGTGTCATGCAGATACATAACTCTCATTGCACTTATATATGTCGCCTAACAATTCTTTTGTTTCATGATTTTGTTGCAAACACATAACCAATAGTTAATTAAAAACATTATCGACATGACAAATTTTGTCTGCCATCTGGTGGCAACGCAACGAGGTACGCGCGCTTGACCGCGGTTGAGTCGATACTGCTACGAGCGTGTGGCTAGGCGGAGGTAAAGCAGCTACGCGCACGACCGCACATGGCCTTGTGGAAGTTTGATCTACTTAACTGTTACCGCTACGATGCACTCACTGTACAGTACTGAAAGTGGACCGAAGTCCATTTGTAAGTCCGGCTTTCGCGGCCTCTTGAGATGCGGTATTCAGCTGGAGCACCACGTCGACGTTATGGTTTCGTGGTAAGTTTTAGAGTTGAACCGCGCATGTCAGGAGTAGGGGTGACTGTGATAACTGCCGATTCGCGCTTGTATATTAACAAAACTGTTAAGTCGATGTGACTCATAAAGTTTTATCTGACAACTCTGAGACTAAATTAATCATAATTAGACATGATAAAACTACGTATGACTGAAATGTACGAGAATTGAACATTTTTCTCGAGAAACTGCGATTGTCGGGTGCCCGCGGCTCTTTTAAATATGTTCATGTTGTTATCATATCAATATTTTACTCTAGTTAACACTGACTCTGTGCACGTTCAGTGGTTGAAACAGCTTCCTTAGAAACAACTTACAATCGCAGGAGACTTGGGGTTTTTAGGGGGTGGGAGGGGGGGGGGCGACTACGAAGATCACAGCTTTCTACAATGTGACACCGTGCAGTTTGTAAGTTCTTACGTTTCGGAGTGACCTGCTACCTCTGTCTTCAGGGAACATGGGAGCAACAGTTCCCACCGCTGTAGACAGAGGCAGCAGGTTCCTCCGAAACCTTAGAACCTACCTACCGAACTGCACAGCGTCATATCCCAGAAGCCCGTGGCCGTAACTTCTAATCATCCCATCATTACCATCAGCAGCTGGAACTGGTGGTAGCAGGAATACCCCTGTTGTGTTTGTATTGCGAAAGACACAATTCGTAACATCAGGTCTCTTTGCATGTGCATTCATTTTCTCTAGCAATGAAAAGGGCAGTCGCGTCATGAGCTTAATGCAGAAGTACAAATACTGCAACAGAATGATGATGATGATAATAATAATAATAATAACGTAGTCTGTCTTACAACAGGTCCATAGCCTCTTCCAAAGCCAGTTCTACACATAGTGCGATCTAGTGCTTCCTCTTTCAATTTCCAGTATCCTCTCGTTTCCTTAAGGTCGTCCAGTCGCTGCGTACGTCTTCTTCCTCGACTTTCCGACCCTTCTATTTTTCCTTCCTTTCTTTCTTTCTTTCTTTCTTTTTCTTTCTTTCTTTCTTTCTTTCTTTTTCTTTCTTTCTTTCTTTCTTTTTCTTTCTTTCTTTCTTTTCTTTCTTTCTTTCTTTCTTTCTTTCTTTCTTTCAATAACGTGTTTTAGCAGGCAGTTCCTACGCAAGATGTGACCAATCCAATTCTTCTTCCTTCGCTTTATTGTATGTAGGATGTTCCTTTCCTTCTTTACTCTTTGTAACACCTCCCCATTTTTCACACGATCGTTCCAACTGATCTTCTCCATCCTTCTCCAGCACCACATTTCAGAACTTTCCAGGTATTTCTGATCTACTTTCCGAAGTGTGCAACTTTCAGCACCATACAAAGCTATGCTCCAAATGCAGCGTTTCACTATTTTCTTCCTTAAATTTAAGCCCAAATTGCTTGTGAAAAGTGTCTTCTTCTTGAATACTGCTTTTGCTATGGCAATCCTGGATTTGCATATGGATTTGCAATGTTTGTATTTTTTCCATACCTGGATTATTCACACTGAATTTCCAGCGGTCTCCCAGGTTCACTTGTGTGTTGTACAATGTGTGACACGGAAGTAATGGCCCTGTGCCAAAGGCTTACGGGCCGGCCGCACCAGAATCTGGGTCCACGCGACTGGCGAACCAGCGAGTTGGAACGTCTGCATGGCACCAAAGGAACACTTTCTCCAGCAACAAAGTTGACCAAACCGTTCGTAGCGTGCTCCATCAAGCAAGTCTCTCACGACTACACTGTTTCTTTTTCAATTCTAACCGTGCAAAGCACTGTTGTTACCGCGCGGTGGTGCAGCGGGTTGAGGCACTGCACTGCAAGAGGGAATGTCGCGCGTCCGAGTCCCCATGGAGTAACTGAAATTTTTCATTGACTCAGCCACTAACAGAAATTAGTACCAGGAATACCTCTTGGGGGTAAAGGGGGCCGGTGCGTAGGGCTGACAACCTTATCACCTTCATGTGTCGACTGTCTGGAAGCCTCATCCTCCTGGAACCTTAGGGGCCTGTCCAGGCCTATATAGGGATAGCTTTACCTTTTACCATCACTACAAACCAGCGATTATTTTTCTAAATAGCACTCACAGGTTGGTTTACGTAAGGAAGAAGCAGTACGTTTACTATGAATTAGAAACTGGATTTGCATTTGTAGGTTCTAGGATTTTCATAACATTCATTCTGCTGCAGCTCTTAACTCCCTATTCTCTTACTACCGGAGGCCTTTCTTGCGAAGTTTCACAAAACACAATCCAACGTGAATTAACAGAAATTCTATATTAACACCCCGCGTAGTAGGGCGTTGCCCAGGCTCTGGACAGCTTCCGTATTTAAAGGCCTGTTACACACGCCCTATCTTCTTCGCATTCATGCTTCAGACTAAGGACCAGAACACATTAATTAACCCTTTAAGGAAGAAGCGTATCTGTTTTATATAAGAATTCAGTGCGTACCGCGCTGTAAACACTTCACTTCGGTTATAAAAACCAATCTCTTAATGTTTTATAAGGTAAAAGTTGCTGTTTGTTCTGAGATCCGTACAAAACACATCAACGCAATGTGGGCACCACGTACAATTTTTGAATGTTAAACCTGGTCGTATGTAAAGTTACCGCTAGGCTTTAAAAGGTTAATATGGTTTATCCCGTTAAGTCTACAAGCACTAGCAAAAAAAATCGTAGAACTCAAGTTTTTTCGAGTTTCTGAATTTGGTCATTAAACACTGGTGACTTGGTTAATTGGGTCTAAATGTGGGTGATTCCGAAACATCAGCAGAGGTAAACATAAAGAGACGCAATACAAGACGGGCAGGTGCCTGATTACAAGCCGACATCGCGAACAAGACGGCAGGTGAAGCACTTGTTGAGTGTTAAGTACAGATGCTGCGGACTGCCAGCATGCCAGGCAGCTGCAAGTTCTAGCTTCATTACTTGCAGCTACAGTTCTGAGATCGCGTACAGACACGACCACATGACGAAGACGTTTAACCTTTTAAACCCTAGCGGTAACTTTACATACCATCAGGTTTAACATTCAGAAATTCTACGTGGTGCCCACACTGCGTTTGTGTGTTTTGTACAGATCTCAGAACAAACAGCAAATGTTAACTTGTACAACATCAACTGATTTGTTTTTATAACCGAGGTGGAGAGTGTTTACAGCGCGGTACGCACTGAGTCCTTATATAAAACAGATACGCTTCGTCTTTAAAGGGTTAATGTCGTGTCACCTGCGCCCAAGGAACATCCGTTTAAATGCTGATGCTGTAATTACGTATGATCATATGATTGACAGGTTCATTCCGGAATGCCAGATTATTTACACATCTGTCAGCACAGTTTCAACAACGTGACGCTTTCGATCGTGGTTTCGATTCCCGTTCATAAAATGGATGTTTGCTCAGTCAACCGCGCATCCCTTCGTCTTCACTGTTCAGCTCCGAATTCACACAATGCAATGGAATCAGCACCAAATAAGTTAATTCATACTTTGCTAATTTAACAACGCCTTTAATAGCGTTGAATGATAGGACTACATGTGAATAATTAGAGCACAAGAAGCTCTATACATCGCAAAGCTTCATCTTGTTTTCGCAGGGCTTCTCAAAGATGGAAGTTCACGTTTCAGTGATACTGTTCAGTCGAGGTGGACGGACTGCGATGAAGGTGGTGGTGACACAGTCGGCGATATTCGCCAAGCGCTGCAGTGAGTCTGCAGCCTCCAGTCCTTGTCATCCTAAATTGACCTTCCTAACGGAGTGCATTAGCGGTTATTGCCTCTGTCTGGAGGAGTTCAGTCGCCTGGAAATATCCAACGGCGTTGCATAGGCAAGTTATGCCTTCTGCACTGGCTTTCACTTTCATGCATGCATTTTCATCGGATTGGTTCGAGTTCAGTGCCTATCAACATTAATATGTTTGTTAAACATGGATGAATAAACATTCATCCCGGTTTAACAAACATGGATGAATAAACATTCATCCCGGTTTAACAAACACATATGATTTGAAATGTTAGCTAGAATAAACAGGCGAAGCAGCTGTAAGGGGCGCCCCTAAAATTCGGCTGACTATGAACACCCCCATGATAGGCATCCATTGACGCAAAAAACCCACCGTATTTAATGAAAAAAAAACTGTTCAGTACCGTGTGCACAACAGCCCATCAGTGGACTCTAGCTTGTTACGGATCAATCAAGTCCACATTTTCGTATCCTATTACTTTAAAATACATTTTAATATTTTTCTCCCATCTGTGTCTATGTCCCCAAAAAGGTCTCTTAGCTTCAGATTTCCTCACAACTTCTGTATTGTATTTGCCGTTACACTTAATTAATTAATTAATTAATTAATTATAGTACATATCACATCAGCTTTTATAATGAAGCGACAAAATGCGACATTATTTGTTGCATGGAACGTTTGGCTTGCAGGCCTGGTATAGTCTATTTTATCTCTAAAAACGGCTAAGATATATGCTTTTGCGTTCTACTTGCGAAGGGCCCGTGTTACAGTAAAATCACGCAAACCCACGACGAATGTCAGCCTCAGTATTCTGCTAGGAGATTTTCCTAACTCGAAACGCCAACATCCCACATTGACTCCCCGGCGTCTCTACCCTGGAAGCACCTAAGGCTTTCCTCATTCTGTGCAGACGGATAAAGTAATGAGTCTTACAAAAACACTAATCACCAACAAATGCACAAATAGAGCTTTATCATCAATCGTAACAGACTCCTACATGTTTCGATCCTGCTGGGTCATCTTCAGGGAGAACTTTTCGTTACCGTTACACTGGGGTTGCACTTTATAGTTGAGTGAGAATGTGCTGTTGACTGTGTACTGCAGGATCGAAACATGTAGGAGTATGTTACGATTGATGATAAAGCTCTCTTTGTGCATTTGTTGGTGATTAGTGTTTTTGTATGATATAAGTATAGTGCACAGACATGGAACGCATTAAAGTAATGAATCTTACATATAACATTATACTATTCACACCGCGCATATTATCTTATACTACTGAACACCAACCAGTGCACAAAAATGGAACAGTTTTGTACTAAAACTGCACGAACCCCTACATATATTTCGAAATAAAATATTTTTGCCTGTGATTTTAAACAATGGACGTTTAAGTGCATTTAGCACCAGTGATAACCCCCTGACGATGACACTTATGTCGAAACATATGTAGGGGTTCGTGCAGTTTTAATACAAAATTGTTCCATTTTTGTGCATTGGTTGGTGTTCAATAGTCTTTACTTACAACATTCAGTTCTACGTAAAATAAGTGAAATTAGACCCATAGTAGGTCAACTACTGATCATATATTCAGCATTCGTCAAATACTTGAGAAAAAATGGGAATACAATGAGGCAGTGCATCAGCTATTTATAGACTTCAAGAAAGCCTATGATTCAGTTAGGAGGGAGGTCTTGTATAATATTCTCATTGAGTTCGGTATCCCCATGAAACTAGTAAGGTTAATAAAAATGTGCCTAAGTGAAACGTATAGCAGAGTTCGGGTAGGCAAACATCTGTCTGACACGTTCCCTATTAAGGATGGCTTGAAACAAGGAGATGCTCTGTCGCCATTGCTTTTCAACTTTGCTTTAGAATATGCCATTAGGAGGGTTCAGGCAAACCAGGAGGGCTTGAAATTGAATGGTACACATCAGCTTCTGGTTTATGCTGATGATGTTAATATATTGGGCGGAAGCGTACATAGCATAAAGAAAAATGCAGAAGATTTAATTATTGCTAGTAAGGAGATTGGTCTAGAAGTAAATGCTGAGAAAACTAAGTACATGGTCATGTCTCGAAATCAGAATGCACGACACAATCACAACATAAATATAGATAATAAATCCTTTGAAAGGGTGGAAGAATTCAAATATTTGGGAGCAACCCTAACGAATCGAAACTCCATTCATGAAGAAATTAAGAGCAGATTGAAGTCGGGGAATGCTTGCTATCATTCGGTGCAGAATCTTTTGTCTTCCAGGTTGCTATCCAAAAACACAAAGATTAGGGTATACAGAACTATAATTTTACCTGTTGTTCTGTATGGATGCGAAACTTGGTCTCTCACACTGAGGGAGGAACAAAGATTGAGGGTGTTCGAGAATAGGGTGCTGAGGAGGATATTTGGGCCTAAGAGGGACGAGGCGACAGGGGATTGGAGAAGACTACATAACGAGGAACTTAATGACCTGTACTCATCACCAAATATTATTCGGGTAATCAAATCGAGAAGACTGAGATGGGCGGGGCATGTGGCACGTATGGGGGAGGAGAGAGGTGCATACCGGATTTTGGTGGGGAGACCCGAGGGAAGGCGACCACTTGGGAGACCCAGGCGTAGATGGGAGGATAATATTAAGATGGATACTCGGGAAGTGGGATGGGAGGACCTGAACTGGATTGAGCTGGCTCAGGATAGGGACAGGTGGCGGGCTCTTGTGAATGCGGTAATGAACCTTCGGGTTCCATAAAATGCGGGGAATTTCTTGACTAGCTGAGAAACTGTTAGCTTCTCAAGAAGGCCTCTGATCCATGGAGTTAGTTAGTTAGACCCATAGTCAATCCTATACTTAATGTAACAACGGGCCGTGGTACTGTGAGATACAAGACCGATTCCCACAATGGGTACGCTCAAGGTCTCGGATAATATTCTTTGCCTGTGTTTAAATGCACCGTGCGTTGAATGTGATTGCTAGTGTGGACACTCGTATTCAAACGGCGAAAAACATCTGACCGGCTCTTGACTGAAACGTGACTGCTCGACCAGCGTGAACGGGGGCGTACGGTTGGTTATCGCACGAGGTTGACTAGCTAGCTAGATCGCTGTCTTCTATGTGACTCTGTCAGTAGCTCAACAACTCGAGCGCAGCAAGTCAGATGGCCGGTTTTAGTTAACTGGAAACGATGAAGAAGGAAGCAGACGTGGTCTACACTCAGGCACCATCTCGGAATTTTCCTGGACGGGTTGAGGAAAGCCACAAAAAAACCCAGGATGATCGGTATCCTAGCGGACATTCGAACTATCCACCCTCCGAGACAGGGCTGTGGAGTCGGTACACAAAACCTCCGACTCCGACTCCTCGATTTTTAAAACTCCGACTCCTTCATAAAAGCTCAATATGTATTAATAACGGTAAACCTATAAGACATTTCATCACCACCACGTGAATCATCAGGCTACTGTTTAGACTTATAACCTATAAGTCTAATGGTTACTGTAGCTATCAGGGCTCTGGAGTTGGAGTATCTAGATAAGATTTTAGATTGAGGTCGGAGTCGGTACATTTTTAACGACTCCGACTCCACCTAAAATTCCTTCCGACTCCGACTCCACCTAAAATTCCTTCCGACTCCGACTCCGACTCCAACTCCACCTAAAATTCCTTCCGACTCCGCCTCCAACTCCATCTAAAATTCCTTCCGACTCCGACTCCAACTCCATCTAAAATTCCTTCCGACTCCGACTCCAACTCCACAGCCCTACTCCGAGCGAGCCCAAGTGGTCGGCAAGAATAAGAGAGTTGAGGTTTTAAAGGTAGCGAATATTAAAAATGCGGTATTCCGGCATACCATGCAGCTGGACATCACATCCCAAGAGACTGTAATCGTATGAGTAAATACATAACCACGATTCTTAATCAGTGTGATCATGTGCAACAGTAACCCTCTTCACCTACAGTCAGTAGGTAGGAACAGGTCAGAATAAGAAGGTCCCCCCCCCCCCCAAGGCTCGAATGTCCTAGTGGAGCCTGGGCCTCCTCACTGTCGAGGCTTTGCGATCGCACTCAGACACACCACATTCGGTAGGACTCCTCTGGACGAGTGATCAGTCCGTCGCAGAGACCCCTACCTGACAACAAACAACACTCACAAGAGACAGACATATGGCTCCGGTGGGATTCAAACCCACGATCCCAGCAAGCGCTCGGCCGAGGGCCCACGCCTTAGAAAGGAAGGTTCTTAATCTTTCTAATATTTTCTATTAACGCTGTAATACCTAGTGGTTACTATATGTATGTGCCGCCAGGTTCAAAACTAAAACCTCTGAATTTTATCCACACACTTTATTTATGTGTCTCGTATAATTCTTACGAAAAACAGCGACCGTTTCCCTTTACAGAACTAACCACGGGAGTGTACTTTTCTATTCAGTGCTTCCCGATTTCCTGAAAGAACGCATCTTTTTTTGCAAGGTTCCAAGGTCTCGCTCGTTTGCCCTGGTGAAAGCAACATGCAGATGAAGATGAGTATGGCGCACTGGTGAAGTGACACTCGCAGGAAAAAACCAAAGTTCTCGGAGAAACCCCCGTCCCAGCGCCACTGTCCAACACAAATCTCACAGGGACTGCCCTGGTACCGAACTCGAGGCTTCCGCGATGACAACACTAACCACTTTGACTTCCTTTGGGAAAATAATATTTAAATATACCACGGTATTAATTAATTCTAGTTTCCAGACTGTCAAAACGTACTTTACGCAGCGCACAATAACGTTCGGGCGCAACAGAACGCGCACCAGACGTTTCAGTGTCTAGCCGCTGCTGCCGTACATTCCGCCGCAGAGTACAAGCCATTACAGTGGTTGGCTCAGTATGGCAGTGGTGCGTGCTGAATGCAAATGATTGATTTTAATCGTGTCATCATGAACGACATCGCGCTCTTGTGTTGTTACATCATCAAGCAGTTTCATGCAACCTCCCATATTTGCCCGGCGCGTCACAGACCAGTCTGCTGATGTAGTGTACAGCAGCCGTGTTAGTGTGTATGTGTCAGGAGCTACACAGTGCAGAGTGAAGCAATACTAATCGAACACGAAGTGCATTGTAGAAGTAACTAGACACAGAATACAGTACAGATTTATATTTGTCAGTCGTGTATTCCGTTACAAATTGTGAACGGAGGGCGTGGTCTATATTTTACGTTTAGTTGCTAAACTCCCTAATTTCATTGAGTGGAAAAATGGTAGAGCCGCTGAGATGTAGCTTTGTCTAATTTGAATCGATACTCAATTGTCAGCGTGAAGGTACAAGCGTAAAATTACAGACCTCAGTAAGCGGTATTGTATAACGTTACTATTTGTGATATTATGTAACGTGTACAGCCAAGAAATTCGTGTGTACTATATTGTTATGTCAGAGGGTCCAACGACCTCAACGTCAAATCTTATGAGCTTTATATGTAAAAGAAATAATTCATGCAAAATGTGGAAAATGTATTCAATTTAGTAAGTGTTCCAAGAAATATGCTTGTAACTATTACATCCGTGCTGCAGTGATTTAATGTTTACCCAATTTGCAATTATTTACTTTAAAAACACTTCCGTGCTAGTTAATTCTTAACACCTGCTACCCCTAGCATTTAAAAAACGCTTCAAACAAAAAGACGTACTGCAGTAATTGTCACGTCTCGTGTGCTCGAGCACCAATTCTGACGCGAATCAATTCGACCAAAAATCTGCCGGTAGATTCCATGTGCTCACTCAATTCGTTGTTTCCGTAACTCACGGCCCTTACGTTTTCTAACAGGTTTAGGGCGATCACGTCGATTCTGTGGCCTTCAAAGTTACCTTCAGTGTCCCCGTAAGAACATGGAAAAGCTGACATACTAAAAAGCAGGGCTTTCCAACCCGCGGTATCCGGGCTTCTATGCATTCCTCGACGCGATTTATTTCTTCCTTTAGTTTGGGTGTTACTAGCAACTTCCTTGTGAACACTACGGCGACGCAGAAAAATTGAAACTATAATTAACCCTTTAAGGACGAAGCGTATCTGTCTTATATAAGGACTCAGTGCGTACCGCGCTGTAAACACTCTCCACTTCGGTTATAAAAACCAATCTCTTAATGTTTTATAAGGCAAAAGTTGCTGTTTGTTCTGAGATCCGTACAAAACACATAAACGCAATGTGAGCACCACGTAGAATTTTTTAATGTTAAACCTGGTCGTATGTAAAGTTACCGCTAGGCTTTAAGAGGTTAAAGAGCTAAGTATTAAAAATGGTTTAAATAAAATTTATTTAAATCGGGCGCAGCTTCCAATATTCAATTCAGAATACCCGTACTGTATTTAAAAATGATCCGAGCAAAGCGTCATATAAAGTAAGCAGTAGTTGATCGTAATGCTGTGTTCATATACAGAGAAGTGAAAATGACAACCTTCAGCTGACCTGCTCAGAATTCCGCCCAGGTACGACTGTGGCTTGTGTGAATCTCAGCAAGGTACGCAATGAGTGACATATATTAGGTTTGTGTCAGTGGCGTGCTAAACAATTTACACTGCCAGCTGTTTGATTTTTCAATGAAAATGCTGGACAAGCCGAAGGCAGAAGTTGGAAAGCCCTGATACAGAGCGAGTTGTAGGGCCATCTCTAAGCATTTAGATAACAGCTTTTACTCATGACACACGCAAGATCTCTTATTTACAAGTAAACGCACTCGTTACAAGTGTCTGTGCCTGAGGCATCTAATGTCTTATTCAAAGGACAGAAAACAAGTTTTCTCTAACCTATCTACAAGAGAGTGGACAACGAACAAGGCCAACAGCAGTGTAGTTTCTTCTTATGTGTTTCGTGCGGAAGTTAAAGGAAAAATAGAGACATGCGGTTAGGCTCCATGGTACCTAATTTTTGGGCCGAAACAACGATGGGACCCATAAAATTCCACGAATGGCTTGGGCAGTCGTAAGTACTGAAACAACGACGTACATTTCAGTAAGTTTATTACAACTACCACGATTATTCTGTTTACATTTACAAGTCGCTTGCGGTCTTGAGAGAACACTGCATTCAACCCGCATAATTCAGTGAGTCTCTTTAATTGTCAACCTGACTAATTCTCTTGGTATTTCAATATTAAGCTTAGTACTGTTACATGCAGTTTCGTAGGCATCAACGTGAATTCCTGTTCTTTCCTTCGTTTATTTATAACCTTCCATATGTCTGTCTTTCTTTCTTTCTTTTTTCTTTCTTTCTTTCTTTCTTTCTTTCTTTCTTTCTTTCTTTCTTTCTTTCTTTTCGTCGTGCTGTAACGAATCCTGTGATGTATTACATATTAAATGTCAACCCTTTGAAGACTAAACTGGAAGTACTTTTCTATCCAACGCTCCCCGACTGCCGAAATAGCATTGCTTTTTTTAAGGTTCCCAGGCTTCGCCTGGTTGTGCTTCTGGTAAGAACAACGTGTAGGTGATGAGTAAGGGGCACCAGTGGCATCATACTGACAGCACCAGGTTTAACACTAAAAGCTCTGCATTTTGTCTGTACACCGCGTTTCGTGTAATTCGTATATAAAGGCTGATTTCACATAAGCCACTCAGTGGCCGGACACGCAAATGCCCGCGGCGACTGCCAGGCCACTGGGTCTTAGGGAATCTTTCAGACCAGACTGCGCGACAGCCACAGTGGCCGAGAAGTGGCACTCCCCGCTGGACGCTAGGACACTTCCTTGTGCCTGATACACTGCAGGTCACACGAATCACGGGAGTGCCCAGTGTTAAAACTGAGTCAGCTTCGCTGGAAGGTACAGGCATGGAGGAGAACGCGCAACTTGCGTGTCTGTGGTCTGGGACACCAGTGCCTCGTACGCATAGTGGCGCGTGTGGAAGCAGCCTAAGTAGTTTTGCCGTATACAGCATTCACCTGTTGGTCCTTCTAACGGAAACACTGTGCTGTCTGTCAATCTATAGACAGTATATGTAGTGCAGAGTACTGTAGTCTTCACAGTGGTACTGCCCCTAGCCCTCCTGTCCCAGCCACGGCCGCGTGCCCTCCATGCCCCCCTGGACCCTCCCCGCCCTCCCTCTCCACCGCCCCTTCTGGGAGCGCGGCCACTAATCCATTTTAATCAGTTTTACTAAGATGTGTCAGAAGGGGGCCGGGGGCATGGACGTCTGTCTCTTGTGAGTGTTGTGTGCTGTCAGGTCTCTGCGACGGGCCGATCCCTCGTCTAGAGAAGTCCTATCGAGTGTGTGTGTAGGGGGGGGGGTGTCGTTGAGTGTGATCAGGTGCAACAATAACCCTCTACACCATGGGGCTCCAAATTTTTTATGACAACGCGCCACACCCGTTATTGTGAGCTGGTTTGTGGGCCGCGCGTGGAAAAATAACAGTCAGTGGTATACCAAACCGCCTATATTATTGCGTAGACACAGTTTATAAATGTGGCCGCCGGACGGATAACACAACCTGGCAGACCGCGGTTTGGAGACCCCGTTCTGTACACCTGCAGGGAGTTGGAAGGAAGGAAGGAAGGAAGGAAGGAAGGAAGGAAGGAAGGAAGAAAGAAAGAAAGAAAGAAAGAAAGAAAGAAAGAAAGAAAGAAAGAAAGAAAGAAAGAAAGAAAGAAAGAAAGAAAGAAAGAAAGAAAAATAAATAAATAAATAAATAAATAGCATCCCAGACGAGATCTAACTGTCGACAGGGATTTGGTTCATGGAGCGGAAGTCACCATGGACTGTGCTATTATCAGCCAACAATTAGAAGCTGCTTATGAACATTTTGTAAGTCTTGCAGGACTTAGGTCTTTAATATGAAGTTTGGAATGTCCTAAAATTAGGCAAAACAGTGTTGCCGCCCAAAGGCGAGTTACAAATTAAAGCGGACCATTACGTGTACCCTTTTAAACACATATTTGTTTGAAATGAACACGAAACGCGATGTATGCACTCTTAAGCACAGACCTCTCTGAAGAGAATACAAAAAAAGTAAAGGGATCCCCATCCAGGCCTAAGGCCGAAAGGGGAGTACAGGTATAGTTCTACCCTTTCGTTAGCCTCAGCGCTAGAAGGGGGCGTGGTGGCTAGCCCCACGTCCCGGCTGCTTTACCCGCGGGAAAGACCCGGTACCCATTGTACGGGAGGCTGGGTGGGCCCGAGGGCCTCTCTGGACAGATGCGGAAAATCTCGCCTCTACCGGGATTCGATCCCCGGACCGTCCAGCCCGTAGCGTAGTCGCTATACCGACTACGCTACCCCAGCCCACTTTGAAGAGAATACGGGGCACTCAACCGGGACCGTTCCGAACATTGACTATGAATGCTTCCTGTTGCAGATGGTGCGTCTTATTCTCTCACCCCGCAGACTTCACACCGGTTTGCACGACGGAGCTAGGGCGGATAGCACAGGAGGCCAATGAGTTCTTCCGCCGAGGTGTCAAGCTGCTGGGGCATTCCTGCGACTCGTTACAGAAACACAAGCAATGGCTAGACGTGAGTGCTATGCAGATGCTATTGGTCTTGATTACTGGGATTTTTTGATACGCAGACATGGCGGCCAGCATCCCCACAGTCCCAGCAGCTTCGAGCGTGACCCGCATATAATAATAATAATAATAATAATAATAATAATAATAATAATAATAACTACAAATGCAAAAAATGGTAATTCTTGGCACATGTGCAATTGTAAGAAATTCCCTAAATTACACATAAGCCCACCGAGCCTAATCCTGTTGATGATACATCCCAGGATATGGAATATTTCCTAGCTAAAGCTGAGAAGTGAGAAATTCGGATAATAATAATAATAATAATAATAATAATACAGTATAACTTCAATTATCCGGATTAATCGGGACCGCGAGGCGTCCTGATATGCAGAGAATCCGGATAACTGGATTTTTCTTTGAAAGTAGGCTACATTGGCAGTTTAAAATGGGAAAAAATTTCTACAAACAGCTATTTTTAGGCTACATATTTATTTAGGTACAAATAAAACATTAATACATTTGGAAATCGGGGATTCCTTATCTAGTTTGGGAACCCCTTCGGCTGTTACTATTTACAGTATGTATCTGCGTCTAAACTTTTCCACCACGCCTGATTTGAAGTTCTAGACAGCCATAACACTTTACAGTACTGTACTCGATCCGATAACCGGTAATTTCAAGGCAAATTAGTTTTGCAGAATCCTCGACAAAGTTACCTGAAGGGCCAAGCGGATTCGGATAATTGGCGATCCGGATAACCAGCGTCCGGATAATTGGATTTATACTATAATAATAATAATAATAATAATAATAATAATGTACTCCGTCTGTATGACTATAAACTCTGTGCTCGAGAAAATGACTTTCTGCACTGTGCTCGAAATTCCTTGTTTTGAACATCTTATTTGCAGAATTGCGTCATTGTGTAGTCTTTAATTTCGGCTTCTCGCATGTGCTTATAATATTGTCATTTAACCAATCAGCCATGAAAGCGCGATGTATGGGGACGCTAATGTATTGACATATGATAGGTTTGCCGCTTAACAGCTGCACGTTACATTCAAGGAAAACAGCAAGACTTAGGGCACACACACACACACACACACACACAAACAGCTGTCACCATGTACCGCGTTACCGTGCTGGCACGAACAACGGCTGTGGGATTCTGAAAGCTACCACCCCCCCAATTATTAGCGAGTTCTTAATTGAAAGTCACGGCACAACATCTATGTGTGTGGATATATGTAACGATGACATAGGTAGGTCTACTTATGTAGGCGATTTCATATCCTGTAATTATTGCGTTTAATCTCCCAGGCTGTTCCTTTGAAACTCCTTCGGGCTGCGGGAACATTGAGCAGGAATGAAATGACAGTTGGGTAAAGACGTAAGTAGCTGCGGTCACACTAGGCCGGGGCTTCATGTACCAGCCGGGTGAGTAAGCAAGTCCGACACGGGGCGTCTGGAGCCTCTACTGAGTTAGGCTGTACCTAGTAGGGGCGACAGTTACAAGCGGGGCTGTTATGCGTAGCGCTTTCCTTTATATACCACCTGACTTAACACTCAAAAATTCTAAATTCTTCCCGCGCAGTGTATTTGTATGTTTTTTTTGTATTTCAAAACAAACAATAATTATTTCCCTCTACAGCACTTACTGACTGGTTTTTATAACCGAGACGCAGTGTTTACTGTGCGGTACGAACTGAATCTTCAAATACAAATCAGGTTACTTTTCGTCTTCAAAGGTTAACGTTTATTTATCGTGACGTAATTTTCGCCACAATTTGCCCGTAATATTATAACAATCCTTCCCTCTGTGCTGCCACCTTCGGCGCAAATCATCCGCGATATCGCCCCATCACGAAATCTGCCTCGTCGCGCCACATGCACTGTCCACGTTAGAGCCGTACTAGTGGGGAAACTACAACGAAATTAAAAGCAAAATAACTTGTTTTTATTTTACCCTTCGCGCCCCTTCTTCTTTTCGTTCATCCCTTTCATGCCTTTATCTCGTTCCCCGTTAAAACATTATCTTTCAGATGGCGCAGTTTCGAACACAGACCAGCCACCTGTGTAAGTACATGAAAACTTCTAAGACAAGAAAACGACATAGCACACACAGGCAATCAGACAACCCGCATAAATAGTCATACACTGTACCGATATTATAGCCTACAATCTACAGAAGAAAGTTCCCACTTCCAAAATTATTGTCATTGCTGGTAATAAGGTCCCTTACTTTTACTAAACTCCATCAGTCGACATCATACTTGCAAGCAGCCAAAACTACTGTTCTTGTACACTTTTTAGGACATCAGGTCGTATTTCCGGAACATCCCACTGGAGTTCCCCTATCCTATCATCTCTGACGAGACCCGCGAGTTGGCCGTGCGGCTTGACATGTTAGACGAAGGAAATCGCTGGGATCCAGTTGTCGCCACCACAATTCGGGCCCTCTATATAATAGGCCCGGACTTCAAAGTCAAGCTGTCCATGTTTTACCCCAACTCCACCGGCAGAAATGTCCAGTAAGTGTCAGCTTTTAAAGTCGAAACTTTTGTGAGAAAGGTGTGTGAGTGTTATTAAACCGACACACATTTTAACATCTTCTATCATCTGTTTATTAAAAAGCAACTGCCACTGCCTTCGTCATCAGGTAAAAACAAAACCCACTCCGCGGTAACCCTCAGATGGACAACATACCTTGAAAAACGTCCGGTGTGTGCGCGCAAGTTTAAGCTTACTTTTGTCTAATACCGCGTGTCAGTTCTTAAGGGAAGAACACAAATTGAGGGTGCTTGGGGGTGAAAGCGGTGAGAATAGAAGCGTAATATCGCAAAAGGTTTGAATCTTGAGGGCAACACTCCTGACAAACAGTACCTTTCATAAAATTTTTTCTGAAGGACCGAGATGTTCTGACTTGTGATTTCAATATTTGGGGTCACTTGCGTTGGCCTACACTCTGTCCAAGATCTCCACATCCTGGCGATCTGATGCTACTAGTGTACGCTCTCTCCACCACCTCCACATCCTGAATATCTGGTGTCACGTGTGTATCCTCTCCTCAATATCTCCAAATCCTGGATATATGGAGTTACTTGTATGAACTCTACCAAATATCTCCATACCCTGGATATCTGACGATACCTGTATATACTGTGTCCATCGTCTCCACATCCTGGCTATTTGGTGACACCTGTATATGCTGTGTCAAATATCTCCACATCCTGGATATCTGATGGTACCTGTACATACTGTGTCCAATATCTCCACATCCTGGATATCTGATGGTACCTGTATATACTGTGTCCATCGTCTCCACATCCTGGCTATTTGGTGACACCTGTATATACTGTGTCAAATATCTCCACATCCTGGATATCTGACGATACCTGTATATACTGTGTCAAATATCTCCACATCCTGGATATCTGACGTTACCTGTATATACTGTGTCCATCGTCTCCACATCCTGGCTATTTGGTGACACCTGTATATACTGTGTCAAATATCTCCACATCCTGGATATCTGACGATACCTGTATATACTGTGTCCATCGTCTCCACATCCTGGCTATTTGGTGACACCTGCATATACTGTGTCAAATATCTCCACATCCTGGATATCTGATGGTACCTGTATATACTGTGTCCAGTATCTCCACATCCTGGGTATCTGATGGTACCTGTATATACTGTGTCCAGTATCTCCACATCCTGGGTATCTGATGGTACCTGTATAGACTGTGTCCAATATCTCCACATCCTGGATATCTGATGGTACCTCTATATACTGTGTCCAATATCTGCACATCCTGGATATCTGATGGTACCTGTATATACTGTGCCCAATATCTCCACATCCTGGATATCTGATGGTACCTGTATATACTGTGTCCAATATCTCCACATCCTGGGTATCTGGTATCACTTGTACAAACCCTGTCAGATATTGCTACATCCTGGATTTAACCTAACGGGCAGTCATTGCATTCAAGATAGCAGGCGCTGTACCACGACTTTCAACATCGCCTCTGCACCGCTGTGATACCGTCGTCGCAGTAACTACACAGGGACTCCTGGATCCTTCGTGTTACGTAACAAATGGACACACTGCTGGCTAATGTAAATCTGATTCAGTCGGAGGTCAAGGGAAACTCCATGTCGATTTTCAGCGTTCAACGTAAATTACGAAGCGGAACCTGTAAATCAGTGTCTTCCGAACGTGAATTCAAACTGGTTATTTTCACCGCGAATGTGAACTAGAAAAGCAAAGGGACTCATTTACGTGTCCACTATACCCCTAACGTGGCACGGGAGGGCTACAGGCCTATTTTCAGAGTAAAATGTGGCAGGACCTAACATAGAATTTTTTTTTGTAGAATGTAAAATACGAACACACCAGCCATACTTGGAATTTTCTGCAGTTTTCGGTACAGTGACAATAAATAATGTACCACTGCAGACATTTATGTGAAATATGTTGCAGTGACAGAGCCTCGACATACCCACACCACCTGTATGAAATATTGCTTTTAAGTCGACAGTTACAAACATGGCGATGATGCGAAACTTTGAGAAGCCAAGTGGACGTCATCAGCTAAGAGTTACTGTATATAACAAAGTGATTTATCTCGGAGCAGAAATATCCACCAACGGACATCAGAAAGCTGAAATATTTCACACTCAACGACGAAGTTATCTGTAATAGCCGTCTTTGTACTGTCAATACACAAAGGATCGAAATAATTGTAAATATTTCGCAGCTTTTTCTCACACGACTGATAAGACCTCACGTGACCTAAATGTGTTTTGTTTCAGGGAAGTACTGAGGGTGGTCGACTCGCTCCAACTAACAGAAAGGTTGAAGGTTGTCACGCCCGCTGACTGGACGGTGCGTAGCCTGTTACTGTCTTTATAACCACCATTATGAACAAAGTTCCCTCTAAGCTACGCGGGTATGCGGCTGCGCAGTAACTGAAATGCTTCCGCGCACATTGAATTGTTGCCGCGCAGCTGGAATTTTCATCGTAAATTTTCTTATTGTGCATATTACAAAGAACTTTTAAAGTGCCACGCAGTCGTCAGGTCGTGTGAAAATTTTCTCCTCAGAGCAGCAGCAGGTCCGCGCAGCTGTAAAAAAAAAAAATTAGAGGGAACATTGATTTTGAAGCAACGAAACTATTGCGTTTTACTGGCATTACGGAATGTGAGTGTGTAGTGTTATTTATCAGCTGTGTTACTGGCCGCGTCAAAACTTTTAGCAAATTTATTTCGCCATACAGAAGCTTAAAATGACAGCATTATTTTTCGCGCCGAAATTTTTGTTTAACCTTTCAAAGCCTAGCGGTAACATCACGTACCACCAGGCTTAACATTAAAAAATTCTACGTGGTGCCCACATTGCGTTTATCTGTTCTGTGTGGATCTTAGAACAAAGAGCAACTTTTGCCTTCACAACATTAAGAGATTAGTTTTCATAACCGAAGTGGAGAGTGTTTACAGCGCGGTACGCACTGAGTCCTTATATGAAACAGATACACTTCGTCTTTAAAGGGTTAATCCGTAATTTAAGACCTTTTCACCATAACAAAGCGCATCTTCACGTTGCAGATCGTTGAAATAGCCTCCAGATACGGAGAGTAGCTGCGAATTGAAAGAAACAATAGCAGGCAGCCGACAGAGGGTGGTCCTCCAGCTTTGAGGTGGGGCAGGTTACAGGTTACAAATGTTACTCAGGATCTCGTCTTCATATTCAGTGTGTGAAACGACATGAGTCAGGTTGTTGCTAACACGGTAATACACCTTCAGGCTCCATAAATGTGGGGAATTCTGTGACTGAAAGGACAGAAAGAGGGGGGGGGGGCAATGATTTATTTAACGACGCTGTCAGTTCCTTAGATTATATAGGGTCGGCGGTAGATAAACGCAATATGAATATGGAGCATTGGTGGAATGATACCGACAGGGAAAAACCGAAGCACTCGGAAAAGAACATGTCCCAGTACCACTTCGTCCACCACAAATCCCGCATGGACTAAGCTGAGAAAACGTTACAGTCACAAGGAGGACTCTGGTATACTCCATGGAGCAGAATACTTCTTGTGAAGCTGACAGTCCCTCAGCTGGTCAAACAGTTCCTTGCCTTTTGGGGCACCCGAAGGTTTGTTATCGTCGTAGCGACGGCCCACGCACTTCACAGACGTGAAAACGGTATAAACGACACCTGCATAAATAATTGCACTATTTACACATAAACCATCAAAATACAATATAAGATAATTTTAATTATGTTTTCTCAACACATTTCGACCTTCAGACCATATTCATGGTCACATAACACATTCACAGCCGGCACTGCAGGTTTTACACCCCAGAATCGTCACTAATGATTTCTTAAACTGTTGTACATAGCCCTTAGATAGGAGAGGCAGTACGTGGATATGTACTGAAATCCTGTCTATTCCTATGGATCATGATCCTTCTGTTTACAGTCCGGGTTCCGATACGTCTCCTATTACAACCTACTATCGTTAAGCCCACTGCATGAGTTGCAATTTAGTGCAGAATTGCCAATAAGAATTTAACGAATACAATAAGTTCCCTATGTTGGTTAACTCTTCTTTCCCACCTTCTACTGTCGCAGATGGGCAAAGAAGTAATGGTAGCGCCAGACGTCCTGGACGAAGATCTGTCCAGGCTGTTCCCAGGCGGAGTTGAGAGGGTCAATATGCCATCGGGAATTGCTTACGTTCGAGTTACCCGCGACTACGAACACGCCAGCGAATGTTGGGATGGTGATACTGTCTGATGGGACTGAATGGGACTAATACCGTTTATGGGCCGACAACACGCTTGAAGCCAGTCAGCAGTGAAATATGTATATGGACTAACATACATAGAAGGGGCCAACATCGCAGTTCGAAGAAGGACAAATGACGTTAAAAATACAGGTGTTATTGTTATTGAGTTTAACAAATAAATTGTACGTTCAGCATTTGTACTGTGATGAAGCACTTCGTAACTAAATGGCTGTATTTAGGAGCAGTGACTGGAAGCAGGTATATGTGATCTACAAAAAATCAAATACCTTTCCATTCTTGAGGCTAGGGTCTTTCATCGGGCTCTGTCGTAACCACTGAAACCGAGGCTGTGACGCCACTTGCAAACCAAACTTTATCGTAACCATAATAACGGGGTAACCACGAGACGCCGGTAACCACGGCAGTCCGCTTGTGACTCAATAATCGAATCAGTCAATCACACCAAGCAGACTGTATAAAGGGAGATAATTATGCAATGAAAAATTAATTTCTGTTATTTCCAATAGTTGGGGCCGCGGTGGCAAAGTTGGTTGAGGCACTGCGCTACATACCGGCAGGTCGCAGGTTCAATTCCCGATGGTGTCAGTGGAGTTTTCATTGGCATAATCCTGTCGGTCGCACTATGGCCCTGGGGTCGACTCGGCCTCTAACAGAAGTGAGTACCACGAATATTTCCTGGGGCGTAAACGCGGCCGGTGCGTATGGCTGACAACCTACCACCTTCATGTGCCGACTGTCTAGAAATCTGGGAGCCTCTGCCTCCTGGAACCCTCAGGGCCTGTCCAGGCCTGTAACGGGATTGCTTTACCTTTTTTTATTTCCAATAGTGGACCTACAGATTCCCATTAGCCTAAATTGAATCCGCCAGATAGGCCTGCAAACCCTACGCTTACCTCCTCCGCCATGACTGTAATTATTAACCTTTTAAAGCCTAGCGGTAACTTTACGTACCACCAGGTTTAACATTAAAAAATTCTACGTGGTGCCCACATTGCGTTTATGTGTTTTGTACGGATCTCAGAACAAACAGCAACTTTTGCCTTATGAAACATTAAGAGACTGGTTTTTATAACCGAAGTGGAGAGTGTTTACAGCGCGGTACGCACTGAGTCCTTATATAAAACAGATACGCTTCGTCTTTAAAGGGTTAATATAGGCTCATAAAAAAACTGTACCTGTGTTATGCCCTATCCTCACACAAAATATTCCTTGTCAATTTCAAGCGGTTCATCAGTACTGCCATAAAAACTTAAAAATATATTTTATGTAGCCACTACTTGTTTAGCGTTACAGTCTACAGAATACATTAACAATTTTGCACTTTTTCAAAGTACTAGTACCGTACAGCGCCGATCCCAGTGGCCGCGCGGTCTACGACGTAGGCCATTGGCCCAGCGCTTGCTGCGATCGTGGGTTCGAATCCCACTGGGGACATGGATGTTTGTCTCTTGTACAGTGTTTGTGTGTTGTCAGGTAGAGGTCTCTGCGTCGGGCTGATCACTCGTCCAGAGGAGCCCTACCGAGTGTCGTGTGTCTGAATGTGATCTAGAAACCTCCAAAAGGAGGCGGCCTAGGCCCGATTTGGGCTATTGCGTCATAGGAAAGGAAAAAGTGCCATACAGCAATTCAAGCCCTGCATTAACCTTTTAAAGCCTAGCGGTAACTTTACATACTAACAGGTTTAACATTAAAAAATTCTACGTGGTGCCCACATTGCGTTTATGTGTTTTGTACGGATCTCAGAACAAACAGCAACTTTTGCCTTATAAAACATTAAGAGACTGGTTTTTATAACCGAAGTGGAGAGTGTTTACAGCGCGGTACGCACTGAGTCCTTATATAAAACAGATACGCTTCGTCTTTAAAGGGTTAATGTCATTCTCATCTCTAGAATTCGCAAGGCCGCCATACTGTTATTACTGGTGGCAGGAAATTATGAAACACAAAGCTAGGGATGCTCTAATGACACGGATGTTCATATTACGCAAACATCTGTCAGTTGATTCGACAGTTTTACGATGTGGGACGCGTTGCCATAATGACAGTAGTACTATCAGTGTAGCCTACAGCATAAAATGACGAAATCAGAGTGAAAAGCAATGCAAGAATATGTAAAAATTTTGTTAGTAATGAACTCATACCGCTATTTACTGTTGAGTGCGACATGGTGAATCTTGGGTAAGATACACAAGACTATAACGCCTCATTAAATAATACCTAGCCTCAGGTAATTTTAAAGTAATATCCTTCTGTCTGTGGTACATAAAGGTACATAGTAGCTTCACAGGCTGCAAGCTTTAATTAATTACGTTTGAACATTGTTTTTGTCTCTAAAGCCTTGACCTGTTTTAGCACAAGGCTTCATTCGCATCGGGTCACAGCGTCTCCTGTGTAATCTCCTACCTTCGGATGTGTTAACTTACAGCAAGGTGGCTCGACAAACCGATCTGCGAACGGAAACTGCAGAGCAGTTGGCGTAGGTGGGTGCAGGGTAAGGCAAACGGTCGTTATTCGTGGGTAGTTACGATACAAAACGTCAGCTGCCCCCGTAAACCTCACAATGTATTCAACAGCTCTTACCCTCACCCTTTCACTATCCTCCTGTTCGTGGAAACCGTAACTAGACGCGTTGTGAGAGAGAATCAATCGGCTAACGTCAGACTACCAGCAAAGTCAGGTACAAAAGTTTTTGAATTTTTCCATCGTAAGGTAAAAAAAAAACGGTAAAGCAGTCCCATTACAGGCCTGGACAGGCCCTGAGGGTTCCAGGATGTTGAGGCTCCCAGATTTCCAGACAATCGGCACTTGAAGGTGGTCAGGTTGTCAGCCCTACGCACCGGCCGCGTTTACCCCCCAGGAAATATTCCTGGTACTCATTTCTGTCAGAGCCTGAGTCGACCCCAGGGCCATAGTGCGACCGACAGGATTATGTCAATGAAAAATTCCAATGGCACCATCGGGATTCGAACCCGCGACCTTCCGGTTTGTAGCGCAGTGCCTCAACCAACTCCATCGTATGTGTTGAAATACAGTTGAACCCGGTTATAATGACATCGTTGTGTACGTCACATCGTTTATAGCGTCAGATATTCTGTGGTACCAACTAATTCCTCACTGTTAAGCATTACTCGGTTAGAACAACGCTCGTTTATAACGACATAAAATATCCAGTCCCTTTCATGACGTTATAACCGAGTTCCACTGTATATGTTATCATCAACAGGTATGAGGTTGCCATCCACTTCCCACAGACAAGGGCTGACGAGACCGCTGGTCCAGGATCTCTCTGCGTTGTGTGTGTGTGTGTGTGTTGTTTCCAATACAAAATTGACGCTTTTAGACCGAATGTCGGACCCACCACTACCACCACAAACAATAACAACAACAACAAAAACAACAGTGATAATTATTATTATCGCCATTATAATTATTATATTCCTTCCGAAATTCAATAACCGCAGTATCCACCCGCAATGACAGTAACGGGCGGCGTGCGATGTCGCTTCCACCTCGCCAGCACCTGCATCCACTGACTGTGTAACTGATTCGTCTTTCTAACGCCCGTAACTATGCCAGTCAGTGCAATTATAAACCTTCAGATTCCACATAAGGCGAGGAATATCATGATGAGTTTAGTTACTATCAGTTTCTTAACAAGAAGACTGATCCATGGAATTACTCAAGTTCCTGTTTTTAAGATGCTTGTTTTGTGCTTCTTGTTCCCCCCCCCCCCCCAAAAAAAATAGAGATGACTCGTAGACACACGGTAGTTAACTCCAGTATTCGGCTATTTAATCCCTGGTGCACTAATTTAATTCCGTACTGTCAACGAACATGTTGGCGTATACCGCGCACGACCCAGCTTCGTAAGAACGACGCTGTGGGAGACGCTAGGGTCGTGGGCGGCAAGTCAAGGAAGAGGATTTCTATGCTTTTAGGTATATTACCAACAGCTATTAGAACTTGTTTCCTCCCCTACATATTTTCCAAGTTCCCCTCAGTCCCTGCATGGAAATGAAGCACCGCGGCTTATTTCCACCACTGCGTGTATGTGCGAGTGGTGCCTGCCGCAGGGCAACAAACGCCTAACTCTCATTTTGCAGCACATATACAGGTAGTTGTGTCCCGACTACTTATTGCATCGGAACTTTTAATTTTTCAACTGAATTACTAAGGTGTCTACCTTTGTAAGCACCAATATTTGATGCAATAAGTTGCGAAGTTAAAAAAGAAAACTTTTCCCTGTCCACACCATGAAGGCATGTAGGCAGGTAGTGGTAAAACTCCACTTATTCTTAACCTCGGCACTAGATGGAGGTGAGTGGTAAATATCACACCCCGGCCACTTTAAGCCGGGGAAGAACCAGAGTACACATCGAACAATGGGTTAGGTGGGCGGTGGTGATAACAGTGTACAATACATTTACTTTACTCTGTAACGACATTTATCAACTTACAATATTATTTTGTGTTTCGTATAATAATCACAACATTCCCTTACACAGCACCAATCAGGCGGTCTTTAAAACGGAGAGACACTGTGCCGTCTGTGAGGTTCGAACTGAACTTTAAATGTAATTCAGGTCAATTTGAATCGTTCCAAAAATGCTAAATATTCATCCTCATGCTTCTCTTATCAGAAGGACAGGCGGGCGAAGCCTGGTCAACTTCTAGCAAAGCGGTGCTCTTTTGGTGAAAAAGAAGGGGAACGGGGGTTTAAGCCACAAGCCAGACCTGTCTTCTTGTCAGAGACGGTGCCCCAGTGCCATTAGGACTCTAATGGTCATGAGCTCCACGGCGAGGCTCGAAGCCAGGAAGGACAGAAATACGGACTCACACACGGGCGCAGTTATTTGGACTTAGTCTTCAAAGGGTTCGAGTGTTCAAGTTCACTAAAGAAAGAACACGACATTGCGATAACTTACAAGTGAACACGCCTGTCATTTATTTCCGCTGTAGTTTATTCCTCCGAGAACGTAAAAGTGATTGTTACACCGTTCTTCCAAAAACGAGACGCTATTATATGCCAGCGAGATATATTTGTGAGTCCCCGGAGGAAAGGGAGGGCGCCACAGAGGCAACGCCATCCTACCTACCCGCGGGGGCTGAACATTTCGATGGTGTCCGCTGTCGTGTGGGTGTTTGTAGTATACTCCCCGGACTGTGTAGGGAATTGATAGAAAGAACATGCGGCGTAGCACGTGGGAGTCTATGGCGTCGACGACAGTGATGACGTAGTTGTGTGGGGGGGGGGCGCCACGACGCATGCAAGTCACGTGAATATCCTTATTGATCCGCTCTTCCTCCGTCTGCCGTATGCTGGGTTCTGAACTACACTAGTTTCCCACGCAACAGGAATTGTGGGTACAATTTTCTTTTGAGTGGTGGGAATTATGAACCGCACGAGACGTGCCAAAATTTGATAAATGTAAATTCATTCAGAGGCGTGGCTAGACCCACGCAATAATCACACCATATGGTATCTGTCTCAAAGCTTAACCCTCTGAGTACCAAATTAATGTATATGATATTTAAAAATCCAGTTCCTGCCCAGAACAGGCTGCATCTCAATTATACAGACTAACTGATTAACCCTTTAAAGACGAAGCGTATCTGTTTTATGTAAGAACTCAGTGCGTACCGCGCTGTAAACACTCTCCACTTCGGTTATAAAAACCAGTCTCTTAATGTTTTATAAGGCAAAAGTTGCTGTTTGTTCTGAGATCCGTACAAAACACATAAACGCAATGTGGGCACCACGTAGAATTTTTTAATGTTAAACCTGTTAGTATGTAAAGTTACCGCTAGGCTTTAAAAGGTTAATGCTGTTTAGCAAAATAATAGCCGTCTATTTTGAAAATCATTCGAAACAGAGAAATATATTATGTGAGTTAGCAGCAAAGTTTCTTACTCTTCAAGCAGGTGGTACATAACGTAACCACTTTCTTTAAAATATTAAACAGACATGTAGCATCCTCACTCATGACACTCAGAGCTAAGACACGCACATTCAGAGATAACGAATGAGTGGAGCTATACCTCTACTGCCCCTGTATGCATGCATGGCATGGCCAGGTACAACTTCCCCTTTACTTTTTATACGTACATTCCAAACCCGTTCCCAGTTTCTGACATGGGAACCTGGCGTACCACTCAATTTCCCACGGTCAGTACCAATCAGATCACCGTTTTAAATCACCTGTACGCATTAAACGCAGTTAACAGAGTACCATTTAAAACATATTTCTTAGTCAAAACAATCGTTGCCACTTTTTTGACATATCGAATTAAGACGGATTCGAGTCTTGGCCTTGCCTAATGGGAAGGTTTGAATATCCTCTTGAGACAAGCGACACGACTCCCTCTATAGACTATCACATGTCTGCCGTCTTAAGACAATACACGACAAACACGTGTGTCGTCAGCAGGACTCGAATGCGTGTTCACGGACAAAGAGGTCGAATGATCTAAAACCGCAATTGAATTTATCATCTGTCGGTAATATCAGAGACTTCAATCCCAGTGGTCATGTGGTCTAAAGCGTACGAAGGTTGGCCGCTCGAGTACTGTGCATTTTGACTGAATTAGATTGTTCATTCATGACACCAACAAACGCACCTTTTGTATACACAACTACAATCTAACATCGGTCGTACAGTCACCTTCTACATGGAACTCGCTACACATCATACAGAGACAAGATCCGTAAGGGATCGACGATAGATTAGACGTTTGTATACAAAGAAAAACTACAACACAGCAATATACAAGCAACTTTTTAACCGTATTTAATGGAAACGCCGCTATAAATATTTCCGCTGTTTTTGACAATAATGAAACGATTGCAGTCACTCTGACCTGAACGAAAAATCTACCACAATTTAACGTTAACCACGTGGCGATGGGATATGTTAATGTAGACATATCAACAGTGATGTAGGTCATGGCGAGGTGAACTATTGGGACGTAAAGAAGGTAACCGTTCCGCGCCAAACACGAGCCAAACCGTTACGAAATACAGTATAACTCCATTCAAGGTGTTTAGCCTAATTCCTACAATTTGCTCCAATGCATTCCTTCAGTTTACCACAACACGAACATTGAAATGTGAAGACGGGACTTGGGTCGAAATTGAGCAACATCTGGGCAAGACGGGCACAGTAGCCCCAGTGGTTACCATTGCACACAGGCGTGCCAACCGCTGTAACATTAAGACACTCCGCACTGTGCCCATACGGTGTATTTGTGCGTCACGTGCGATTCTTAGACAGCGTCTGTTTATCTGCACAATATTAACTGAGTGGCCCTTCTAACAGAAACAGACTGTGTTCTCTGTGAGGTGCGAACTGAATTTTATAGCCGGAGGGCGCCAGAAACATGTCACGATTTTTGAAGTGAAATAACATTCTAAGGCAAATGAAAAAATTTTATTTGCACAGACAGATACATTCTATCACACGACAATTCACGTCAGTCATTACTGTTTGAATATGACACTGCAAATGACGATCCTCTCGTTCAATACACTCGCGATGGGAAGGTTGTCAAAACACGCTGTGGCATTTCTTTAGGGATCCCTTGAAGACACCCTCAAATTTGCGTAAGTCACCAACTTGGCAACTAACATGCACTAATTTTTGTCCTTATAGGATCAGCTATAACCAGTAATGAATCTACCATTTGCTTGGCCAGATGTAGCATTGTCACTGAAAATATTAGGTCTACCATATAAGAGACTTGTACTTACAATGCAAAAAACAAATGGTATAAGCTTAGGCTAAGGCCAGGAAACTGACGAACGCAACACGCCCGTAGCTGGTGGCCACTGTGCCTGTTCACGTAAACTAACACGGCCGGATGACAGCCTACTCACGCTCACAGCCTGGGCAAGGCCTTCGCCTTAGTCTAGTCTCGCTCTTTGTCGGTGAGTTCTCTCCGGGGTACGGCGTGCATTTACTAACCTTTTAAAGCCTAGCGGTAACTTTACATACTAACAGGTTTAACATTAAAAAATTCTACGTGGTGCCCACATTGCGTTTATGTGTTTTGTACGGATCTCAGAACAAACAGCAACTTTTGCCTTATAAAACATCAAGAGACTGGTTTTTATAACCGAAGTGGAGAGTGTTTACAGCGCGGTACGCATTGAGTCCTTATATAAAACAGATACGCTTCGTCTTTAAAGGGTTAAACGTACGAAGCTGGGAGTCTTCTGGCAGCACAATATTCACACTACGTTTCGTAAAGTCAGCCAGCTGAAATATGGGGAGACACACACAGTTCGGCGATCTTTCTTTCTGGAAGGAGAACAGGCTGTAAGGTGTTCATCTATTCATTCAGTTCATAGGAAAATAGTTCTGTGACTATGGAAACACTTTATCAGCTTGTCGTACAGCTTCTCGTCTAATATCTCTATCGATTCTAACGGCTAAAACTCATTCCCGGAAGCACATGCACGTTGGAGTTACTGGAAGCAGTGATTCAGTAATTGTCATCGGCACTTTCCTAGTATACTGCGTTGCCAGAATACCAACAGCAATGCCAGACCTGAGTTTCTCACAGCACGGCTGCTGGAGATTCTGGTCGTCTGGCACGTTTTGCTGTGTCGACTGGTAGACAGACACCGACGTTTAGGATTTTGGTGCCTCCATCTTCAGGGTGATTATTAAAGTCCCGTTCTAATATTATCCCCCAACCATGACGAGGCGTCCTTCAACTCCATTAACCCTTTAAAGACGAAGAGTATCTGTTTTATATAAGGACTCAGTGCGTACCGCGCTGTAAACACTCTCCACTTCGGTTATAGAAACCAGTCTCTTAATGTTTTATAAGGCAAAAGTTGCTGTTTGTTCTGAGATCCGTACAAAACACATAAACGCAATGTGGGCACCACGTAGAATTTTTTAATGTTAAACCTGTTGGCATGTAAAGTTACCGCTAGGCTTTAAAGGGTTAATGCCATATAGTATTTGTATCCGACTTAAAATTATGTTTGCATGTTAACTAATACAAGAAGTCAACTTTGCAGAACACGTGTACCTTCGCGGAAAATATGCAGCAGTCCATAACCTATCAAAAACTGGCATCGCATTGGTTGAATCACAGAGGGTCTGTATCAATACACTGCCAACTGTACCGTCAGACAAGCAGTGGTGTTTTATGGGGATGGGGGAGGATGTTTTATGGGGATGTGGGGGCGTGGATAAAGGGTGATATCCAACGGGGGGGGGAGGGGGGAAATCCGCATAGAGTAGGAGGTCGGACGTAACTGTAACAGAGGAGCGAGCGAGGGGACATCGCGTGCGTCCAACACCCACCTGTCTATTTGAGAGTGGGGAGTAAAAATTACTGCCCCCCCCTCCCCCGAATCCAGCCCACGGAAATAAGATTCGTCGCTTTTCATACAAACTGAACCTGCAGGCGTTCTGGTTGTCTTTGCAAAAGGACATAAATTGTCAGAATTATGCCACAGCCAAATGTCAGTGTGGACGTAACCTCAAGGGTCATGGTATGCAAAGGGGGCAGAATTTTATTGACATATTCCGTGCGGCTTGTGATTTACATTAAGTTCTAAAATGAGCTAGGCAAGGAGCTTATCTGTCTTGATACACAAAGAACACTCGGGTGTGGAATGTCTGACCCCATGAAGCTGTGGCAACAACCTTTATCAAGCTCCGTGTTTCTTTGTCTCCATACTTCTGCTTCTGGTGCGAGACTTACACAGCTGATGAGCACGAATCGATCGGGCTGACTAAGGAAGATACGTAACATGTCCCTTCACTTAGGCCTACGTACGGAATGAACCAACATTTCAGCCGTTCTTTTGCGTTACGATCACTTATCAACTGGTACAGGGGTCAGTGTTTTACTTGACAACTCTCGGCTTGTCTATCGTATTAACGCAGCCTACTGAGCCGACCACCCGCACGTACAAAGACTACTCTGAAGATGGAAACTGTAAGCTCCTACGAAATGCTGGTAGCTACGTACCAACCTTCACCGTCTTGTCTCCAGCTTCAGAGTAGTTTCGAGGATATTCTTTTACTACCCTGAAGGTGGCGTGGTTGGGGAGTTGCGCGTTCGATTCCCGATGGTGTCATTGGAATTTTTCATTGACTTAACCCTTCCGGTTGCACTATGGCCCTGGGACAACTCAGCCTCTAACAGAAATGAGTACCAGGAATATTTCCTGGGGGGTAAAGGCGGCCGGTCGTGTAGGGCTGACAACCTTACCACATTCATGTGCTGACTGTCTCGAAATCTGGAAGCCTCAACCTCCTGGATGGATTTACCTTTACCCTGAAGGTGGAGGCAGTAATCACCTCCGTAACGTTCTTACCTATTCTACATACCACTTTACAAGATATCCAATCCCAGAAGACTGGAATCTCTATTTCTAATTCCCTTCATATTTAATTACAATGTCGTCCTCAGTCCTTTGATTTCAAATACGTCATATTCACGTTCTTCCGTTACAGGAAGAAGCTGTACGAAACAAAGAAACTGAACACCGTGTCATGATTATGACCATGACAACTGTTACATTACGGTCTCCTCTTCTCTTCGTATTCTGCAGCAACATAAGGTCTACTCAGGTTCATAATTTCCAACGATCAAATTTAAAACTGAGCCTGATTAATTGGGTTTTCGACCGTTGCGGTTACCGGTAGCAAGCAACCTGTTCTGCCGCACCTGTCGTCACCTGCCGCGGCACGCGACCGGCTCCTCAGCTGACGTCAGTGGCAGGTGACAGACTTTAAATACATCTCGTTCCTTTGTTCCATTATACGCCGCGACCCCCAACATAATTATTTTCACATGTCAATTGCATCTCTTGGAATTTAAACGTACTTATGCATCAGTTGTCGACTGTACGTAAATCAGCGAATTTAAATGTTACGTATTCCTTCCCTCCTCCTCACTCGTTCTCTATTATTTTCTTCTCTATTCCGTGCGAGCGGAGATAGCTCAGACGAAGGGTCTATGTGCCGGACGAGGAGGATTCCATTCCCGACAGGGGCAGGAGTTAACTTCCTTCGCCACCACATCTAGACTGGCTCTCGGCCTACCAGGAACAGAACCTTAGGGCTGACTGCTCAAACCTCCTCCATATAAAGCACGTATTACGTCAACTGTCTCATACGTTTTGGAAATATGGTGCAAAGCAAATAAACAATATTCCCTTTTGCATTATTCTTCGTGTCTTTCCTTCTGTCTTCGAATCTGTCTTCTTTTTCGTTTGGGCAGCCAGGATAGTGCAGTCGGTATAGAGGCTACGCTACGGCCTGTACGGTCCGGGGCTCGAATCCCGGCAGGAGCATGGGGTTTTTCTGTTATTCCAAATCGTCGAGACCGGCTCTGGGGACCACCCAACCTTCTATTTAATGCGTACCGGCGTTCCTTGCAGGGGTTAAAGCAACTGGGGCGAGATGTTAACTCCCTCACCTCCATCTAGTGCCAAGGTTAGGAATAAGTGGAGCTATACCTCTACTACCCCTACAGGCTTTCCTGGCGTGGACAAGAACAACCTTAGCTTTACCTACTTTCTTTCCTTTCCTGCCTTTTTATGTCTTTCTTTCGACAGTCAACTTGTATAAGATTGCAGGACCGCGTGTCGACAGTTCATATAACGTGGACGACTTTCACTTGAAATGAACGAATTCTACAGAGGTAAAAAAAAACGAAAACTCGATACACGTTCTTCTAAAAAAATGCTGAGCGAGAAAGGAACCAGAATCATTGAAATCAGAGCTGTTTACTGCAAAACCGCTACCGCTATACAAAGATGAGGAAATGTCGGCGTACTTTCTAGACGCATTCGCATCCCTGCGGAACACCTGTTAGAGTTGCTCAAACCGTCCGTCCGTCCTTCCGTCTGTAATTACATAACAGCTCAAGAACCGCTGAACATATTTTTATGAAATTTGATACTAGAGAATTGCACATAAAAGTAGCCAGCCATCTGAGTTCTTTATATATATCAGACGAGTGTAACTACACCATTTGAGCACTTTACATTAATATCTTCATGCATGTCTAGGTGTAACTTGTTAAATACTTACAGGCACGAAAAAAGTCTCGAGCAAACGACGTAGAGGAGAACGAAACACACATTTCAAGCTCTATACAGTTTGCTATACACCTCGTGGTTGTCGAGATAACTAGACAGTAGTGGTGCTACCCACACACGTCACGGATTACAGAATACAGAGTCTTAATTGTGGTTATAATACATTTAAACATGATTTGTTTTATCTTGTAAGGACTCTTTAAACATACGTTTAACCAGGCCTGCGGAGTCGGAAGGAATTTTAGGTGGAGTCGGAGTCGGAAGAAATTTTAGGTGTAGTCGGAGTCGGAAGGAATTTTAGGTGGAGTCGGAGTCGGAAGGAATTTTAGGTAGAGTCGGAGTCGGAAGGAATTTTAGGTGGAGTCGGAGTCGGAAGGAATTTTAGGTGGTGCCGGAGTCGGAAGAAATTTTAGGTGGAGTTGGAGTCGGGAGGAATTTTAGGTAGAGTCGGTGTCGGAAGGAATTTTAGGTGGAGTCGGAGTCGGAAGGAATTTTAGGTGGAGTCGGAGTCGGAAGGAATTTTAGGTGGTGTCGGAGTCGGAAGGAATTTTAGGTGGAGTTGGAGTCGGAAAAAATTTTAGGTGGTGTCGGAGTCGGAAGGAATTTTAGGTGGAGTCGGAGTCGGAAGGAATTTTTAGTTGGAGTTGGAGTCGGAGTCGGTAAAAATGTACCGACTCCGACTCCGACCTCAGTCTAAAATCTTAACTAGATACTCCAACTCCAGAGCCCTAATAGCTACAGTAACCATTATATTTATACTTAAATATGGATTATAAGTAAAAAAAGTAGCCTGATGATTCATGTGTTGGCGATGAGATGTCTTATAGTTTTACCATTATTAATACATACTCAGCTTTTATGAAGGAGTAGGAGTCGGAGTTTTAAAAATTGAGGAGTCGGAGTCAGAGTCGGAGCTTTTGTGTACCGACTCCACAGCCCTAGGTTTAACAAACAGAAGCGGAGGTAAGGCCCCCCAACAAACAGAATAGCGCCCGTATACTTTGTTGTGCGTTATTTCGCGCTGGATTCCGGTCTTCTAACAGAAGGGAGTACTCTGACATACCTGCGAATGACTTCGCTACTACATGTAGGGGGGCCCTCATATCATCGAGTCGCAGCGGGCCCCGACCCGTCATCTACGACACAGGTAATAACTTACAAACTACCTGATTTTCGATACTGAATCCTTAACACTGATTGTTTATTCAACACAGGGCCTGTAGTCCTGACTCCTTACCAATTTGATTAAGCACTAACCCTTTAAAGGCGAAGCGTATCTGTTTTATATAAGGACTCAGTGCGTACCGCGCTGTAAACACTCTCCACTTCGGTTATATAAACCAATCTCTTAATGTTTTATAAGGCAAAAGTTGCTGTTTGTTCTGAGATCCGTACAAAACACATAAACGCAATGTGGGCACCACGTAGAATTTTTTAATGTTAAACCTGGTCGCATGTAAAGTTACCGCTAGGCTTTAAGAGGTTAAATAACAGCGAACAACTGCACGTAAACTTCATGTCGGTTCATCGTAAGGAGGGAGTCATCGGAGTACTACTTATTCAAGTCATCGAAGACCTTAGCTTCCACCGATTATCTCCAAGTGAACGCGCCTGTAGAATCTACAGTTTGTACATTTATAGTCTTTTTAAATATGAAACCAAATGCGAGATTCGCCTAAAAGTAACAAAGCAATGAACTTCACTAGGATTCCGCACATGTTGACATACTCGCGCAGTTTTAATGCAGCTATGCTGTGGGGCTTCTGCGAAATACGAACTCAACACCTCATTTCACCCGTTGGTGTCAAGCGTTCTTCAGTTTGTCTTTCTAGCTAGCAATAAATTTAGTCACAGAAACCTTCCATTTCGAAATATCGCCATCAGTGTTTCTGTCGACCACAGGATAGCTTAAATTGTTGGCAATTTCATAAGTAAAACCTGGCACGTTGGCTCAACCGGTAACTCTTGTGGTCTATAGTGGGTAGGTGTCTGGTTCGAATCTCGGCCGAAGCACCGAGTATCCTGAGAAAGTTCGTGAGTTAACTCAGTCCCCACAGTCAAATGTCAAGACAGTACGTCAGTGTAGACTAAAAACCGCGTCGTTTCACGTCCAGTCAGCACATCATGTGTAATGTTTTAAATTTAATTTGAACATGTAAGGAACTGCCGGTAAAAGTAGACACCTGCCCGGCCAACAGACGATGCGGGCTAGTAAGTCCACCTGAACGGTCATTTCGCATTCCGTTAAATTCGACTATTTCTTACACAACACTGACGTCGGACACTCTCCATTGTCTGGGGTACAGACTATTTTAACAACAAGAATATGGCAAAAGCGTTTTTCTATCCAACCTACTCATCACTGCTTCGTCCGTCGGTCCTGGTAAGAGCAACATGTAGATGGTGATATGGTGAACTGGTGAAATGATATTGACAGGGTAAAACGGAAGTACAGTATAACTCAAATTACCCGGATTAAATGGGACCGCCAACCGTCTGGATATGCTGAAAATCCGAATAATTGGACTTTCTTTGAAAATAGGCTACATTCACAGTTTAAAGTGGAAAAAGAAATCTACAGAAGGCTATTTTTAGGCTACATATTTATTTACACACAAATGAAATATTAATACATAATTACTTATATGTATTTGACAATTGGGGGGAAAATTTAAGCCATAACAAAGATGTAGTACAATTACAGCAAGAAAATGTTTGACTTACAGATTTACTTGACGAGGTCAAGGATATATCGATCCAATAACCGGTAATTTCAAGGCAAATTGGTTTTGTAGAATTCTCGACAAAGTTACCTGAAGGGCCAAGCCGGTCCGGCTAATTGGCGATCCGGATAACCAGCGTCCGGATAATTGGAGTTATACTGTATTTGAGAGAGAACTGTCCCAGTGCCTCTAAGTCAACCAAAAATCTCACACGAACTGGCCTGGGATCGAGGCCGAGGCTCCCTGGTCAGACCCCGAGACCCAGTTCGTACCGTGCAGTAAACACTCTCCGTCTCGGTTATAAAAACCATGTCGGAGATGGATTGTGTGTTTACTGCGCGGTACAAACTGAGTGCTAAGCACAGAAACAACAACTTTCAAGTGAAAACAGAGCGCGAGTAATATTTCTGTCAGCTGACTACAGAGAAAGGCAACAAGAATCAGGTGGAAGGATAACACAGAAATCGACCGTATGGAAGTACGTGTGGACATGTGAAGGAACTGGGAGCAATAATTTACTTTTGCAGTGACCGTGACGAACTTTCGAGTCCTCCCGAGATCAGCTGAGTAGTTAACGTTTACTGCGTCATAGTTGACGCTGTATCAGAGATTTCAGCCACGGCCTGCTTAGGTTCTCACCACATTTTCAGTAACATGCCTACTTCGCCAGTGACGGCGGAGCACATTCTGGAGCTCGTTGACATCCTTGTCCAATGTGACGAAATGTAGGCGCAATTCACACCCACCGCTACAGCCCAGTCCCTAACACTGACAGTCTGTAACGCAAGCACATTGCGTGGAGGGATGATAGTTTGTTTTGACTGTTGGTGATATACACCTACCTAGGTAGCCCAGGGAAACGGATTATAGTGTGCACGCTATTTGCATTGATTTTAGACACAATTTAAATATAACCTCTCGGACATGCACCATTCAGTGGAAGATTAATAACGCCCTTATTACTGAAACACCGCGTCTGCGCACTACACACCTTGAAGTAAAAAAATTGTACCGACCAACTGTCAACAGATGGCAGTAGCAGCACCATACTTGCCTGCCTTGTCTCAAGGATACGCTAGTGCACAAGCGTTGATCTACGTCACAGTGACGTCAACTATGTGTCATGCCGTAGTGGCGATTGGGAACCAAACACAAATTTGACGCAGTTTGTGCGATATTCGAATGCTTCCAACGCACATACCGAGGTTTGTGAGATCGCTGGTGATTACACAGCTATTGACAAACAAGGGAACGTGAACCACGGACATACGTAACGATAATAGTCCATCGCCCATGCCTTACAAGACGGTTCCACGAAACGCGTACTCTGAGGTATGGCTTTTCCACACTATTTACTTCCCTGCATAATAAGCGAACAGAAACAGCGCAGATCATTAAAATCACAGAGAAAAAATAGTTTACTATCTGAATAAATAGTCTGGCGCACAACAAACTCAGCAATAATATTTGGGGCAATGGATTAAAGTGATTTAATTAAGTCAACGATACATTTGTTTTTCTTGTTGTACGCGTATTAATAGTCCAGAAAAAAATAGGTTTTAACTATGCTGCTAAATCTATGGCAGGAGCCATAAAATTCGTATTTTTTCCTCATTTATTTCTTACAGTTGTGAGGGACAATACAGACACAGTGCTGATGAAAGTGACATGGAATTTTACTAGTGATCCACTGTCAGTAAAATTTAAAAAGGCTGAGCGACACAGATAAGATGCGTTCTTACATCGTGGGGGCGAAGTCACAGTCCACGTGTTGGTGCGCTGACAGATTGTGAAAAACAGAAAATCATACATGCATAAGCACAACACGCAATTCGATTTGACAGTAAATCGGGTGTACAAATCCCGGGCGCATAATATTTGTGGTTCCTCGGTACGGACTTGTTTTACGTCACCCTCCTGGCGCCTAGAAATTTGAGGCGGCTCCTAGATTTTTTGAAAACTTTGTGCACCCCTGACTAAATGGAAGACTAAACTACAGTAGTGCCAAAGATCCCGTCACTCTGTGGTTTATTTGATGATGTTATAGCAGCGTAAATATAGCATCGAATGGTGCGATCATTAGGAATAATTGAAAAACATGTGCAAGAAAGCGATCGTAGCCTAACTTGAGGCATCCGTTTGGAGGGACTGAGGAAAACAAGCCTGTCACCGGGACCTCTTAGACACGAAGCAGCACTACTACATAGTCTGTCGCCATGATCGAACGTACGTATATTCACTTACGAAAAATCAACGCTCCGCACGCAGAATCACATCTTTATATGGCCACAGTTACAACTATCAACAGAACAGTTTCTTGCAGGGAACCGAGATGGCTCAGCCGGTATAATGACTAGGCTACGAGATGAACAACCGAGGAATCGTGGTTCGATTGCCGGCAGGAGTAAGAGATATTTCACTTCTCCAAGACGTCCAGGGGGCTCTCATCCCTATCCAGCCTTCCATTTAATGGGTAGCCGGGAATCTACCCCGGGAGTACTGCGGCCGGCGGCGTGTAGCTGGCGAATCACCCTCAGCCAGTCCCGAGGTTAAGAATGAACGGAGCTCTACTTCCACTTCCCCATCCTACGCCTTCATGGCGCGGAGAGCGACAACTTTTGCTTTGGTTTGCTTTCAGAGCAGTTATACTTTCACGCCTTGTAACTGGCAGTGTAACTAACGCATCGGTTAAGAGACGAACCAGCGAGACTCAGTGATGTTGGTCTACGAAACAGACGTGCACATGAACTTTATACTATTCACATCGTGCATCTTCATCATGAACTAATAATCACCAATTAATGCACAATATTGGAACAGTTTGTATTAAAACTGTACAAACCCCTACATATGTTTCGACAAGAATATCATCATCATTAGGGGGTCATTCATTGGTGCATAAGCCCACTCAGGCGTCCGTATGTTAACATCACACGCTAAAAGTTTAACTTTTAGTGTGTGCTTTTTCTAATACAAATTGTTAAACTTTTAGTGTGTGATTTTTCTAA
This sequence comes from Coptotermes formosanus, assembly GCA_013340265.1. Classification (NCBI taxonomy): domain Eukaryota; kingdom Metazoa; phylum Arthropoda; class Insecta; order Blattodea; family Rhinotermitidae; genus Coptotermes; species Coptotermes formosanus. The sequence continues at coordinate 1,043,004 of BLKM01000971.1, forward strand.
TACAAATTGTTCCAGTATTGTGCATTAGTTGATGATTATTAGTTCAGACATGCACATGGTTTAGGGAATCATACTTTCATTACATAACATTTCAGCAGCGTTATGAATCATCCTAAAACTGTCCAAAAATAAATAATTAACATGAACACCACGTGACAAACATCAGCTCTCTTAGCATCACATTAACATACGTCATTTCAGGACCCTAAATTCACTGTCGCTAGTGTTCATCGCTGTTGTTACCGACGGCAGAAATTTAACGAGTCCGGACCGACCGTGGCTGTAGTGTCACAGTCTTCATATCAGTTTCGTAAAAGACTGCCAGTTGGTTCAAGGGAAACACGCACGCGCACACACGCAGCAATGTGATTTCACAAGCATGACGTGTCTTCGACACAGGGAAGGAGATTAAAAACAGCGAACATCGACGTTAGGCCGCGGCCTGTTCGTCAGTAACCAAAGCAGTTACTGACAACAATTATCCTCTTCACTGACCTTGCCGCATGTGTGTGAAACACCAAACAGGCATACATGTACAACACCTGACGCAATACAACGCAATCTTACTCACGTAAAGGCACAGGCTACACCTTGCAGGTGAACCGACGCCACCGTTCTAAGAAGCAGTCCAGAAGGTCACCCGATACGAACTGACCGACGGTGGGGTCCGTTTGTTCAAGTTGGGCCAGGGAGTGTCTGACGGATGTCTGGAATTCCCCAGACTTTCCTGTGAACGTCATATTCCTCAGTCCTTATGCGAAGTCATAACGTTTTTTCCCGCCCGAATGTTTTCTCTGTTAACATTCTCCGAAATCTGACAGTCAAATAAAACAACGAACAAGCATTCCGTTTCATAAGGCAATACGACACTGTGCCTTGTCCTTCTGTGTAAATACACCGATATCCTACAACACACAAATGCACGACCACGATTCCCAGTAACACAAAGCAATCCCTTGCAATCGCTTGCAGTGGACATGAAGTATCGGCCGTTTCCCCTTAAATTCACAGTTTGAATTTCCGCGGATTTGTAATTTGCGAGCACACGGAAAGTATCTGGAGCTACGAGATGTGAGTTTCTCACAGCGGTGTTGCTGAGGATTCAAGAGTTCCAACATCTGGCGCTGCGTGGTTGGGTCAAGCGATCCAATAAGTCTTGGACCGCTTGACCCTGAACATCAAAGTAAATTAGTATTATACATAATGATTCAGTTCGTACCTCACAGAGAACACAGTGTGCTTCCATTAGAAAGACCAGTCGGTGGATGCTGTTTAGTAAGAATCATTGCAGAACACAGAGATAAACTGTGAACAAAGCACAGAGATTTTAGCGTTGAACCACTAAGCTTCAAATGGTTGTACCGGATTTGATTAACTGCATTCAACCGGAGCGCAGATGCCTCCAAATTCCTGACAGGCTTAAGCCGATAGAAACGCCTGTACACTCACAATAGACACTCAGCGCTTGTTTATGACTAACTTCTTGTAGCAAAGACCTCCTCAAGAAACTAACAGCTCTTCAGCTAGTCATGAAATTCCCTGCATTTTATGGAACCCGAAGGGTCATTGCCGCGTTCGGAAGGGTTCGCCACTCGTTCCTATCAAGAGCCAAATCAATCCCGTCCACGCATCACCCCATCCTACTTACTGAAAATCCTTATTAATTTTATCCGAACATCTATGCGTAAGTCTTCCAAGTGGCATCTTTCCCTCAAGTTTCTCCACCAAAACCCTGTACGCACCTCTCCTTTTCCCCATACGTGCCACATTCCCCGGCCATCTCAATTATTTTGGGTGAGGCGTAAGGAACGTGCAATTCCTCATTATAAAAATCTCATTCAGTCACCTGTTACCTCGTCCCTCTTGGGCCCAAAATATCTTCCTCAGCACCGTATTCGTGAACACTGTTCTTGAGCTTATGTTCGTCCCTCACTGAGAGAGACCAAGTGTCACACCCACATAAAACAGGAGGAAAAACTATAGTTTTGTATACTTTAATCTTTATATTCTTGGATAGCAAATTGAATACAGGAGATTCTGGACCGAATGGTACAAGGCATTCCCTGAGTTCAATCGGCTCTTAACTTCTTCATGAATGCAATTTTGAAATAACCGTACAGCAATTCATGTTACGTTATTGTTACGCACAAGGGGATTGCAAACATTAAAATTAATGCATTTTTGATGTGTTAGGGTTGTTCCAAAATACAGTATAACTCCAATTATCCGGATGCTGGTTATCCAGATCGCCAATTTACCGCATCGGCTTTGGCCATCAAGTACGTCATTAAACATTTTCTTACTGCAATTGTACGACATCTATTTTGTGGCTTAAATTTTTCCCACAATTGTCCAATACATATAAGGAATTGTGTATTAATATTTTATTTGTACGTAAATAAATATGTAGCCTAAAAATAGCCGTTTGTCGAATTTTTTTCCCCCACTTTAAACTGCCAATGTAGCCTACTTGCAAAGAAAAATCCAGTTATCCTCTATATCTGGACGGCTCGTGGTCCCAATTCATCCGGATAATTGGAGCTATACTGTACTTGAAATTTGCCACATTTTTCAAAATATTTATTACCTACTCTATGTTTTGATTTTGTGCTACCTTGTGTTCATGATCACGATCATTATCAAAATTTAAATCGACAATAATTAACTCCACGATGCAAACCCTTCCTTCAGAAGTTGACAACATTACTCTATCAAGGGAACCTGAAAGTTCACAATCGCATTCAACTGCGCTGCTGGAATAGATTATATGTTACATCATACAATTATTACGATCTGGGCTCAGAAAAATTAAACGACAGAATCTGAAGACACTAAACAAACCACTTGCGCAAGCAAGCGCTTGAAAAACGTCGGTAACTTGGCCTTCAGGAATGGTTTGTTTGTTTGTTTGTCGAAAATCAAAGTATTTATGGCCAGCACTACAGACCTATACCTATGTGTCAAGTAATCAGGTGGGTGTACCCACTTATCGACCGACCTAAATTCTGACAGAAGATGAGGTCGTTGGCTGAGTGCAGGCAGTATTGAATAATAAACATAACCAGGTCACACACAAAACCACTGACTGCTGGTTGCTGCAGCACCTCACTTTCACATGGATCCACAAGGACGTGCGCACCTTACGTTAGCCTCGTGCCGATGTCTCTCCAAGACGCCCCAGTCATCTTGCTGAAGCTGCATGAGCAACAACTGCGCCATAAACTACCCTGTTTTTATTGCAATCCGTGCTACTTAACCAAGACGACAACTAAACAGATTAAAACATAAATCTGACGGAAAAATAAGTGCAACAATACGAAGGTAAAAAATTGTGTAACAAATCTCCATACAATTGGTCGAAGACCTTGCACATGCCGTGGAGTGCCTGTGTGCCTATGATGATGATGATGATGATGATGATGATGATGATGGCGGCGGCGGCGGCGACGACGACAACCTTATAACAAATACAGCGCAAGTAGAATGCAAAAACAAAAGCAATATAGTAATAATAGGATCAACTAGAACCATCTAAAAATCATTCAAAAAATATCTGAGCAACATGCCGGGGAAGTATGACATTAAAGAACGACATGAAACAGCCATACTTGTCACTGTGCACATACTCAGGAAAGTTCTGACGTAAAAGCACAAAACGTTTATGATGGGAAATGGCACACATAGTTAATAAAATTAGTTCTGACTGAAGGACGCCGCTCTTATGCCAAGGGTGCAAATAACTGAGGTGAAACACCCTAAAATACTTCTAAGACAAACTGTTTTAATTGCGTAACCCAGAGGGAACACACAAGGGCCACTGCGAAACTTGAAGTGGTGAGTCACAATTTGCATTTTATTGGGGCACACGATGCAAGCTGTGCTCTCGAAGTGTTGGATGCCTCTACATTGCAGACTGGGTGAAGCAGCACAAGGCAACCGGTTACGGACTAGAGGGCGGGGGAACGCGGGGACATGTGGGGCAGGTTGCTACTTCGGCACTTCCATGTTTAACGTCACTGCTCCCTTCACCAGGAGACACGGGGCCGGAGTTCGAACCGCGTAATACTATGTAAACTCCACAAATTCAACTCTTCGTCAAATATTGTTTAGAGTATCAGACGAAAAAGGACGAGATAAACCAGCCATGCAGCACGCACAGAAGTGACAAAAATGCGTAGAACTTCTTGATCGGAAAAGCTTAATGCACGAGATCAATTGTAAGACTACGTGTACATGGGAATATAACATTAATACGCAGCTTTAACAAATGAGGTATGAGAATGTGAGCCGTATATGTCCAGGGAGAAACGCCAAATGGTGGTGCCTGTAAACATAGTAACGAACCTGCGGCTTTCACTAAAAAAAAATTAAATTTTATTGACTAGATGAGCGACAATAAGCAGGTACCAAAGAATTATGTTCAAATGAAAGCAAACTGTTCAAAAATAGGCCAAATCTTACAGGACAATGAGTAAATACATGCCGTTATGGAATATGATAATTAAATACCGACACTTCACGACTTACCCAATTTCAAGTTACTCTATTTCAGATTTGGGCAGTTAAAATATTTGCAGATTGAAATAATGACTTTTGAAAAACGCACCGAATTTCTCCTTGCAGGAATGATAGAGCAGTGACAAGAAGTTGGCTGAAGAATACTGCTGGACGAAAACACAGGCGGTGGGGCGGTCATGCTGCGGCCGACCAGGTTCCAGTGTGTTGGCGTCTGGATTTCAACTGGACTGCCTTGAATACACACGTATATTTGACCGTATGTATACTGAATTCCGACTTGCCCAAAATTTGACTTGCGCCAGATTCTCCGGAATGTAACTGTTGCGTCAGTTGGGGAATGTCTGTACTTTACATTCAAAAATTATGGTTTGTCGGATGATAGTCACGAATAATATTGGGTCTTAAAAAGAGGGCGCCAGAATACCGAATCCGGGGGGGAAAAAAAGGAACGTGTGGGATATATTGTAAATCAAATTTTTATGGATCCAATCTTCCATGTCCGTGTGGAATGAACATAAATGAAAACAGCAATAATATATGGCCATGAAGTAGAAACTATTTCTACGATTTAAAAAAGAAGAATATATAAAATCTATTGTTCGTTTACTATTGTGAGTATTCAATAAAGAAATGGAAAGGATGTGGAAGTGGAAGTGGGCGTGGCGTCATTTAAATTCTATCCCGGAATTGGCCTGAACGGGAAGGGTTAAGGGGGGCACTGGGAAATCAGCTCAGCGTAGCTCAAACATGAAGTCTGGACCCCCAAATTAATAGGGGGAGACCACCCAAACAAGAATTGTCTGACGTTAAGACGATATCCCATGTTGATAATATTATTTATAGTCAAATTTGAGCTGTTCCTGAAGTTGAGGGTCCGGGGGGTGGGGGTGGGGATGGGGCGACTCCTACAGCCCTGATTTATACAGATCAAATTGAAACCATCGTTGTTTGTAACTCCCATCTGCTGTACTTCCACCTGTTCAGGAAGATATGAAACGCACTGGTACAGGAGAAAGTAGACCATTCTCCTTTTGTTTTCCCTTACCTGTATGCCTACCGTTTCGATTTGAAATGTACCAGACGGCAAACAACGTTCCTTTTCACCTAGACAAGACAGCAACTGCTGCAATAAACACACATACTTCTCAAGTCATTAACCTGCCTGTGTACACAGTTCGCTCGCCATGCGATGCAGCCGCAACTCGACCTGCAAATTGTTAACCACTGCAGTCTGACTGGCCTCACGTGCCACAACACGGCTCCAGCTTCTGAGGCGCAGCGCGTCTGAAATATCATAGAACGGGAGAAACGTACTGAAACTCCGTATCAACTGCAGAGTTTGCGGCGCGCTGAATGAGAAGCTAGAAGAAAGCACGTATGGTACGTGTCTTGGATTTATTGACGCTGTACTAATTACACATCTTCAAGAAGTAGGATGGGGGGCATGGACTGGATTGAGCTGGCTCAGGATAGGGACAGGTGGCGGGCTTTTGTAAATGCGGTAATGAACCTTCGGGTTCCATAAAATGCAGGGAATTTCTTGACTACCTGAGGACCTATTAGCTTCTAACGAAGGACCCTGCACCATGGAGTCAGTCAGCGTTAAGTACACACGTCTGGCTCATTCCTTCCCAGTTTATGATAGCAGTGTGCTATCTGGGATAAAACCGACGCAAACTGCGCAAGAAAATTACGCATACATGAACAACAAACAATTATTTTTCGTTAAATTTAAGAAGAATTAAAAAGCACAGTGCGTTTACATAACAGTTTATAAACCCACCAATTATAGACTTGTCACCAGATACGCAATTCAGATGCATAGCATCCATCGGTGACAGGCACACTCCATCATCACTGGGGATGGAGCTCACTGCAAGTGTGTTTGCGTTGCAAATGAAATGCCCCCCCCCCCACGTTGTCAGATGTGAGTTGCATTCCCAACGTAATTTTTATGTCAGTACAAGGATGGCAAGAACACCATCTTCTAGCCTTTAACCCAAAGGTTCAGTGGCCATGTTCGGATCTGTATCACAGATATGTTTGGTCACTGTCGTGGCTCACGGCACATTCCCAACAGACCGCGAGCCAGAATACGGTTCACAAACTACCCCTAACGCAAACACACACAAACACAAAGACGCACGTACACAAACACACATACAAACACACAAACAAAACACGCAAACACACTCGGACTGCTCGTCGTGACGCGTGTCCGCGAACAAGTCGTTTGGCATTTTCGTGGGTGAGTGGGCCGATTAACCCTTTAAAGACGGGATGTACTCTGTTTTATATAATGACTCAGTGCGTACCGCGCTGTAAACACTCTCCACTTTGGTTATAAAAACCAGTCTCTTAATGTTTTATAAGGCAAAAGTTGCTGTTTGTTCTGAGATCCGTACAAAACACATAAACGCAATGTGGGCACCATGTAGAATTTTTTAATGTTAAACCTGGTGGTATGTAAAGTTACCGCTAGGCTTTAAAAGGTTAATATTCGGACAGGTCACTCTGTTGTGTTAAATCACTTCCTTCTCGACATACAGCAACTGACAGTTGCATTTGTAACTGTAGGAATAAAACGCCACATATTCTGATTCTGCACCTGGTAATGAACGAACCTTCTGTACAGCGGGGGATGTAGCTCAGTGGTAGAGCGTTCGCTTTGCATGTGAAAGGCCCCGGGTTCGATCCCCGGCATCTCCAAAGTTATTCAATTTTATATACAAAGTTCGGTTTATTGCGTGATAGGTTATTTAGCTGCTCAGATTTATATGGCGTCGAAGTCCATCATAAAATATACAAAATAACGTTATCGGCCCAGTGTTAATTCCTCTGCGAGGTAGCAACTTCGTATTTTATTTATATTAATTTTGTATATGAAAGGGCTAGACTTAGCCTGTGAACACAGTGATCGTGTTGTATTTCAAGATGTCTTACAGCAACGCCTGAGAAAAACTGAGAGAGCTTTCAGGCTACCGCTGAGCCAGCCTGCTAGGACAATAAACGTGTTTTTTGCATAATTCTGGCGTTAGGGTGCTCATGCTGCCTACATAGAAGGCTAAACGCGCTGCTGAATCACGTCGAACTGCGCTGGCGTACAACTAGCTTCGCGTCCGGGACTCGCGTTAGGGTCCTTTTCTACGAGAGTGTTTGTGGCGCCACAAATAGGAGCGCGACTTCGCGAACCACTGGTTACAATGGGCGTGTTTCCACGTAGAAGCACTTCAGAAACTGAAGCGCTACAAACGCTATCGGTCGGTTGTACCCGCTACCAGGAGGGCCACAACTCTGACGCGCCATAGCTAGCCATAAGTTTTTTCGTTTACGATGCCGTTTCCACGAGCGTGTTCAGTCGCGCTACTCCTTCGAACAGTCATACATCCGAGTGGTCTGTTGTTGATTCGGAGGATGTTTGCTTCTACATAATGGATCACAACTTTGCTGGAGCAGTTCGTCGAAGGAGACGATTGACAGAAGGAAATAGTTAGAAAACGTACTTTCATCATTTCTCAGGTCGTTAAAGGCAGTGTAAAACATGCCACGTTCCTGTCGTCAATTGAGTAGGGGATGTAGCCAGAATTTATGCTTCCTTTTCTTCTTCTTTAACCGTTTAAAGCCTAGCGGTAACTTTGCATACCACCAGGTTTAACATTAAGAAAATCTACGTGGTGCCCACATTGCGTTTATGTGTTTTGTACGGATCTCAGAACAAACAGCAACTTTTGCCTTATAAAACATTAAGAGATTGGTTTTTATAACCGAAGTGGAGAGTGTTTACAGCGCGGTACGCACTGAGTCCATATATAAAAGAGATATGCTTCGTCTTTAAAGGGTTAATTTCTTGTGCAGTAACACAAGACCAACTTCCCTTTCGAACTCCATTTCAAAACTGGAAATGAACTGGGAAACGACGGTTGCCACTCAGGTCCCTGTAGCGCCACAAACACGCTCACGGAAAAGGGCCCTAAGCAGCGTACCACTCCGCCGTAGTGCCACGCTGCCACAGACATAATTCTGCTCAGTGATGTGTCATTATTGCGATTAGCCGATCAAAGTGGACGAACGGTCCAATATAGCGTTCAGTCGAGTACTCGAATATTCGGATCGTGGGTTCGAATCCCGCGCGCAGCGTCAATATTGGTAGCGCCTCGTGTTATCGTTTGCAGGTAGACGGGCTGAATCCCCTCTCCCCCATGTAGGAAATCGACAAGTACTAAGTGTCTAAAGACTTGGCGGATCAGAATAAATGCGCGGGGGCCGTGACAGCAGCAGCAGCAGCAGCAGAAGAAGAAGAAGAAGAAGAAGAAGAAGAAGAAGAAGAAGAAGAAGAAGACGGAGAAGAAGAAGAAGAAGGAGAAGAAGAAGGAAAATAATAAGAATTATGGTTTGGCAGTTCATAGATGTTACGTGTTGAATCCTATTACACAAACGGATACACCCAATATATACGCCTACATTTTACGTATAAACAAAAACTACTAACTCCATGAAGCAGAGTCCGTCTGCAGAATCTGTTACATTTCACAAACCCAGAAGGTTCGTTATTGTGTTCACAACAGCCCTCCACTTGTCTCTATCACAAGACAGACAAATCAAGCTTACGCCCTTAGACATTTTTCGTTTAAGATCCAGTTTAATATTATCTACCATCTACATCTAAGTGGTCTCTTTCCCTCAGGCTTCCCCACCAAAACACCGTATGAATTTCCCTTCTCCCCCGTAAGTGCCACATGCCCCAACCATCTCATTAAAAATAAACTACAGATTTGGAAAACCAGTGTGGAATACATGCAGTGCTGATTTTTTATTTAAGAAGTGGCATGAAAAGTTAAGATCCACATTCTAGACCAATATAGCTTAATATTTTACACCCCAGTGGTAACTATATATACCATCTTATTTAACGTTCAAACGTTCTGCATTTTGCCCAAAGAGTGCATGTATGTGTTGCACAGCAAACAGCTATTATTTTGCTAAACACCATTAACCGACTGATCTTTATAATGGATAAGAAGTGTTTTTTCTTATGTATGAACTGAATTTCGAAATATTATTTACATAAACTTCATGCTTCAAATTGCTAAGGGGAATGTGTAAAACATCAGGTAAGTCTGGGCACTATCCACATCTGAACACGGGACACAGTTGACAGTATCGCTATGCTGAAACAGAAAACAGCATCGTTTATACACAGGACTTAAAAGAAAATTGCAGCTGCCAAGAGTTCCCACCTGACGCCTGAGGGAAGAAGTTTAGCGGCGGGCATATGTGTAACACCTGTCAGCAGGTGCGAGAAAGGTGAGGGGCTCCAGATAACTTCGCACACGTCGACTTTGTCTGCAGCCGGCAGTATCCATGCCGGCGGTTATAGCTGTTAGAGGTCAAATAACAGTCGCAGGCCACTTGTTCAAAAGACACTAACACAATAGGGTGTTTGGTACTCGCTGCTTGTAAGGTCAACACAGATACTTGCTCCTGACCCATCTTTAACACATGTAACAGACTGGATGGTTTTCACCCACGCAGTGGCGTAGCTAGGTTTTATTGGCGCCCAGGGCGAATAATCACAATAACCGTCCCTAACAGAAATTAGTGACTTTAAACCAATCACAATTACTTGTTGAATATCCTTTTATTTGGCGCAGTAATCAATTTGGTGCAGGTAATCAATTTGCTATTTAAAATATTGATTCTGGCGCCAATTATGTCGCCCTCTTCAACTCTGCTGATCGGGGGCGGTCGCAACAGTCGCACCCCAGCTACAACCCTGCACCCACGCACCTGTTTCTAAAGGCACTGTGTGAGCAGATGCAACACAAGTCACACCAGAAATTGACGTGTTCGATACAAAGGTGCTGCATGATGACACGACAAAATTTAAAAAGTTTATTTCATTTATTTATTCTTCTTGCGTTTTTTTTTAAAGAAGCTGTCAATATCTCCGAGCGTATAACGTCGAGCGAAGCAAAGCGTTCGTGGTCTGATCGAAGTATAGGGTTAATTTGTGTAAATACACGTGTTGCAGGCTGAACCAAAATTAAATGCAACAGTCAGATTACCTTCTAGCTCGGAAGAGAAACATGCTAATTTACCCAACCTTCAAAGTAATTTATATCCTCTATATCTCGGACTACATTATACACTATCGCTATACATTTAAATAAATGACGTAAGGGTTTATGGAAAATTTTTAATCTTGCACGTGGACAAGTTACGACATGCCTGTCAATACGGCAGGCGATGTGTGAATGCCACGTGCATAATAGTGCTGCCGCCCTTGGATGGAGTTTCAGCTTTACACTTGATGCACCCCGACCTTGCACGTCTAGCCACGCTTACGTAATGACACGAAAGTTACACTGTACCGGACAGCAAAACGCCGTTCAGACGCCTGACGGCTCTGCACCCCAACGTTCACGTTAAATCCTGTCAACATCCCAGTCCTTTAAAATTAATTTTAGTGACTAATATCCTCACTTCTACGCCATACACAACCCACACCGTTAATTAACCAACGCAACACAGGGCCACACCACCACTGGGGACAATTTATCACCAAACCAAATATACAAATACAGACCTGCACTGCACACTCCACAAACCACAGCTACAGCACACAGTGACAAGCTAACCAGCTCCATAACAGACCAGAGCCCATTTTGGGAAACCAACACTAGCTCAACTAGTCAAAAAAAAAATCCCCGCCCTTCCTATGGAACCCGAAGGTTCCTTACCGTGCTCACAAAAGCCTGCCACTGCACTCCACACTATTCCAGACACACCCGTGCGCCATTGTCCAATCCTATTTTCCGAGATCCATTTCAGTGTCATGTTACTTACATCTAAGTACTTACAGCAGTCTCTTCTCTTTATGTTCTCAAACCAAAATTTTTTATATGTAGTCGATGAAGCGTAGAAAGAGCCAGTTTACTCTAATCAACTAGTGGCCCCGTTAACCTTCATATATTTAGCCTTTTTACATTTTTATATCTGCATATGCGTAAGTGGTTTGTCGATGTATTCAGTGTTGTATTTCTATACGCTTCTGTCTCTGCTTCAAGCTCCTTGATTATAGCCAAAGAGGGCCGAAACATGTATAAGCACAACTATAGACAGTTAGCGGTTCTCCCTAACTACTGCGTATCTCATTGGTTCTCATTTCTGTGACTCAATAAAGAAATACACGGTACTACGCAGAGCTGTAAAGTAAAGAGCGATATTCCGCAGAATACCAAGGTATTTCGTGCATTAGTCCAATAAACATATTTTAGTCAAATCATAGTTAAAATGTGCATAATCAGAACTCTTTATTAACTTTAGCTAGGTAAGTCACACAGTAACTAACCCAGTAGGTAATGCGTAGAATGAATTTAGTATTTCTTTTTATTAAAAGCATGTTTTTTTACACTTAAATTACCTTGAAACAGCCAGTGCTTGGAATACCTAACAACTTTCTAAAACAGTTACAACGGCACTTATTACATACTGTAGCTAAAACGTTCAGTTGATATAGGGAATACCTCGATATTCTGTGAAATAACGGTACATACTTTAAAACGGTAACACAAGTATTTACAATTTCCTACATTCTACATACCCAATTATCTAATTCTCTATACGTGCAAAATAGCTTACACCAACGAATCATAAATGCAGCACACATTTCCACACACAAAGGTATATTCGTACAGTAAATACACGTTCATTAACAAGCAATTAACTGCTGAAAACAACATCCAACAAGGGAGAGTGATACACACAATGCGTTATGTGAGGCTATAAACAAGTACTGGTAATCCTACAGGCTTACGAGGTAAATCCAGGCTCATCGGTTTAGGAGTAGCAAAAAGACTGGGGGAGTTCCAAGCCGCCTCGAGGGACCACCGCCTAACCATCACAGATATAATCTCTGCTCCGCCGGCAAAGCTTCGCCCCTTTGCATCATTCTGTGTGAATCCCTAACACGACGCTACTGTATGTTATGGCAAGTTCAGCCAGTCACAAAGCAGCATTCCACATCCGTTTTAATTCATCGTTCATGGATCTCAACATTCAGCGACATACAGCATGTCCAGTTTTAAAGTCGTCACTAAATAATCCATAAATCACGAACATAGACAGTTACAGACAGAAAAATCTCGCAGTGTTATTAGCAATCGGTAATTAACAACTCTATCTCAACTGTACAGTTACTTAGGATCAATTAAACTAACTACATGTAACGCAGTCATAGTGGACGAGCTCATTCTTCTTCAGCTAGTGAAGAAAGTCCTCAGGTTTTATGAGACCCGAATGTTCAATGCCGTGCTGACGAGATCCTGACCTTCTAGCAAATCAAAATTAATGAGATAAACCAATGGCCTGAAATATAAGGAGACCGTTCACGTCACATAAACACAAGGGCATCCATTTTTAGGCACGTTCGCAAAATTGGGAAAAGCGACAATTAGCTTCATGTCTGTCTGTTGTCCGTTCGTCTGTGTGTCTGTCCGTCCGCATAGAACAACTCCGCTCCCACTGGATGGATTTTCATGAAATTCTATATTTTTTTTTTTTTAGAATTTTTCGAAGATCTGTCGAGGAAATTCAAGTTTGATTAAAATCTGACAAGAATAACGGGCACTTTGCATGAAGACCTATACGAATTTATTATACTATCTCGCTGATTTATTCTTAAAATGAGAAATGTTTCAGCCTAAAGTTGTAGAAAAAATCAAAACACACATTCTGTGTCCAGCAACGTCATTATTGAAAATCGTTCCGTTCATGAGATAATGTGGAGAAATATGCTAGAAACGGACAGGCAACAGATGACAATATAATACAGCGCATGCGCTTTGCATGCTGGATAACTAAGGTTACAGACACACACTCAGAACATATAATAGGCCTACCTATTGTTCTTCCACAGCAATGATGGTTACGCACACGCGCCTCATTGTTACCTTTAGACGTACATTTCCCGTCTCGCTCTGTTTTGGAAGATAAAAACCGGACATCTATACTTTTTAGTACCTCACTAACAGCATTTCTTGTTGAAAGAATATGTCCCGTTGATTTTATTTGAGTAAAAATGAAAAATAAGTTGGCCTACTAACCAAAACAAAATCACTATCAAACGACGCACCTTGAATTCACATTTCAAACTGAGTAAACTGAAATTTACCGAGCACAAAGCTGCAGTGTCAACAAAGTATCCGGACAGCGTGTGTTCGTAAATCAACCACAACAGGCAACACCTACTCAGCACATGTCATTCTGTGGCAGCACTGTGGCTACCACTCGCTGTTGCAGCCCTTTGAGACCGATCTGCGGCGGTTTAAACACGCGCCCCCGCTTTACGTGCGGTCGGCTTTCAGAATTTCGCCCTTACAACATTATAAAACATGACAAAAAAAGTTCACGATATAGACATGATTTGGTCCACGCGAAAATTTGGAATAAATGTTACGAATCTTTAAACACAAAATGCCACGAGACAACAAAAGGAGCCGAAACTAATTGTTTAGAAATAATTATTGTTAAAGGTATTCAGTTCGCACATGCCCATGCGTCTGTGATGTGGTAGGATACGCAGCTGGCAATATGGGAATGTGCATACGTCAGCGAGGGTTAAAATGAGGACAGCTGATTCTGATTGTTTAAGATGTCTTCAGGTGACAAGAGAAAACACAGTGTGAAATGAAACAGTATAGGAAGAAATGGATGCTACTTCGTTGATTACAGAAGACGTAGAAAACAGAGAACTGAGAGCATATGGCAATACTGAAGAAAGTGACGAGCAGAGATTGCAGACAAAATGTGTTGCACTGGCCACCCCCAGGAACAGGAAGAAGAGGGAGTCTTAAATATAGAAGAACACACATTTAAGTGCAACACGGAAGATGGAGACCGGGAGAACAGGTTCTGGACGGAAAACGCAAAAAGAAGAATAAATTAAACAGCCTATTTGCCGAAGTGAAACATGCCTTAGTTTCAAGAAAACTCATTTTACAGCATGGGTAACCAAACCGCGGCCCGCGGGCCGCATGCGACCCGCCAGATTGTGTTATGCGGCCCGCAGCCACATTTGTAAAATATACATACACTATAAAACTTAAACAATAATGCAGTTGTCTTTAGTTAGAATAAATCCACGCGACCCATCCGCTTGGACGTACAGTGTGACCTTGACAGAGAGCAACATGAGAGGGAAATGCTTTTGTGATTAAGATTTTTATCAAGATAATATTTCCTCTTATTAAGGCAGCGTAATATAATAATGTTGCATTTTTTGTAATAAAACTCCATAATATGTACAATTTTTCAATGTAGGCGGTTAGGTGTCCCATATACTGTGATTTTTACACGTGCGGCCGGCGAGCCAGTTCACAAAAACAGTTGGGGACCTTTGCGAAAAAGGTTCGAGAGCCATACTTTAGAGCAGACAATGACAAAACTTCGTTCATTCAAACGAGCTGTTCTGTTACAATAAGAAAACACGTGCACGAAAACAAGGCCTGTCGGCACTGCGCGCTTAGAAATTCGCAGAGTCGTGTTGAAGGCTAATTTGAGACTTACTGCGCGTAATCGTGCCCTACAAGACCAACTGAAGCTCCAAAACACTCCGCCGTACCCAGCCGGTTTATATTAAAGCAATAACAAGTTTCTACTAACTTTCTCTTCAGTTACATGACCTGTATTACAACAGAAGTGATGGCAGCCATCATGAATTTGCTCTAGATGAGCTGTGGAGAAGAAAGACAAGCACTAGCAAGAGGGAACAATGGTCAGTGACCTACCTGCGCACCTCCTTTACCACGGACCAACCAACATGCAGAGTTTCAAAACAGGCTTACTAAGTCCGATGAAGTGAGAGCATACTGGACTATGCACAATGCAGCCCAGTACACTACCACAACAAGCATATCAGTTGACAATAACAACACGCACATTCGCCCTCAGAACCTGAAGCACGGACTACAGACAGTCTAACCCGGCGTTTCACTTCGGAGGAATGGAAGTTGGTAACAGCAGTCACGGTAATTCTTCGTACAAGACACCTTTTATACTTCGTAATAAAGCTAAATAAGTACCACTCCATCCCTTACCTCGATATACTATTTCTCCAGACGCAATTCACTGTCATTCTTCTCTCGTCCCGATGCACGATTTTCCATCTGACATTCCTTTACCGGTAGTGAGACAGAAACGGGACTTAGCTTCGACGTGAGCGAACTTAAAAGTGGACGGAATTTCTTCCTGAAATAACAAGAAACATAACTTACTTTAACCCTTCAGTGCCTTCGTCGGTGCACTGTACCGACCTTCATTTCTTCACATGCTGTCGGCCTCGGTGCACCGTATGTTCGTGAATGCATTTAAGTGTATTACATATCCAAAACCCCTACGTCCTGGGCAGTAGTTAGAATTTGCCATTGAAGTGTTAACAATATTTTCACATCCCTGTGGAAAGACTCTGTAACATACAGTGCTTTATAAACATGGCAGACAACAGACATCAGCTAACGAAAACTTGAGTAAGAAACAGTACGCATGATTTCAGATATCCGCCGCGCGATGCAGATGAGATACGCGCTCTTCTGGGATATTACGCAGCGTTGGGTGATAGTTCTGTACCGACGTTTCGGGACAATAGATCGGTCTTAACTTCTTGACCCTTGAATATGGGACGGTAGGATGTACCGAAACGTCGGTAACAAACTACCAATCTACGTTGCGTATACATCCCAGAAGAGCGAAGGTCTCATTCACACCGCGGCGGAAGCCTGGAGTCACGCATCTAAAAGACAGTTGGTGACTGACAAACAGAGAGGGCGGTAAGTCGCTAAGAGAAATTGCCACCTACACCAAAGCAGTTAGCTGGAGTCCACTGTCAAACACTCGCCATAAAAGTAAATCCAGTTATAGTCAACATAAACTGTCCCCGATTTCATAAATGCACACCGTATCCCGTAGAGGAGTCACCGACAAAGACCTAGACCGACGCGAAAACTTTACCCAGTTGGTCAGCGCGCGTGGTAATATCCGCTATAGTACACAGTTTCAGCACTGTCTTGTCTGCAGCTCATACGTTCAGTTCTTTTGCATGCCTTTAATGGTACAAAGGAAAATGAGAATTTACTTGACCGCTTTCGCCGATGAAAACATTCACCGTCAATAAAAACAACAATAGCATCGGATATGTCAACAACAGTGGCAATAACTTTCCCTTCGACAGACAACAGAACGTGTGAAGAATGTAACTGTTATGCATGGGGGCTAGTTACAAAAATTTTAAGCCCTGTCGAGGCCGCAAGATACATGAAGAAAATTATTTTATTGATTAAACTGGCTATATTATGTTTTCAGTTGACAAAAAACTTATTAAAATTATTATTACTTATAAAACATTTATTAAATATCTTTCGACTTTCACTCTGGAGCCTCTGTAACAACAATTTTTTAAAAAATTAGCCCATTAGATGCTCTGTTTCTCTACGTCCCCACATGCGGATCTAGAAACCAGAGAAGCACTTTAACAGATTTTCACCCAAATTTATAATGGGTAGGTTCAAAAAATGTTTCGACATGTGATCTTCTAGGTGCAATTCGGATAACAATAACGGACATTTGACATCAATACTGCAAGTGTTTCGGGACTCAACTCGACCGTAACCCCCTACTGTAAAACTATTTACAGGTGTGAAAAATATTGCGACCAACATTCTTAGACTAAAACGACACAAGGCTTTTCTGCCGATATCATACTGTGTTCGAGATAACGTAAACAGAAGTAAGTACAGGTCCAAGAATTCTTACACTGCGCACACTTTCCTAACTTGTTCATTCTTTGGGGGGAAGAACGTTATTATAGCAGCCTGTAAATACTGTTGTTTCTCACAGCGTGAAAGTTGCTGACGGGTTTCTTACCTTTGCCTTGTAGCTAATTTATTGCACATTATTGCATAAAATAGCTTCAATATAGGCTATTAGGTGAGCGATAACTGAAGAACACTGTCTTATTTGATGTGACACCGTCCAGTCTGGTAGAAACAAAAAATTCGGAGGAAACTGCTGCACCCATCTTCCATCCTGAAGACGGAGAGCGCAGGGTCTCCACAACTCTAATTCCTATCTGACTACATGACGTCACATCCGGGAAGATACTATTCATCAGAATTGCCACCGTCAAAACCTAGGCATAAACTGGGGGATAATATTAAAATAAACCTTCAAGAGATAGGAAGGAGGCGTGGACTGGATTGATCTGACTCAGGGTAGGGACAAGTGGCGAGATCTTGTGAATGCGGTAATGAACCTTCGGGTTCCATCAAATGCGAGGGATTTATTAACTAGTTGAAGGACTGTTAGCCTCTCAAAAAGGACTACGCCGCGCAGTTAGCGAATAACCGCCGCCAGATCCTAAAAATGCAGTAACTGTCGATCTTTAATTTTAATTACAAATTAAGTTGCCAATTTATTATTCGCTGCAATGTTTCCCCAACATTTTAATTAACTCAGGTATTTCTTTCAATTATTGGGGGTCGCTGTGGCGCAGCTGGTTGAGGCACTGCGTTACAAACCGGAAGGTCGCGGTTTCGATTCCCGATGTCGCACTATGGCCCTGGGTTCGACTCAGCCTCTAACAGAAATGAGTACCAGGAATATTTCCTGGGGATAAAGGCAGCCGGTGCGTGGGGCTGACAACCTTACCACCTTCATGGTCCGACTCTCTAGAAATCTGGGAGCCTCTGCCTCCTGGAACCCTCAGGGCCTGTCCAGGCCTGTAATGGGATTGCTGTTTTATGTCTTTCAATTATTACTTCACTGCTGTATGATTAACACATGGAAGACTGCTGACAGTAGGCTAGACTGTATCGTGTGAATCACCTCACCCACAACATGAGAAGGCCACGATTTTAAATAATAATTAAACAATTGCAGATAACGCATCATTATTTGCAGCCAGATTATCTTGACTGAACGTTATTCGTTGTAGATAAAGTATTACACTTTGATCATTAGTTCTTGTGAAATACGAAGGGAAATGGGCATTAGATTGTTGTCACGTCCGCTGGGTACTGAATAACCAGCCAAGTCGTTCTGAGTGCTGAGTGCAAGGATCATGCACAGTGAATTCACACGTTGCATTACGATGTGAACTTTTCACGGTGGTCAGAATATTACATCACTACCTACCTACCTACCTACCTACATACATACCTACCCACCCACCCACCTACCTACCCACCTACCTACCTACCTACCTACTTAACTACCTACCTACCCACCCACCCACCTACATACCTACCCACCCACCCACCCACTTACCTACCTACCTACCCACCCACCCACGTACATACTACCCTCCCTCCCACCCACCCACCCACCCACCTACCTACCCACCTACCCACCCACCCACCTACATGCCTACCCACCTACCTACCTACCTATCTACCCACCCACCCACCCACCTACATACCTACCCACCTACCTACCTACCCACCTACCTACCTACCTATCCACCTACCTACCTATCCACTACCTACCTACGCTGTCAGTAGCTCAGAAGATACAGCATAGATTCTGGGATGTGGCGCTGTATAGACTGACAGACAGGGACGTTTCAGAGGAAACTGCTGTCTTCAGATTCAGGTGTTCTGGTTCTAACCTGAAACAACGTTTCGGAAAAACATGCAGGCTTCAAATTCCTCTGAAAAATTGTACCTGTCTACCCATAAGCGTCACTTGGCTAATAACAATGAGGGGGAAAAACTGACCATGGGTATTAGGAACTTTATTTTACAAAGGCGTCAAATCTGAAAGAGGGGAAACTTGGTCCCATAAAACGCAAGTTTTTCATTTTTTCTGTCTATTTTTATTTGCCATTATTCAATTCAGTAACAAAAAAACTATTCCTAGGTTGAAAAAGTACTGGGGGGAGGCATTTCCCCCCCCCCCCAAGTTACGCTTACGTATCTGCCCAACTACACGGCTTTACAATCCAGAAGATACTACTACTACTACTACTACTAATAATAATAATAATAATACGAAGAAGAAGAAGAAGAATAGGTTGCAACACTTAAATCAAGTTATTGTATAAAATGTGACCGGCACGTTTCTAAACTGGCCAATTTAGATTATTATTATAATTATCATTATTTTTGTATTTCTATTCTTCGGCCTCCGTCTCTCTTCCATCACTTGGGATAGTTGACTGTGCCTGTGCTGACAGCAGACTTGAATACAACAGCAGTCATTGGTGGAAAAACAGTGAAAAATTCCCCTTCCCCAAGGTATTCATTTTCAGATTTGTTCAGCCACAGTTTCAACCACAGCAAAATCAATACCATAGATTCTATAACTGTAGCAACAAACTGATGAGGCTGGCTTGTCAGGAAGGGGAATGAGTGGTTATTTTCACCCCTCTAAACTCCCACATTTACACGTTCGTAACAGGGTTAGGGCAACACTGTTCTTGGGTGTCTATGTCCTGTACTCTACTCTACTGTGAAACACAAAAATGTCATTTGGCCCACCCTGTTATCTGTGGGCACACAAAAGAAAAACCTCTGACGTCAAAAAATTTGCTTCTTTAGCTAACAGACCCTCTGTAGCTTTGGCGGAAATGAGAATTCGTTCAAATAAAACTCAAGTTTACTTAAGAAAGGAAAGCACGCTGAAAAAAAGACATTTCATACCTTATTGCAGAAAACGTAGTGAATTTACTAAAAACAAAGATGTTGCTCACACAAGTAGGACTCACTGTCTAGTACCTGATTATAATTCAATTTATGAACCAGGCAGTATCAGAATACATTATGGCAGTGCTCAGCCCCAGGTTCAGTCCCAGTCCCGGTGATGGACAAAGTGGCACTGGGACACATTGTTCTGCGAGAACTTCAAGTGCGCCGTCTCTGTTATAATTCCGTCCATGCTACATGTTCATACAACTATAATCCGGGAGGCGGGAGGGGAGGAGAACGACAGGCCCATTGGACGTCGAAGTTCCACACAGACAGTCTCATTACACCACGATTAAAGAAACGGGTCAAGGTTTCGATTAATTGAAGAACAGAGGGGGGGAGGGGGGCAGAGGCTGAAGGCTGTAAACCTTCGAAATCTGAAATTCATGTACGTAGCGTTTCAAATTCCGTTCCTACCTCAAGGGAGACACACGCGTTTACATTACAAAGATCAATCTGTTTATGCTCTATATTATTAATCCCCGTGTATTGATATTAATTTTGTAATTAAAACCAACTAAATGCACAATTATAGCACATAGTCTTAATAACCTATTTTAGTCCTCCAACATGTTTCGGCTGATCGCCATCTTCAGGGTGCTGTACACCACTTATAATATACAACCTTTAAAACACTAAAATGTGGTGTTGGTGTTAATCTTCTTGACTGTAAGAAGATTTTAACAAGACTAGCATCAGCACCACATTTTAATGTTTTAAATGTTTTATTCTAATAACTGGTGTACACCTCCCCAAGGATGGCGATCAGCCGAGATATGCTGGAGGAATAAAACAGGTTATTAGACTATGTACTATAATTGTGTATTTAGTTGGTTTTAATTACAAAATTGTTTATGCTGTTTCTGCAAATACCGTTTTCTCTGCGGAGCGCACTGAGCCATATAAACAGTGCAGGAAAAACGGTTCTTACGTGGGCAAGGCAAGTAGTGCTCCCAGCAAGCACTGTACTTTAACCTCTTAAAGCCTAGCGGTAACTTTACATACGACCAGGTTTAACATTAAAAAATTCTACGTGGTGCCCACATTGCGTTTATGTGTTTTGTGTGGATCTCAGAACAAACAGCAACTTTTGCCTTATAAAACATTAAGAGACGGGTTTTTATAACCGAAGTGGAGAGTGTTTACCTCGCGGTACGCACTGAGTCCTTATATAAAACATACGCTTCGTCTTTAAAAGGTTAAAGCGTTAATACAGAAGGTCAGCACTGACACTGATCTGGTTTCAGTGGCGGGGGTCGAGGTTCATATTTATCCAGTTACCGTGTAATATCTCCATTACGTCAGATGACGAGGAAACGCCTGCGTTAAGTGTGTGGGACACTGGAGTAGGGGATGCTACAATTATAATACAGGAAAGTGCAAATAAAATTCTTTCTAGGCCAGCAGATGATGGTCACGCTGTTCCTTACTTTGTCATAGTTTGTTTAACGACGCTGTCACTAGCTTCGAGTGTTAGGATAGTTAGTGAATGACGAATTACATAAGGACATGCAACACAACGGCCGTGGTCTAACTGGAGGCTCTATCCCGGAATTTGCCGGGAGGTACTGAGGAACACCATGACGAATCTCATGCGAGGACCAAGTACATTATATGCCTCGCTGCTAGCTCGTCGGGAATCACACTGGCTTAAAGACATCCCGTTTTTTTTATTTGTATTATTTTTACATCTGTCATTCAGATCTGGGAATTCCGGTTTAGTAGGACGATGTCAATCCTACGCTCTGTTACGACACACTGTACTCGCCCAACACTGAGTCACAATATACAACCCTTCCGCCGAACATACTGGCTTTGAAAAAGGAACATCGTTCCTGGGCAGGGGATAAGACGTAATCTTGATTTCTGTTGTTATAGCGGTCCATCTCAGACAAAAATCCCACCCAACGTAAACCCGTCTGATTGGAACCCGACACAAGACCACACAGGAGGCGTGTGTTTTCGCCTCAGAAATTAAAGGGAACAGAAACACTGTACTATGCACGCAATGCACTGCATTCAGACAGACAGGCGCAAAAAACAAAGTCTGTCGGCAGTGACTACCTACGTACCGTTAATGACTTGCGCAAACATACGAATCGCATTCTTCAGCATGAGTTGTGTTGGAACAACGCAAGGATTTGATGTTCGCCTGCGTCACCGGGATACTGCTTCTTGACGTCAGTTCCGGTTGACGTGACATTGCAGGTCATCTCGTGACAAGGATGTGTGCTACATGAAACGGTGCGCAATACGTTGTTCGTTGCAAAATGAATAAATGTACAATGTTGAGCAGTTTTGCCGCCATTACACGTTAACCCTTTAAAGCCGAAGCGTATCTGTTTTATATAAGGACTCAGTGCGTACCGCGCTGTAAACACTCCCCACTTTGGTTATAAAAACCAATCTCTTAATGTTTTATAAGGCAAAAGTTGCTGTTTGTTCTGAGATCCATACAAAACACATAAACGCATTGTGGGCACCACGTAGAATTTTTTAATGTTAAACCAGGTGGTACGTAAAGTTACCGCTAGGCTTTAAAAGGTTAAGCACAACGGCTATTTCCTTCTTAAAGAATACCTGTAATTACAGTAAGGGTTGCGCGACTAGGGCGTCACTTGTGCATACGTGGCCACTTTTCTCGCGTCACTATGCATACTTCTTAGCAATCCCTGTTACGAACTGCAATCGAGGACTCCGTAGTAGAGTCAGTAGAACAAGCAGATTCCCCGTTATATTTCTAAGGATACTCCAGCGTCTCAAGCACACGAACCGACAGTAAGTGGCAACCGATAGCTGTCGAATGAAATAACGACCTTATGCCACAATATACAGACTACAGATAAGTCTAAGGCCATTGAGCAGAGTCCTCCTAGGGTAGCCGACAGTCACTCAGCAGGTGAAGAAGTACGCCGCCGTTAACGGAACTCGGAAGTTCATTCGAACGCTGACAAAGGCCCGTTACTGGACACCACGGTCTCCTAGGTCCAGGTTTTCCGAGTAAAATTCTGCACGCATTTCACACTTCCCCATCTGCGTGCAACACATGCCGCCCAACTCATTTTCGTCACAAAACAAAGCTAATAAAATGTGCAAATAAACGAATGGCGTGTCCGAGGTATAACAAGGAAACGTCAGTTTCTTAAACCGAGATTTGCCTCAGTCACTTTAGTCTAGCGATGGAGCAAGTTTCATGTGAAACATGCTACCCTGGAGTATTACTTAGAGGTTGTATTTTATGTATCATGTTAGGAGGATATTAGCGACTTATACAAGTTATGCGTATGAATAGGTGTATACATATGAATAGGTGTATGCATAGGCGTAACTTGAGGAGGCAAGGGGGGCAAGTGCCCCCCCCCCATATTTTTTCAACCTAGGAATAGTTTGATTACTGAATTGAATAATGGTAAATAAAAAACAGACCAAAAAAGAAAATGAAAAACTTGCATTGTATGGGACCAATTTTCCCGTCTCTCAAACTTGACTCCTTTGTAAAAGAAAGTTCCTAATGCCCATGGTCGGTTTTGCGCCCCCCCCCCCCATTGTTATTAGCCACGTTACGCTTATGGGTGTATGTTAAAAAGTAAACGGTAAAGTTCGCCCTATAACAGGCCATGCAGGCCCAGAGCAGGTGTAGAGGTACAGCAATACTCTTTCTTTAACCTCGGCCCTAGATGGGGCTGGGTGGTCAACGCCACGCCCCGGCCGCTCTATCCCCGGAAAAGAGACCCGGTACCCATTGTATAGGAGGCTGGGTGGGCCCCAGGGCCGGTCTGGACGGGTGCGGAAAATCTCGCCCTCACCGGGATTCAATCCCCGGACCGTCCAGCCGGCATATGTATGTTGCCAATCCCAACGCCAAATCAATACTGCATTACAAAATGCGTTTCGAGAATTATCATTTACATGCAAGGCGGGGAATTCTTTCTGCTGCACGTAGCCTAATCCTCGTCTTTCCAAGATACCCATTTCCTAGTACGCTGTCCCTGGATGATGCCACCAAGGAAACAATTACTGCCAACGAGGATTTTCCTCAATGATTTTCGCTTAGAAACGCAAGTCAGCGGATGTCGCAATACGTTTCCACTGGCACGCTGCGCCTTATAGTTAGACCGCACGGTCGACACGATACAGTTCTAGCGTGACAGTTTGCACTTCTGTTCACGGTCCAAACACTCACTTCACACGCATGGAAAATTACTGTGAAGTCTGAAGCAATTCCAACACATCTAGTGTGATGTCCGTGCGAAAGGCAGGGGTGAAAGTGCACCGATGACACGCTAGCAGCACGCCCTCATATACAGGCTACACAGACCATACGGGCTTTTTACTGGTCGTATCCAGAGGAAGGGAGTTCAGAAACTGTGGCGCAGAAACAAAGGTTCACAAAATAATCACAGACGCTTGCATATTAACCCTTTAAAGACGAAGCGTGTCTGTTTTATATAAGGACTCAGTGCGTACCGCGCTGTAAACACTCACCACTTCGGTTATAAAAACCAGTATCTTAATGTTTTATAAGGCAAAAGTTGCTGTTTGTTCTGAGATCCGTACAAAACACATAAACGCAATGTGGGCACCACGTTGAATTGTTTAATGTTAAACCTGGTGGTATGTAAAGTTACCGCTAGGCTTTAAAAGGTTAAACACAATTTGTGAAAGCGCGGCAACTTTTAACGTACGAACTGTACGAAATGACCACACGGAACAGAGTCCCACTTGTGCAGCTGATGGTTCCTCAGCTAGTCAAGAAATTACCCGCGTTCTTTGAACAACGAAGGTTCATTACCGTATTCACAACAGCCAAACACTTGTCCCTATCCTGAGCCTCATTAACTCTGGCCACTTCGTCCCATCGGATATCATTAAGATCCATTTTAATATCATCGTCACATCTACGTCTTCTAATCGGTCTCTTGCCTTCAGGTTTCCCGACCACACTCTACCCCTACATGCCACATGCCCCGCCCATCTCATCCTTCATTTGATCACCCGACTAATATTTTTTTGTGGAGTATACATCACGAAGCTCCCCGTTACGAAATTTTCTCCAGTCTCCTGTAACTTCCACCCTCTGAGGCCCAAATACATTTCTCAGCACCATATTCTCGAACACTCTCAGCCCACGTTCTTACCTTAATGTGACAGACCAAGTTTCACACCCATATAAAACACACAAAAATCATGTCTTTTAACCTTTACATTTCTAGACTGCAAACGAGAAGACAAATGACTCTAGATCGAACTAAAGCAACAATTCCCTAAATTTACATTGCTCTTAACTGATATAACCTGCAGTGGTCGCGGCGACTGAATTCAATAACACGTTCTCGGGCTAGCTGCCGTGACAGGTACGTACTTCGAACGGTAGGCAATCCAATGTTCTCGTCGTTTGGGAACTGAGTAACTGAGGCGTCAGTCCGCGTCACACACACACACACACACACACACACAGTCTAACTCGGTTATAACGTCATGAAAAGGACTGAATATTTTGTGTCGCTATAAACGAGTGTCGTTATAACCGAGGAGCATAATGGTATGGTCACCAGTGAGGAATTAATTGGCATCACAGAATATCTAACGCTATAGCCGAGGTGTCGCATAAACCGATACCGTTATAACCACGTCCTTGTGTACCTATGCACCTGCCAGGGCCCTTTGATCACAGTTACTCTTAATTTCTTCACGCATGCAATTTTGATTTCGTTAGTGTCATACCCAAATGACAACTTTGCCACTTTTCGAAAGATTTATTAACCGTCTTGATGCGATTTTATCCTGCATTCCGTCCGCGTGATACAAACATAACTGTACTTAGTTTCGATGTGCGGGAAAATTCCGTTTCAGGCATTACTTTGCGTAACTGGGATGGGGCTAGGAAGGAGACTGAGTAATCGGATAACCTTAGCACACAAGGACAACAGTTTATGGTTGGCTGTTTTCAACAGAGAAAAGCTGACGATGCGAGATAAATATTTTCATGCAGGAAGTAACAAACGGTCACGCTGTGACACTGTGATAGCAACAACCGATATTGTCTATCGGACCGAGAACACCAGCGGTAGATAGAACCAGCGATTGGTCCAGTTTATACACGCAAGAAACGCCTCTTGTCTAAATCTACAGAATACGTACGCAGTAATCTTGCTACAACATGTCAAACACAAGAAACGCGAGATTTGAGGTTGTACCAGCGGCTTTGCTGAACATGAAGGCCTTCTGGAATCTTACGCCCTGTCGTAACAAAGGAACGTCGTTTCTTCATATTCTGGCTTAAGCAATCGAAGGATATTGGACTTGGATTTTTGCACCCTCAAAATGAAGGCACTGCGATCCCGCAAATGTCAGTAACTATTTGCCAGTCGACGGAACGTGACATCCCAGAAGTTACGAAGACTTCAGTGCGACAGGAACAAACCGTTACAGGTCTGCCTTCATGAGGATAGTCACACCAGCACAGCTGCACGACACGGAATGAAGAGCGTACAGAGTCTGAATGCTAGACGAACTTACTCTTGTAGGTAACGAATGCGTGATTTAAAGATCCTTTTCTTTAATTGAACTGTGAAGTCTAGTTGGGTATAGTTATTAATTCGATATATTTTAATTTTCGAGGGGGGGGGGGCTTCAATGACACACGTAATAAAATCAATGACTTTTTTCCTCAGTCTAACAATAATTCACCGAGATATTATTATAAATGCACAAACGTCTTCATATATATAGTACCTGTCATTCTTGTCAGGTTTTAATGAAACTTCAGTTTTCTCGATACATTTCTGAAAAATACTCAAATATCAAATTTCAAGAAAATCCATCCAGTGGGAGCCGAGTTGTTCGTTGCGGACAGACAGACAGACAGACATCACGAAGCTAATAGTCGCTTTTCGCAATTTTGCGAACGCGCCTAGAAACCAGTTCTCGGATTTCTACACAACACGAATGTGTCCTTCGCAGAATGCTTTATACATAAAGCCACGAGAGCAGATGGCCTGCAGTGAACAAGACAAAACGTTATGGCTTCCCTGTCGTAATTAAACGCCACACCATTCACTTCTATGGAAGAACGAAGGCACAGCTTCGCGCACTCGTCACCTCGAAATCACGGGGAGGCAAATGGTCGGTTTGTAGCCCCAGCCGCTGTACCCCACACACACAAAAAAAAAGCCCTCGTTACCGAATTAGTATAAGACTGACAGGGCCCCACAGCCGGTCTGGACGCTTTGGAAAAGACAAGAATCCTCTCTACCCGTGCTTGGTGTCTAATTCCAATTTCCTGGTCGATCAGCCCATAGCCAAGTCACTATACCTACTGGGCTATCCAGGCTGAGACTCAAGAGATATCACGTTAAATAAAAAGTCTTCAAACTATTCATATTTCTTGAGCCATGCCACCGCATTAACCTTTTAAAGCCTTGCGGTAACTTCACGAACCACCAGATTTAACATTAAAAAATTCTACGTGGTGCCCATATTGTGTTTATGTGTTTTGTACGGATCTCAGAACAAACAGAAACTTTTGCCTTATAAAACATCAAGAAACTGGTTTTCATAACCGAGGTGGAAAGTGTTTACAGCGCGGTACGCACTGAGTCCTTATATAAAACAGATACGCGTCGTCTTTAAAGGGTTAATCTTCACACGGCCTTGGGAATAAACCCACAAAGAGCAAAGCATATAAAGCTATCCGCGGGGCGCGGGGATTCGTGATTTCTGACCTAGTGGATAGATGGCGCTGAACTCAGTAAAACCGACCTGTGCAGTTGCACGTCTCTCTCCTCCCCGCGCTACAGCTGCCCGACACCGAAGCCGCTGCCTACGTTTCCATTGTTAGCTGTACAACTCACAACAATACGCCGTCATATATTTTCTTTGACAAGTTTCCGTGGCACATCTTCGTGAGCTTCGAACGATCCGCGAATCACTACCCCGCAGGCAACAATTCGCAAAACTTTGCATCTTAATTTACTCTCGGCGCACTTATGCACCCGCCCCCTCCCACAAATATGTGACGTTAAAAGAGCAATATAAACGGAAGTGGTGGAAGCTGTGAACAGGAGCAACAGTATGAGATCTGAGGTTGTCTCAGCGATAAATGTGAAGACTGCAACTTTTTTTTTTTAATTTCACGCCATTAAGTGTTGTAGAAAGTTGCCGACGTTTGGCAGGAACGTACTGCCTAATGTTCAGGATATACGACGGCAGACGTATGTTCTTCTGAAGCGTCGGTAAGTTTCCAACAGATTACACGTCTTCACATGAAGTACGGCGCTACGTAATCTTAAGCAGATACGTATGCATCACGTTCCACGACCTCGTGTGTGTTTATCTCAGCAACGTACCCCTCCAAAGCACGGGGGCATTCCCGTATTCATTCACGAAAACTTTCGAAACTCCACAGCACTGTTCTCGCGGTTTGTTCCAGCTTTTCCCGCTTCACTACTCCCTCATCGCCGTCGTCTTCGTCGCCGCCGTCGCCTTCATCTTCGGGGTCAACGGATTCCGCGTGTAGAGCAGCATACGTCGCGTGGTAGCTCTGACGATTCCTCAGGGCGGTCACTTCTCGCTCTCTCTTTCGTCAACGTTGCCACATTTAGTTGAAGACAAATTATCTTGCACAGCGTTTCCAGAACTCCATTTATAGGTCTACAGGCTAATCCAAATATTTATGAACACTTGTAACAAACACAAACACTTGACTTCGAGCCCACTTCTAAATTTACACCGTACGCTCTTCGACTGGGGACTGCATACTGTGCTTGAATGAACGCACAGCAATGGGAGTAAAAAGCCACACACACACACACACACACACACACACACACACAGCCAGGGCTGCCGAGAGTGGGTTCCGGACCCGGTGAAAAAAAAAAATGTTTCGGGCCCGCCCAGCAAGGGCGGACCGCCTAAAAATCTTGACACTAAACTGGAAAGACTCACATGCAGAATGACGTCGCTTTGGTCGAAATGGTTAATTTGTATAATCAACAAATGATGATACTACAGAGAAAGACTAACAACATATGCAACATAGTCAGGCCCGGTGCTCCCTTCCCGACCGCTGGGTTCCGGCTACTTGTATCGGCTTCACACCCCTCCCGCCGGTACTATACACACACACAAGGCAACTGCCAAAGGCTGACCACTGCAGCACATTTTTAACGTTACATTACTCGACTGAAACCGGTTAAATTGCGCATGGGCAAAGTTTTCACAGTTCCACTATTATTTCCTTTGGCCGTTCATGGTACTCAGTTTCAAAATCCCCTGCGTTTATCTGTTACCACAAGGCCTCTTATCGACACAAGTCGTGTTGCAAGAGAAGCAAAGTTGCCCTTTTGGATTAGATACAGGTGAGTGGCCCCAACTTTGCTGCCCGGCTGCAGTACCCCGGGGGAAGAGCCCCCGGTATCCATTGAACAGCCGGTTTGGACGCTTTGCAGGTGTCAAAAATCTCTTTCTCCGCTTAACCCATAGCTTCATTCGAATTAATTAACGTTTCAATCATTCTCCCCACTTTTTATAGCTCCCACTGTTTATGCTAGCGACCTGATCAGGTTCGGAATTTACAAGCTTCCGAAACAATGGGCCCCTTTGGGTACAGCTCTTGGGTACGGATTCATGTACCTTCAAGGTACATCAAACATGAACACAATAAGGCTAAAAGGGATGAGATCTGGGATTCCATACACGACAGGAGATTTTTAGATCAGGGTCTAGGAATTTCAGAAGAATGTCTTCTTCTAGGACTCCCTGACCCTTGAAGCAGTACGTTCCTTCGAAACGTTGGGAATCACTAACCCTGCTGCTCAGTGTAACAACCCAGAAGACCTGAAACCTCAAAGCTGACAGTTCCATGGAAGGGGAATGCCTTAACCAGTTCAACAACTACCCGCTTTTCTACACGGCCCCCAGTCCCATGATGAATATAAATGGTAATTGGCAGAGAAACACTTATTGCCTTCCACGCGTCATATGACGAACACTGCGGAGCTGTTAACTTCAACACAAGCGAATGCTGATGTCCTGCCGGCATCGCAAGCTCTCCTGTTGGGGTCGACCCGCTCGCAGTTCTTCACGTGTACAGTGCGGCCATGCAGTAATCAGGCAGTCTGCAGTAGCCCGATCACTGTTCTAATGGCAGGAGAAAGGGACGAGAGATGCAGCATGTAGAGCGGTGTCAACCCGCAGTGGTTAGACACATCCGCCATGCAGTACGGTACAGCACTTGGTCTAAGTGCAGTGCCGAATTTTGTCTAGAGGTCGGACGTTTTAAAAGCAGCGGTACGAACATCACTTTCGTCACCACACAACATGACGCAGGAGGCAAAGACGGGGATAGAGGTGTAGCTCCACTGATTCACAACCTCGGCGCTAGGTGGGGATGGGTGGGCAACGCCATGCCCCAGCTAGTTTACCCCCGGGAAAGACCCGGTACCCGGTACCGGTACAGGACGGTTGGGTGGACCCCAGAGCCGTCTGCACGAATATGGCACAGAGAAAATCTCTTGCCCCCACTAGGATTCGAACATCGAACCGCCCAGCGCGTAGCGGCTCGCTATACCGTCTACTGCAGTCCGGTTTCCAGAAATTAAAATTGTCATCTCGTCCACCTATCTTCGGCTGGTGCGTAGGGCTGACAACCTTACCACCTTAATGTGCCGACTGTCTTGAATCTGGGAGTCACAACCTCCTGAAGCCCTCAGGGTCTGTCCAGGCCTGTAACTGGATAGCTTTACCTTTTTTACCACATGTCTTACGTTAAACATTTAGCTTTCGGTAATGGGGATATAAAAGAGTTGCTTTAAAATGTAAGCCTGTCACACTGACATACTAACGAAAACCCTATACATAATTTTCTTGCTCAAGTAAGTCTTCTGGATTTTGACACTATGTAGATTCATGGGTTTACAGCGACGTTTCGGAGGAACGTGCTCCCTCCAGCTTCATGGTAAACAAATGCCCCCCTCTACTCAGTTCAGCGTCCACCTGGACATAGTTCCGTCACTCTGATATTTAAGGCAGCACGTTCCTCCGGAACGTCGGTGTCAACCCACGAACTTGCAGTTTGGACAATCACGCGAATAAACCTGCCGTAAAACTGCAAACTTGTACGTTTAATTTGCGTGATTCGACTTTTGATTTATTCAAGAAAGTAATTTTAATGCGTTACTGCTGGAGAGAACGCAAGGTCGGTACAAAATTCATACTTGGGACGGCCTTCCATTTACAGCCCAAGGTAACCAACCGCTATCCTGTTTCCTGTTTGCAACACCCGTAAACTAGTTTACAGAACTCTCCGTTCTGCATCTCGCACAGCCTGTCGGAGTACCTATAGTGCAGTTCTTGCAGCTACAGGAAATGTACTGCACTGAACACTCAAAACTGCACTTGCTCGTGCAGGAAGTTATGGTTAAACCAGGGGTACACACACGCCGGGCGCCAAGTCGCCCGGGCGACTAATCTTGTACTGTTGGCGCCTAATATTTGTGGGTCCTCACTCAGTAAGGAACTTGCCTCACGTCTCTCTTCTGGCGCCCTGTGCATCTGCAGATCAACCCTTTAAAGACGAAGCGCATCTGTTTTATATAAGGACTCAGTGCGTACCGCGCTGTAAACACTCTCCACTTCGGTTATAAAAACCAGTCTCTTAATGTTTTATAAGGCAAAAGTTGCTGTTTGTTCTGAGATCCGTACAAAACACATAAACGCAATGTGGGCACCACGTAGAATTTTTTAATGTTAAACCTGGTCGTATGTAAAGTTACCGCTAGGCTTTAAAAGGTTAAACTCACGCGCCTGTAAACTGTCTCACGTCTGATCGTTGAAAAGCAGAGAAAATCTTTACCGCTGGAGGATGCCAACTGAATAAGAATTCATTGTGAAGGAAGGCTGTGACTCCATGTTTGTTTGATTCGTGTGAGATTTGTGGTACTTCCTTGCATTCATTCAGTCCTTCATTCTTTTTACGTCATATTGCCGAAATGGCAAACCCCAAGGCACAGACCCTCATTGGTATATTTAAGTGGCTGTAAATCACGACAAATTACACATATAAGCTTATGGGGGTTAATCGATTATTCATGTTCACCAGGTGGCTTTGCATTCGAACTTCGGCTAAACGGGGAGTTAACACAGAACTTTTCCTGTTTTGATTTATGACGTAACTACTGCGTCACTGTGAGTAGTTCACAAAGGGTCCAGAAAACATTAGTGCCAACCATCAGTATCATCATTTTTCGCGCCTCTGTCTTCAAATAATACCGACAAAAAATGTCCATCATTATATACCACCAGTCTTCCGCGAACTCCACTGCAAGACGTTCAAATAGCGGCACACCCAAAAAATATGTTAGCAACGAAGCTAAGTAGCGCAATATTTACTTTTACGTGAGAAGAAACTTCTGTACTGATATTTTGAAATAAAGAGCATGTTGTATTTGAACCCTTTAAAGACGAAGCATATCTGTTTTATATAAGGACTCAGTTCGTACCGCGCTGTAAACACTCTACACTTCGGTTATAAAAACCAATCTCTTAATGTTTTATAAGGCAAAAGTTGCTGTTTCTTCTGAGATCCGTACAAAACACATAAACGCAATGTGGGCACCACGTAGAATTTTTTAATATTAAACCTGGTGATATGTAAAGTTACTGCTAGGCCTTAAAAGGTTAAATAACACAACGCATTAGTAAACAGTATTCTGTATGAATGCGGATAAAATAATCATTCGTGGAATTTCAAATATTTTTACTTCGCGTCGCGTTTTGCTTATCGCTGCACTACCCTGACGATCACGGCAGCAGGTTCATCCATAACTTCGACAATTAGGTATCACACCACATGGCCTGACATCCCAGGCGACGGGAATCTTCAGAACTGTAGCTGTCAGACGCTCAATCTCGTGTTGTAGCCTATACTGTCTTCGGCTCACGTCCTGACAGTACGTGATACTTTCTCGTTCCTTCTTTGTCCAAACACGTTAAGTATCCACCTATCTCTCTCTCTCTCTCTCTCTCTCTCTCTTCCCACTAGAAACTTCGTCGGAAGCTGATGAAACTTCTACCAGGGAACGTTGCACCAGAAAACGAATGACGTAAGTAACAGCGTTGCCAGGTTTCGCAGAAACATAAAAAGGTGGCTGTCAGTGAGGGAGGAGCAGGCCAGGCAACCATTATGCATGGGCTCGACGTACGCTAGCCAGATCACGTGTGTTGATGACGTGATCCACGCAGGCCGTAGTACGTGTACTTGGAGGGCAAGCGGATGCGCCAGCCTTCCGTGCGGATGGATGGCGCCCCTCAAATGCGACAAGGAAGGGGGAAGAACCTGAGGAGCCCGAAACTGATGGAGGTCGCTGCGATCTGCTGACTGAAGCCCCGTCATCGATGTATGTGTATGGAATGTCGGTCTTCCTGTTCACTGGAAGCAACTAACCGTTGGAAAATGCAAGAACACCTGGCCGGAAGGACAGTTACAAAGAGGAAATCAGTATTGTGGCACTGAATGAGGCAATTCTTTTGGAAAAGTGAGGTAGAAATTGCTGGCTGGACAAATAAACCTGAACGGTTCGAATCTTAGTGACTAACAGTAAAAGTTGTCCCTGCAATCGCCAAGAAGCATATTGGGAGTGGAGGTATAACTCTACTCATTCTTAACCTCAGCACAAAACCGAGGGATCTTCATGAGTATGGATGTTTATTTCGTCACTTAACAGTGCAGTGGCATACCTGCATTCATGAGGGATATGTTCATCAGACGATCACAAATCAGGTTTTAGCCTTTTAACCATTTTAACCCTTTAAAGACGAAGCGTATCTGTTTTATATAAGGACTCAGCGCGTACCGCGCTGTAAACACTCTCCACTTCGGTTATAAAAACCAATCTCTTAATGTTTTATAAGGCAAAAGTTGCTGTTTGTTCTGAGATCCGTACAAAACACATAAACGCAAAGTGGGCACCACGTAGAATTTTTTAATGTTAAACCTGGTGGTATGTAAAGTTACCGCTAGGCTTTAAAAGGTTAAAGACGAAGCGTATCTGTTTTATATAACGACTCAGTGCGTACCGCGCTGTAAACACTCTCCACTTCGGTTATAAAAACCAGTCTCTTAATGTTTTATAAGGCAAACGTTGCTGTTTGTTCTGAGATCCGTACAAAACACATAAACGCAATGTGGGCACCACGTAGAATTTTTGAATGTTAAACCTGGTGGTATGTAAAGTTACCGCTAGGCTTTAAAAGGTTAATATAAGCAAATGCATATACAGTTAAGTGTCCCTTAACAGGCTCACCGACTTAATCGCATCCATTACTCAAAAATTAAAAGCTAACAACTCAAGTTACATTATTATTACAGGCATTTACAGACCATTACTCTACTGCGTATCCATAATAGTTATGTTTCGTAAATGCCCGTGGGGGTTTATACTGTGCTCCATTTTTATTTTTTACTTATTTTTTGTTTCTGTAGATTCGTTAGCTTTTCGATTAAAGGTCGTACCAATCTGTCCCTTTTACGACGGCCAAGTGCCAGCCCGCTGTTTCTTTCAATAAAATGTGCGCTGTATCACCATCGTTTCGTTTCGCAGTCCTTCCCTCTTCTACCTACCTGTTCACAGCAGGTGTACAGGGTTTTTATTTTCACTTAATCACACTCAGACACACACAGCAGTTGATAGGACTCCTCTGGACGAGGGATCGGCCTGTCGCAGAGACCTCTACCTGACAACACAAACACTATACAAGAGACAAACATCCATACACCCGGTGGGATTCGAACCCACGACTCCAGCAAGCTCACGGTTTAGGACAGGGCTTTTGATATAAAACATTTCGGCTGGGTAATAATTTTTAATATTTTGGTCAGACGAAGAATCATCTACAGCTCAGCATGACTGCAAACGTACGAGCAGTCCTCACATGACTGTCGGTGACGTTTTTTCACAAACGTTTAGCAGGCGCAAATAGCTGGAGGTTTTACTGCATATGCAGTTCAACATCGTAGTCCAAGGTCATATGTTCCCCTACTGAATTACGAAAATGACTTAAATCAATACTGGAGACGCTTGCCTGTAAACAGGGAAGGCAATGTACAAGCGTAATGGGAAAACCCGAAATAATGCTCTTTAACACCAGTTGTAAAAGTTGGTCAAATAACAAAACCGGCCATCGTTATAAAAATAGCCAGTACTTCAGCCGAGATTCGAGTGGGGGACTCTCCCAAATGTTGTGTGTTCGGCTGATTAGTACGGCTGCTTTAGAAACAACTCAAGTTCGTATTTATAACAGGACTAGCGCTCAAACCATCACAAATAATCGGGATGGCATTCAAGGACCCTCTTCTCTTTGTCTTGGGATAAAATTTAATTGTTTTTAAATTATGTAAGTTACATTTCTGGCTCCTCCAGCGCCGAAATCTAATCGCGTTGGTACGGGCCATGTCTTATCCAGGCAGAAAAAAAAACATACTTCATATTGAAAATTTAGATCAGCTTCCGGTCCGTGTTTCCTTGTGTTGTTAAGATCGTACGGTCTTAGGCTGTTCTAAAATGTGGGGTCGTAGGTCCGAACCCTGGTAGGGACAGCGACGTTTGTTCACGCTTTTCATCGTCACCTTCTGATGGATGGTCTGTTTCTTCATCCAATAAATCCTATGGGCTACAACTGCAAAGTATTTGCCCAGAGTCGGGCTGTAGCACCAAAGAAGAAGAAAGGAATACCTTCGAAAACATTAAAATTCAGTATCTTTTCTCGGTGTTTAACCTTTTAAAGCCTAGCGGTAACTTTACATACCACCAGGTTTAACATTAAACAATTCTACGTGGTGCTCACATTGCGTTTATGTGTTTTGTACGGATCTCAGAACAAACAGCAACTTTTGCCTTATAAAACTTTAAGAGACTGGTTTTCATAACCGAAGTGGAGAGTGTTTACAGCGCGGTACGCACTGAGTCCTTATATAAAACAGATACGCTTCGTCTTTAAAGGGTTAAACCCGCCTGTTACAGCTAAACAAAATTCTTGATGTGGAGTTACTTGGACAAGTTCTGAATTAGCAGTAATTAGAAAACTCGGGCAGGAGTGGGTCAGCCACTTCCTCGTCGTAGACCTCCTACAACGAGTAGAAGGGACCGACTAAGGCGAAAGGAACGACACCTGACGAAGAAAAGAAGAAGAAGAGTCTTAGATTAATAGCTGACGCTGTATCAACTGTAGATGTTTGGATGACTATAAATATAGCAGACAACAGCGGAGGAAGCTGTATGTGATGTGGTTTAAAGCACCGTTACGTTATTCGAGGAGGAACTTAGTAAATACATAATAAATCTCAGCAGTGGCGTAGACAAGGCCCCCGTAGGCCCCGCAGCGTGGAGGGGGGGGGGCCAAACGTACGAAACACTACAATTTGCTATGAGGTCTTTCGGACTGCAGTCCGTTCTGAGAGACGGCTGTCTTCTGCGTCCCTGTTGGGAGAGCTGGGAGTAACTTTGTTAAAAAAAAATGGGCACAGGGGCCGGGGGGGGGGGGAGGCGACCGGTTATCTACGCCACTGAACCTCGATCTAAGAGCGACTGCCACTTCCCGAACACGAAGTAGAAATCGTAACGACTTCCATTGTCCTGATTTTTTGGTTATTAAACGCTTTTTCAGCGCTAAACTGCTTGCATGTGGAAACAAAATGACATTACGAGTTGATAAGATTAGATACGCATGACAGCGACAAGGTTTCAGATAAATTAACTTTTCTGTTGTGACGACGAACTGAAAGCGGCACGTCCAGCGCAGCATCGGGAATGGACATGATTATGACGTGGGTCTTGACGCGTGTATAGTTTAGACCAGCAGTTCAAGGTCACATGTTCGAGCAGTACGCGGTCGGATTGTGGAAGATAATTCTATGGAGGCGACTCTGCCTTGTGCGAATAAAAGAATTTCTTTCTGCTTGAGATACAACAGAAAACGAGGTTACGGCTTATCGCGACAAGAGGCATGAGTACATTTCCTCAGGTTTCCTCGTCTAATGAAAAAATTCTACTTTCACGCTACCGACTCCTTCAAAACCCTGAAGCGCTCATTACCTATCGTCACCTTTCCCTTACACAGGTCATCATAATGCAGGGGTTGCCAGCTAGACGAGCTTTGGGAGCCACACTGTGGATACAACGCAGACTGGAGCCGCGTCTTTTATTAACCTTTTAAAGCCTAGCGGTAACTTTACATACGACCAGGTTTAACATTAAAAAATTCTACGTGGTGCCCACATTGCGTTTATGTGTTTTGTACGGATCTCGGAACAAACAGCAACTTTTGCCTTATAAAACATTAAGAGACTGGTTTTTATAACCGAAGTGGAGAGTGTTTACTGCGCGGTACGCACTGAGTCCTTATATAAAACAGACACGCTTCATCTTTAAAGGGTTAATTAAGTCAAACGTACGGTAGCAGCACTGCTCACTGCTCGAGCCAACGCAGCCAGGGCGAGGCGCACCAGTAATGTGGGCGAGGCGCGTTGTGGTCACCCCTGCCGTACAAGCTCTGCACTTAAAAGCTGTCTTTAAATGGCCTACGAATCGATAACCCAGGTTAAACAGCTTCAAAGGACGAGATGATTATAAATGATTAATTGGGAACGAAACGGTTATCATTAATCTTGTGGTAATGTTCCAGCACGTCCATGAAGTGACTGATCAAAATCACGAAAAAACCTCAGTGATGACAGTCACCGTACAGGCCGAGTCTCAAACCCTGGACTTCCCAGTGAATTGAAAATACTACTGAATACTCCGTGACGTTCAGTGAGAAGTGCTACGAAGATTTGCAGTCTGACAAATAGGAATAGGGATATAAACGGGATATTGGAAACAAATGTAATGCGTCCCGGCATGTGAGATGGCAAGGCAGTTGACCGAATGTTGCAGTCGAATAGCCGACAGTCCACTTGCGAAAATCGTAACACAGACGCCAGTTGCGAAGATACACGTGCTGGGAGTCGCGTCACGTGAGGTTCGTTCGAGGAAAACAGCGACAGACCTGACTACAATAAGACAGGCAACGTTCGTACGACGTAACATCGAGGCGCGTTCGCGTAACCATTGTTGCTGGGGGAAAGCAATAAGTATTACATGTTCAGAGCGTGCGTCTGTAGCCGTAGCTATCCAACATGCAAAGTGCATGCGCGTTATTATACTGTCATCTGTGGCCTGTCCGGATCTACCATATTTTTACACATTGTCTCATAAACGGCACGTTTTCGGAAAAAAAGTCACTGAACATAAACTGCGTGTTTTGACGTTCTGTACAACTTTTATCTGAAACATTTCTCCTTATAAGAAGAATTCAGCGAGATTCGTATCATAAATGTACACAGGTCTTCATGTAATGTGCCCGTTATTCGTGTCAGATTTTAACGAAACGTGAATTTTCTCGACAGATCTTTCGAAAAATCCTCAAATAGCAAATGTCATAAAAATTCGTCTAGAGGGAGCCGAGTCGTTCCACGCCAAAGGGCAGACATTACGAAGCTAATACACGCTTTTCGTAATTTTGCGAACGCACCAAAAATGTATTCTGATACGAAACCACACATGCGCAATAGAACCGCCTGCTTCAGTACAGCTATTCCTTTTGGGTTTCATATAGTCCAGGGTCCGAAATGAGGACAGCCCCTGTTCATACTTAATGTTTGTTCCAATATTTTTTCCTTTTCTGTGGCGCTACAGCCGAACTCAGGCCTAGGCCGCCTTGTTTTGAGGTTTCTAGATCACATACGACACACACACACACACACACACACACACACACACACACACACACACACACCGTAGGACTCCTCTGAGCGCGTGATCAGCTCATCGCAGAGGCCGCTACCTACACAACACACGACGTACACAAGAGACAAACGTCCATGCCCTCAGCGGGATTCGAACCCACGATCCCAGATATCGAGCTCCCGCAGACCGCCTTACACAGCACGGGCACCGGGAGCGGCTTCTAGTAATTTATTTAGAATGAACTGTCGTCGAATGTAGGGTCTGAATGTGAATGATCTATTTCCGAATATTCAGATATAAAAAAATATATATATATATATATTCCACGCTCCTGTCCAAAAAAAATCCCAGAAAATGTTTCCACATGGATGAAAACGGCCAGATCGTGAAATTGACCACCCATATCCACGTAGGCCTAATTCCAAGGCCACGAATGCGTGCAATATCACCAGTACAATTTCACGCTTTAAACATTTTGGTAACTCCACTTAAAAACAAGCAGAATAGTGGAACTGAATAATGAATAAAACTGGAAACACCTGTGTTAATTTGTTTAAAACAAATGTTTTAGGAAAATTATTACGGATAAACCGCACCTCAGATATACCGATACGACAGTTTGATAAAAAAAAAGTTGTAGTGTAGGGGTAGGTAAAATACGACCAGCTTGCAGGAAGCCAGACACCAAAATATTCCATCCTGTCCAAGGACATGTACACATACGAACAAAATGTTACGTTCCCATACATTGTGCAGCGCAAGTATCGCAAACAGAAAATAAATATTCAACGTAAGCGCAAGACTTTGGGCACCCACTACAAGTATTTACTCTCTGTATGTACTGCACGTACTTAAGACTGAGTCAGCGACCGGGATGGCGTAGTCGGTCTGGACGGTGCGGGGATGTAATCCCTGTGGGTGCGAGTTTTTCCGTGCCGTCCAGGCCTGCCCCAAGGCCCACCCAGCCTGATGCACGGTGGCTACTAGGTCCTTCCTGGAGGTAAGGCGAACAGGGTGTGGTGCTGACACTACCCAACTCCTTCTAATGCCGGATTGCGAACGGGTGGAGCTATACCTCCGCCTCCCCTCTATGCCTGCATAGACATTTCAAGGGGTGACTTTTACATTTCCTTAAGACCTGTCAACATGGCACTGCGCGTTTGCAGGTTGCAGCTGAAAGAGACGGCCTCCAGATGTAGTGGGTAGCTACGAATATATTGAATATGCAGTCGCGAACAGCCGACAAGAAGTGGTTCTCCAGTTTGGAGCTTGAGCGAAGGGCTAACAACTTCTCACCGTAAAAAATTAACACGTTACGAAACGGAACAGCGAGCCTTGGACGGTGGCAGGCTTTTGTGAACGTGGTAACTAACCGTCGGATTCCACCAAATGCGGGAAATTTCTTGACTAGCTGAGGAACTGCGTACAGACAGCTCAAGAAGCATTCTGCTCCGTGGATTTAGCTAGCTAGTTTGTCAGCCAGTCGGCTGGCTGTCTGGTTGGTTGCTTGGTTGGTTAAAGGGAATTTACACACTAGCAACAAGACAGTCGAGTCCAGATTTGTAATTATGCAAGTCGTTTTAAAATTCCGACGTCACCAGAGCGTGTGGCATTGCCCCTGAACTGCCATTTTTGTACATACTGTTATATTTATCAATCTTGACTTGATGCTTGCCAGGAGAAAGATATTCCTTTCTGCACCACAGCGTCCAAACCTCCTTGGGGTCCAACCAGCCTCCTATTGTATTGTATTGGTTGCGGCGGGGGGGGGGGGGGGGTTCCTCGGGGACTAAAGTGGTCGAGGAGTGAAGCTGACGATTCACCTCCACCTAGTGGTGATGTTAAGAATACATAAAGCTGTACCTCCACTTCGCCATACGTCTTCATGGCATGGCGCTTAATTACGCACACGGACAGTTGTAACGCCTATCCCAGTGGCCGCGCCGTGTAAGGAGGAAGTCTGCGGCCGAACACTTGCTGGGATCGTGGATTCGAATCCCACCGGGAGGATGTTTGTCTTTTGTGAGTGTTTGTGTTGTCAGGTAGAGGTCTCTGCGACGGCCGATCCCTCGTCCAGAGTAGTCCTACCGACTGTGGTGTGTGTCTGAGTGTGATCAAGTGAAAATACACAACCTCGACACCTGCTGTGAGTACGTAGAAGAGGTAAACACTACACAACGAAACAACTGCAACTTGTTACCTCACCTGCTACACGCCTGTTTGTAAGGTACGTTCAGTAATTGTGAATAAGTGACCTATTTGACATTTCTCTTTCACTTCAGAATTTATTTCGTGGGGCCTCCGAGCCGCGGGCACTTAGAAATGACGCCGTCCTATGGGCAAAATCAATTCCTTGTCACTTCTATAGTCTACCAGAAATTCATGAACTGACAGTTAAAGATCAACGATACACAAAATTCGAAAAAAAAAGTCTACCAGAAATAGTTACGCACACAGGACTTCACAAATCCTGCACACATTTCAAGATTACTGTCTTCTGGGATGTGGCGCTGTAAAGATACCAACGTTTCGAAGGAATTTGCTCCCTCCATCTTCTGGATAGGTCTAAATATGGACATAATGCCTATCTACCAAACTATACGGTGACATATCCCAAAAGATAATCTTCACAGACACAGCCCTGAGAAC
This sequence comes from Coptotermes formosanus, assembly GCA_013340265.1. Lineage (NCBI taxonomy): Eukaryota > Metazoa > Arthropoda > Insecta > Blattodea > Rhinotermitidae > Coptotermes > Coptotermes formosanus. The sequence continues at coordinate 1,084,690 of BLKM01000971.1, forward strand.
TTCAGCTGTCTTCTTACCGTGTTTCGTTTTTCCGTAACTGCTGGCTGCATTGTCACGTCGCGTTAAATCCCTCAACTGTTTCTTTGGTTATCCAAACCATAAGCATAGGTTCAGTGGCTCAGCCGACCTCAAGATTGATGTTTGAAAGGGAGCCGGAGTGCGGCAGGCGTGGAGGAAGGGAGAAGAGAAAGCACAGTTCTACAGTGGGATGCCATATTTGGGTGTGTGCGACACAACGCCACACCGTCCATCACCAGGCCTTGCAGAAGGGGGGAGGGGAATTTTGTTTTATTTCTACGTTCAAGACTTGTTCCAACATGTCCCTTTGTACTTACACAGTACTGTGTACGGGTTAAACAGGATACTGCGGTTTCCAGCTCAGTCGTCTACGTCGAACGCACGCAGCAAAGAAGCGCCTGTATCTTGCAAGCCTATCGCGTCATTAGACTGCATCAATATTAAATCCCTGTATTAGAATAAAATACGTACTAATCCTACAATTCGACACTGTAATTTGAGCCACTGACAGCGTCATCAGTTAACCACGAATAAATAGATAAATGCGGATGAGATGGGCAGGACATTAGCATGCATGGGTGATATAAGAAATGCTCATAAGAATTTCAGGCTGTAAAACTGAATGTACAGGTGGGCACTTGGAAGACTTCGCCGCAGACGGGATGATATTTAAGTGTAGGTTACACAGGTCCAGACGACCGAAAAAAAAAAGTGGTTTGATTCACGGCAGACGCAAGATATGTTTTCACCTCCAGATCATCGAGACCCGCGCTGTGGCTCACCCAGCCTCCTATTCGAAACGCACAAGGGCATCTTTCCCCAAGGTTAAAACGGCCGGGGGTGTGACGCTAACCACTCACCTCTATCTAGTACAGAGTTACCTTCGTGTTCCATAAAAGGCGAGGAATTTGAGCTAACTAATGCTGTGATGAATACATTTAGCCTGATTCACGCCATGGGTACGCTCACGGTCAGTCGGTATTTATATACGCATGTCATAGTGACAGCCACGCTGACGTCACGGGGCGCTCAAGGTACAGCGGGTATTCTTCGGAAGTATATCTGACGCAAAACTAATAGGATTACCGCTCTTAACCCTTTAAAGACGAAGCGTATCTGTTTTACATAAGGACTCGGTGCGTACCGCGCTGTAAACACTCCCCACTTCGGTTATAAAAAACCAGTCTCTTAATGTTTTATAAGGCAAAAGTTGCTGTTTGTTCTGAGATCCGTCCAAAACACATAAACGCAATGTGGGCACCACGTAGAATTTTTTAATGTTAAACCTGGCGGTACGTAAAGTTACCGCTAGGCTTTAAAAGGTTAAAGACGAAGCGTATCTGTTTTATATAAGGACTCAGTGCGTACCGCGCTGTAAACACTCTCCACTTCGGTTATAAAAAATAATCTCTTAATGTTTTATAAGGCAAAAGTTGCTGTTTGTTCTGAGATCCGTACAAAACACATAAACGCAATGTGGGCACCACGTAGAATTTTTTAATGTTAAATCTGGTCGTATGTAAAGTTACCGCTAGGCTTTAAAAGGTTAAGTCGAGTTCATACAATCCTACGTAAAGTGAAGCGTAAATTGTGCAGAACGGTAGTAGTCATGCTGTCTCTGCGCCTTACCGGGTGCTGGACCACTTTTTGTCTCCCATCCGTCGGGATCATCTCTCTCGCAACCTAGGTGAAATTTCTTTAACGTGTTATACAGACACAATCATTCAACACGGAAATATGACAGATACTGTATTTCTAACAATAATGGTTTTGCAGCACGTGTGCTCGAAGCGCTTAGACGGTTTACACGCGGCAGTCAGTGGGCAGATGTACATAACTAAACGTTCAAAAGGATTCACATTCCAGACCAAGTTTCTAAGGTAGACAGAAGGCAAAAAACGAAAACTATTTCTCTGCATCCTCTCACCACCATATTTAGTAACCCTTCTCACCCCCCGCCTTAAGCACCTGCCACCCATAATGAATTTGAGGTGGAGGAGTACATACAGTGTTGCCACGACATCAACACAACTCCACATGGTGAAAGTGCATTTTCTGTGACGTAGGAGTCGACACAAGCTACCGTCTGGTCTGCAATCTTGCACTCGGTTTGGGTGCATGCCAAACTGATATTTCTTCTTCCCCAGTCCGCCCAGGCGTGCGCCTCATCGTACCCTCGACTTTACAAGAGCCGGTTAACGAGACACAAATGAGTGGACAGTTTTTAAATTTATAGGCTTGTAATTTGCATTGCGGCTCAAAATTCCAGTCACGTGACTGCTCACTAAAAACACCATGATCGTAGGTCAGTAGTTACCGAACTGTGGAACGTCAACACACCAAGCTACATGTAGAATGCATATCGATCCATCGGCTACCTTTGACGTGTGCTTTTGTAACCAACTGACAGCACATATACTTGAAATATAAGCGTTAGAATACTTATAAATACCTCATCGCCACAGTGTGCTGACGGCGCTCCTCATTCCCTTACTAGGTATGCCAGTTTTGTCCAATATTTCAGTAGATATTTTAAAGTTTATACTTTGTACACCGTGCATATTATCCATTTCTAATGTAAACCAACAAATGCACAAATTTTCAAATCACTCTATTAAAACGCTCCTGCATATGTTTCGGTAAGCAAGTTACCATCATCACGGGGTTACATCAAAGGTTTTAAGCACTGGTTGCATGTAAACACTGTACGGCTCTACATTAAAAGACACTATCATGTAAAAGACGAAACAATCCACTGTGCCTCGGGTCGTTACAGGTAAAATTATTGGACTTACAGAGTGCTACACATGTACAAGTTGTTTATAAAACGTTAAGTTAAAATACTGATCTTAAAAACTTTATAGCGATGTGTTAGATAGTGTGGCTATGTATACAGTCGCGTTGATCCATTGTGGATCGCGTTCTGTACATTGGTAAGTGATGTGATCAATACGGTGTGGTGTGGGAACAGTACTGTAACTCGCTTACCGAAACGTATGTAGGGGTGTTTTAATAGTGATTTGAAAATCTGTGCACCTGTTGGTTTACATTAGAAATTTCAGTAGATATCTGCTGGCTTTGTTCTGCACAACACATCGATAACGGTCGAAGTGCACGGGTCACTGTGGTGCCCGCCCTTCCATATTCCATTCTACTGGCTATGTATTGTTTAGGCCGACCCCAGCAATGAATGTGGGGCTTAAAAAGCTACTGCGACCCGCGATATTCCTATTTTCATGGTAACAGGCCCTTTCTTAATTTTTAATTTCTCGCACATAGTATAGAAAAAAAGCGCCATAACAACAAACAAGCAAAACAAACATTTAACCGAAGTTTTCCTAGAAAATCCGTGCCTGAGTTAGCACAATTATTTATTTTAGTTCAACAGATAACGCGTGCCGTCTATGTACCGCGAGCCATATACCTCACGTGGTTCTTCTGTACTAAGGATTTGCTAATATTATTCAGACAATGCGGGTTATGGATCCCATTAAGGGGTGTAGCTAGATTAACCCTTTAAAGACGAAGCCCATCTGTTTTATATAAGGACTCAGTACGTACCGCACTGTAAACACTCTCCACCTGGGTTATAAAAACCAGTCTCTTAATGTTTTATAAGGCAAAAGTCGCTGTTTGTTCTGAGATCCGTACAAAACACATAAACGCAATGTGGGCACCACGTAGAATTTTTTAATGTTAAACCTGGTGGTACGTAAAGTTACCGCTAGGCTTTAAAAGGTTAAATACGGCTGCAGCATCGTTGTCTTACCGCACAAATCTGAGCCCTGTTCAAACAAGCACCGCAAGTGGCTGTATGCCAGGAATCGTACACGTTTCCGGGCCAATTTTTTTCATGGCCTTGAGTCCTTACTGTATCATCAGAGGAAGGAACAGTAGAAACACGTGATAGTATGTTACATAAAACCGTATTTAAGCCTAAAATAACTAGCCAACTGACACTACGGGAGCAGAATCCGAAGGTGCAAAATCCCTAATACTACAGGCCGCTCACCGACATTAGCTACTGCCATCCACCAACTGCCTTGACAACCTGGCTGCGTAACATCCACTATAAAGTCTGCCTCCCATTTCATTCTTGGTCATCCAAGTGCACTTTTACCTAAGAGTCTTTTTATCATCACCATTCTGCATGCGTTCCTAGCCTCAAGATGGTATCGTCATTCCCAGCCCATCCAAATATTTCATAACGTGTCACGAACACAAAACATATTTATTGTGATACTTTGCTAGCCCTCCGCCACAACCGTTAGCTGATGACGGATTGCCCTGAACCGCTGCCCTTTAACCCTTTAAAGACGAAGCGTATCTGTTTTATATAAGGACTCAGTGCGTACCGCGCTGTAAACACTCTCCACTTCGGTTATAAAAACCAATCTCTTAATGTTTTATAAGGCAAAAGTTGCTGTTTGTTCTGAGATCCGTAGAAAACACATAAATGCAATGTGGGCACCACGTAGAAATTTTAATGTTAAACCTAGTCGTATGTAATGTTACCGCTAGACTTTAAAAGGTTAAACCCCACGCGTTACTTTCACGTATAATTCTCTGACGAAGCACTACCAGCCGCGACGGAGAATGCCCAAACAAGCAACTGCTTGAACTACCTCACGCGCAAATCGCTCGCAAAGAGAATCCTGCCGTTCCCGTTAGCCGACACAGCCAACACGCCAATTTGGTTCCAGTTATGACTGAGTTTTCATGACCTCTCAGTAAACTGACGTACTTAAATGCCAAGGTACAGGCTACGTTTCATACGTCGCGCACAGCGCAGCGTGTTAGCGTCCCCCTTCACTTGACGTGGTGGGCGGTACGAGGCCACGAGCTCGCTCCGTTATACCGACGTCACAGCAAGTACCGCTGCTTCCACCACGTCCCTGGGCACCCCGATCAGGCGTCCTTCACGACACGTGAGGGATGATCAGTCCGGTTTTGTTGAAATGATGACAGCTCATTCAGCTTCTTCGTATAATGAGGAGCATCATGAAATGTACTCCTCACCAAATATTATTCGGGTAAGCAAATAAAGAAGGAAAAGGGACACGCGAAAAATATGGGGGAGAAGAGAAACACATACAGAGTTTTGGTAGAAAAACCGGAACGACAAAGACCACTTGGTAGACCTAGGCATAGATGGGAGGATAATATTACATATATCTGAAAGCATCACGATGGGAAGCTGTGGCCTGGACTGATCCGGCTCAGGATAGGGATAAATACCGGCCTCTTGTTAACACGGTAATGAGCCTTCGAGTCCTGCAGGATGCGGGAAATCCCTTGACTAGCTCAGGGGTCCACAACTTTTCCACAAACGTAGCAGCCACCTCAAAATTCTCGGTGCCAGAAGGGTAAAATGAAGCAAGTTCCATACTGAGGACCCATACTGGACGCCCGAGATTTGTGCACCCCTGTATTAGCTTCTCAATAAGAAGTCTGGTCTGGGGTTAGGTTAGTTATTTGTATGTTCAATTTCACAACGCTGTTAATAGCCCAGGATGTACAGTCTTAATAGTAGGACGACTTACGAGGGAAGAATTAAAAAAGGTGTGAAAGCTGTGGCCTATTTCAGTGTATTGTCATTCGAGTGGAGGGACTTCGTAAAATCACAAAAATCCTCAGTATAATCGGTGTCCCGGCCCATAGGCGTAACTTGGAGGGGGGGCAAGGGGGCAAATGCCCCCCAATATTTTTCAACCTTGGAATAGTTTTTATGGTTACTAACTTGAATGGCAAATAAAAAATAGACAGAAAAAAGAAAATGAAAAACTTGCGTTTTGTGGGACCAATTTTCCCCTCTTTCAAATTTGACCCCTTTGTAAAATGAAGTTCCTATTGCCCCGGGTCAATTTTGCCCCCCCCCCCCCCCCCGTGTTATTAGCCAACCTCCAGACCGGGGTCATCCCGAATACAAGCACGCAACATACCGCCTGAGAGAACGTGCTCGGTTTTGACATGCTTCGACGAATACGCGAGAACTCAATACGGATACCGGTTGGCACAAGTCGATTTTCCGAAGACGCATTCCAATTTGGCCTTAGTATCAATTCCAGAACAGCTTTGCAGGCCCACCGAATTCCCTAGCAAAGGGATGTCGACGGGTTCTTTTCAGCGGTAAAAAAAACACTCACGAGTGAATCTAATTACTCCAAATAGTTCAGACATTGCACAACTGTCCCCAAAACATTAAAACCCTTTCCGACATACCTGTTTATTCCAAACAAATATATTTCACCCTTCCCCCCCACCCACACACACCCACACACACACACACACACACACACACAAACTAACTTCATGCATCAGAGTCCTCACTGAAGGCCCGCAGTCCACCAGCTGCAGCAGGTGCAGTTATGTACACTGCCCAGACAATAAATTCTGAACTGAAAAACACTAAGAATCCCCATAGTTTAACGTCTTCTTAATGTCTTCCTGAGTATAATTTCGATTTGTCATTGTCCTTTCCAAACATCCGTAGTCTGCGTCGTTTTCGAAATATTTATCTATCTATGAAAATAATAATTTTTGAGAATGTAAGGGTCCCGCAGCAAAGAAATGCTTTGTTCATTCCAAGAGAACCCAACAACAGCACACTAACCCTTCATAGACTAGGGTTAACCTGAATGATATGTCAAGACTCAGTTCGCACCGTGCAGTGAGCACACTGCATCTCTGTTATAAGAAACAAATCAGTTAATGTTGTACAGGGAAATAATCGCTATTTGTTCTGAGATCCATACAAAACACAACTACACTGTGTGAACCGAAGTAGAATTTCCGATCATTGAACCTGGTTGTACGTAAAGTAACCACAGGGCTTTAAAGGGCTACATTAGGCCATTACTGCTTCCCCTTAAACCCCTCTTCACACCCGCTCTTCATCTCGCTGCACCCAGACTCACGTCATCTCCCGTCTCTACAACGTAATACGACGAACGTCCTTGGAAGCTGTATACAGTCCATTGTGAATCGTCGAGCCTCGCGGCACGGTTCCGGACCGGTTGTGCTGACTGCAACTTTTCCTGTTTTTCCTCAGACTCTCGAGGCAAATGCTGGGTGTAATTTCAAACAGGTTCCGGTGTCCGTCGAAATCATTACCTAATCATCATTCATTATCATCTCGTACGATGCTATGTAATCTGCACAATCATTAGAGCGTCGTTTAATAAGTTTATAATCAACAAACGAAATAGAGTCAAAGTATACAATGTGATAGCTTAGAACCACTACCACACACGGACATCAATGACGGGAACTGTTCTGTGATCTTCATCTCTTACTACGATCTAAACACAATGCTTTGTTTAACGGTTCATTCACGTTACGGCACTGAATTCTGACACAAATGAAACTGGAATTCGGTCAAGGGATAAAATAAAAGGCACTGCAGTGCACAAGCAACCGAGACGTTCTTTGCAGAAGGATGCCACTTCAAAAGTTACGAAGCTCCGTGCTCGATTCAAAGTTTTGTTCACTGTTACCAATCGCTACTGATGATGATGATGATGATGATGGCAATTATTGTTGCAACATACTTGTTAACCTTTTAAAGCCTAGCGGTAACTTTACATACGACCAGGTTTAACATTAAAAAATTCTACGTGGTGCCCACATTGCATTTATGTGTTTTGTACGGATCTCAGAACAAACAGCAACTTTTGCCTTCTAAAACATTAAGAGACTGGTTTTTATAACCGAAGTGGAGAGTGTTTACAGCGCGGTACGCACTGAGTCCTTATATAAAACAGATACGCTTCGTCTTTAAAGGGTTAAATTTCTCTTCTCTATTCGTGTTTGTGAGCTAAGCTAGAATGGGAAGTTCACGTAACAGATCAGCGAAGGTGTGTCAGCATTTACCCAACAGGCATTGTTACACAGTTAAGTATATATCTCCCTTTTCTGCTGGCTGTCTTGTCTGGCGTATTCGGTTGCTGCTCTAACTTAGCAGAATATTTGTTTTCTTACTAGCGTTTTTTCCACTCTAAACAATTCAGCAAAGTCTAGCCGAACTGGGCCTGTTTGATTACAACTCACCAAGAACTGTGACAGTATACCGTTCATTTACGCGCTTCAAAGTAGACTTAACAATATTATTATAGACTATATGTTTATTTCTGTGACAAAACAAAGGTACATATGTAAGTTACACATCAAAAATGCTTATCGCTGCTGTCTCCGCATGCATCAAATTGTTTGAATATGATTTGTAAATTGCGGTCTTTTCACGATCACATTTTAGAGGATGGTGACAGACAGGTTTTACTGCAGTCGATTCAGTTATATTTCCTTCCATGTATTAAATACAGGAGAAGACAAGAAGAACGAAATACTCAACGACTGGTTACAAAACCGATCTGTTCATTCAGAAATCGGCTGCAAAAATAAAAAAGCGGAAAGACAACCTTTATCTTCATAATTTGAATATCTAATCTAGGCAGTTATCTTCTGCACTCTACAAGACTTGTGACTTCTTAAATCCATGATACAGACTTACAAGTTGAATGGAAAAATTCGGACCTTTTATTGTATTTCCTATACATGAGGTGTGATAGGTTTCCTTCTAACAAGAATACTGATCGAGTCTCCACTGAAATAATCGTCCCCAATACGAACAATATAATACTTTATCAACACGCTTGTACTGCTTAATTAAGCACAGGGATAAGACTCTGTGACGTGACAACTAATTAAGCAGTTACATGGAGAATTAACTGTAAGTAATGTTGTTTTCATAGCAAATTAATTCTAGTGTGATCCGGAAGACCACAGAAGGAACACGTAAAGTCTGGGTGGGTTAAGTGCGAATTTCACGGTGCCTCTGAAGTAAGCTGATAATACCCAGGATCCTGGGACCCGGATTCACGGTGTCTGTAGCATAAGTAACCTCCAACAGCCACCGGTTACAACGGATATTCCCACTCTATGACCATGAAGCAATTCATTGACACACCAAGTATTCCTTTTGGGAGGAGGGAAAGACAGATACAAAAACGACGGATAATACCGGGGGAAACACTGGCTTAAAGACAACTCATATCAGCAGTCTGCACTAAATGTAATGTGTTAGCTAATCAATACATAATATTCTTACGTTTGTACTAGCTGATTTACTAATTCTTCGAGCGAATTTCCTTAAAGCAAACGGTCCTAAAATCACGATATTATTTCTCATACAACACATTTTCAGTAAGCCCTAAATCAAGGCTCTTAAATACGTGATATTACATTTCTCTTCCGCATACGCTTCAATAAACTTCATGAACAATGTAAACTGTAACACAGCACATCAACCTCTTAAATTACACGCGTAATTAGGCGCACAAAAAAAAAAACACGGAACTCTTCTAAACTATCTTGAAATTTAGGGGTTCAGAATAGTGTAAAGCTGACTATTTTTCTCAGAAAAGTCTTGAGGGTGTTTTAAAAATTTAAAGCACTGTAATAACTATATGTATGCCTACCACCTAGCGTATTATTAACCTTTATCCTGCTAATGCGGAATATATGGTGAGCTGCTAATAATGCCAGCACCACTAATGTGTAATATTTGGTGACCTACATTTGGCAACGCTGAAAGGAGCCTCGTTGTCTCTCTCTCTCTCTCTGCACAATGTCTCGTACGTACATACATACGTAAGGCGGCGGCAGCAGCAGCAGCAAAGGGCCTAGTTGGTAGCCGAGTAAGTGAGTGCACACATATATGACATAGGACGTCTTTCAGGGTTGATTCAGTGTTGAGACATTGTGCAGAGAGAGAGAGAGAGACAGACAGAGACAAAGAGGCTCCTTTCAGCGTTGCCAAATGTATGTCACCAAATATTACACATTAGTGGTGCTGGCATTATTAGCAGCTCACCATATATTCCACATTAGCAGGATAAAGGTTAAAAGACTCTGCATTTCGCCATGCTGCAGGCCTATATCTGTTTTGTACGAGTCTTACAAAAAATATAATGGAGACGGACTGCGTTCTCTGTGAGGTAGGAACTTAATTTTTTATGTAACATTTCGATCAACTTTAATTCTCCCACGGCTTTCCCTTTCGTCTACTCTTCTACCTTTCCTTACACTAGTCTCTCTGTTATTACTCTTCACCAAGTCGTCCCCAAAATGATCCCTTCATGTAATGCAGCCTGTGTTCAGTGACCAATAGTCAAACTGCAAGCATCTTTTTAAACAAATACACGAACTAAACTAGAAACACATGACATTTGAGGTTTTCAAGGCGGGTTTCAGTCTTTAAAATATTAGAGAAGGAACTATAATTCGCTTTCGCTGTCACGGGAAGGCTTTTAAATGTACCTTCACTCCACCAATATTATTTTATTATATTTAGGGAACATTATAGGGAATGAAAGTGATTATATAACTAAAAGCAGCAGACCTAACACAGTACCTAGTAAAACATAAAATATCAGTGCACGTGTCAACCTTTCATGTCTTATCATGTAGCTTGCTGTTTTACTGATATGGCAATACTGACAACATAACAAACAGAAATATTATTAAGTACGTCTATAGAAAAATTCAAAGCGAGTTCTACACTGCGATGCGAGCAAGATGAGAAACGAACTGTGTTCAGCTTATAGGTTAAGAACTGAGGAGATACCAGCATACAGTTAAACCTCTCATTTGGAAACGTTCAGATTACATATCCCGTCAACGTACGAAATAACTATCATTTTAAGCACAAATGAGGTAGTAAAACGAACAAGGCACACTTTTCTTAAGATGTTTGTTGAAGACTCGACATGTTTCGGCTTAAGAGTCGCGATACATAAGGAGATATTTACCTTCACTCAGTTACCTAAAATGATTAACGTGTACACCATTTTATATTTCATATGTCATATTACTCTTCATCAGTTATACTGTTTTTTACCATATTTGTATTTTACCTTTTACTTGTTTTTGATAGGTAACCATCTTGAATAATTTTCAAGAAAACCTCAAATGTCAATATAATGTAAATTATGAAATAAACTTTACGAAATTTTTTTAACCCTGAGAAGTTTTTCACACTGCATCTTCCAATCAATTCCAGCCTCAAAACGTCTTTATATCATTACCCAAGATAAGAGAAGTAACAAGATTAGATAACGCAATGGTGATTAACACAATCTTGGTGTCAGCGTTAAGCAAATTGTATGTAATGGACTGTCCCTGTAGCACTACTGCAAAACGAAACGCGTAATACGCACAAATACTCACGCATCTTTACATTACACAATTTCTCCGCATACTCTACCATTTATTCACGCATCAAAACAAGTTCACAGCACTTCTTTCAGGTACCCTTCTACGTATTTTGAATAAATGGGACATGCCAGTACGGGTCCATCTGTTTGACGGTCTCAACTTTCTACAGGTGCGTCCACTGCTTTATGTTTGCCTGTGCTCTAGCAACAGTCCGTACGAGTCTTACTTGCGTGGTAAAAGCGACCTTACACAAAGAGCTTGAAGTTAATCGGATTACGGACAGAAAACCGAAAACCAGTGTAACTCTACAAAGCACAGTGAATGCATGTGTATGTGTACTATACGCAGTACATATATCACCTGCTCTAGTCCTTTAAAATGTTGGATTTTTTCCACATGATGCATTTATAGGTTTAATATGATTCTAAGAAGAAACAACGATCATATGCCTAAACAGAATTTACCTACTAAACTTTGTAATGTATACGCAGTATGTTTTCTGTGAGCTAGGAGCTGAATTTGTATTATTTACAACACTTTCAGGCTTAAATTGGTCAAGATTGTTTGAAACATTCAATTCTATTTAAAAAAGAAAAAGTGATAACCGTTGATATTCACCGAAACACCTTTTTAGCCGCGTCTTTTAAGGGTAAGGAGACAAACATGCCTTTACTGAGTTTCAGCACGGAACTTGTTTCCGTTAGTGGGACAGAGTGCTTGTGCTTCACTACGCTACATGCGTGCACTAAGCACTCATCTTGCAGAAAACTGCCGTAGTAGAACAGTGAAATTCAGCTGGACACAGTTCAATGTCCGTTCCTTCTCAATTCCTAACGCCTGCGACACTGCAACGCTACATGCACCAGATGTAGGATGGGGTTGTATAACTACCCGGCATTACTACCAAACTGGTGGATTACATTGCGCCCCACTGGCCGCTGCAGCTGCGGGTGAAAGCTATGACCACACGTGTATGAGAATGCTTGTTTCATCTTCAGTTTTGGATTTCGTGTCAGGCTTTGACCACATCTGACTGTGACATGCTGTATATTAATATCCTGATCTCTATTTTTTAGATAATGCTTACTGTATTTTGGATAATCAACATGTCACACTACACGGCGTCACAGTCATCTTTGTTTATAAATTTGCACACGTGTACATTAACCCTTTAAAGACGGAACATAATATGTTTTATATCAGGACTCAGTGCGTACCGCGCAGTAAACACTCTCCACCTCGGTTATAAAAAAACAGATCAGTTGATGTTGTATCAGGTAACATTTGCTGTTTGTTCTGAGATCCGTACAAAACACATAAACGCAATGTGGGCACCACGTAGAATTTTTTAATGTTAAACCTGGTGGTATGTAACGTTAGTGCAAGGCTTTAAAAGGTTAACGTAACGCCAAATCGAAATCTGATCAATACCTCTTCTGCAGAGGGTAACAAACCGTCAGATTGATAATAGGCGGGAACTTTGACTAGATGAGGTGGTTTAGCGACATGCAAGGAATACATCATATATGTAGTCTGGAAAAGCAAGTGTTCCAATGGACCCATATGAACAGAAATTAAACTGGCCTCACAACTCCTAGTGCAGACTTCTAATACAACATTTCATCCAGATTCATCCAGTGATTTTTCGGTTGACATAAGGGGACAGAGATCAACGCGATCCCCGCCTTAGCCTAAGTGTTGCGTATAGTGTTATGTTAGGGTTGTAAGTATTAATAATGTACGACCCACCCATTCAATTTGTAAAAGTGAGGCATGTGAGTGCCGTTCACATGTGTCTGTCACCACAGACATGACCTCTCCATTCGGATTGGTACTAAAACATATGTCGAGGCTGGTGTCATGCAACTCACGGAATTTAACCCTTAGCAGCATTACACATCCGTACTCCCAAACAAATAAATGAAGCTAATCTTGAAAGTCCTCTTATAAAGCACTCGGGCTTCTTCTAAAACAGAACGTTCTTCAGCACGTTTAGCTGACGATTCCGTTCTTCTGGGATACAAAGGTGCGTAACGGGGTAATCGGATCCCGACATTTCGAAGGAACGTATAAGGCCCTCTGGGGGTAATCGGATCCCGACATTTCGAAGGAACGTACAAGGCCCTCTGGGGGTAATCGGATCCCGACATTTCGAAAGAGTGTACTGCCTTTATCTTCAAGAGCCCAGAGGGCCTTATACGTTCCTTCGAAATGTCGGGATCCGATTACACCCAGAGGGCCTTATACGTTCCTTCGAAATGTCGGGATCCGATTACCCCCAGAGGGCCTTGTACGTTCCTTCGAAATGTCGGGATCCGATTACCCCATGACGCAGCGTCATGTCCTAGAAGAAAGCCATCTTCAGCCACACGGCTGCGAAAAACTCCTGCATTCATTTCTCTAAACCTCCTCGCTTTTGCAGAATGGAACAGCAGCTAAGATCACTGTTATGTCCTCCAGTTACGCAGTTAACTAATACTGTCTCTGAACAGCTGCGAATCCATCTACCTGTTGCTCACACAATACTGTTCAACGAGACGGGGCAATACATCTCATCGCACCTTCTTTACATTTATCTGTGTAAAGTGCTGGGAATACAAAAGCGACTCTCCAACATCAACACAGTTTGGAAGGACGAATGATATTTCAGCCTTTTACACAATTACACCACACAGCTTTCGATAAGTTTTATTATCTCGTAAAACAAATTCCGAAACAACACAATTTAACTTTAGCATGTACACATTATGTACGGCTACACTTCAGTTCTTGTACGGACAGGAAACATGGGTGCAGAGAGAGATAGAGTGTTGAGAATAAAATAGGTCTATAAGCTCCAGAAATGAGGTCTAACCCTCTGTTCCACGACTATCACCCAAAAAGTTTTTTAATAACTCAGTTGCAGTCTCACAGAAAACACTTTGCGTCTCGATCATAAAGAGCTATTGGTGGGTACTGTTTTGGAAAATTACAGCTGTTCATTTTGAAGGTCATACAAACTCAGAAAATACACTATGTAGACAAAATGTTGAGTTCTTCGATGTTAAAACAGGTAGCATATGTAACCCCCTGTCCCATAATGGGTTAAGGATAGCTCAGGGGTGTAATAAATTTCAAACAAATGAAGATAGGGAAGCAATATTAACCCTTTAAAGACGCAGCGTTTCTGCTCTATATAAGGACTCAGTGCGTACCGCGCTGTAAACACTATCCATTTCGCTTATAAAAACCAGTCTGTTAATGTTTTATAAGGCAAGAGTTGCTGTTTGTTCTGAGATCCGTACAAAACGCATAAACGCAATGTGGGCACCACGTAGGACTTTTTAATGTTAAACCTGGTGGTATGTAAAGTTACCGCTAGGCTTTAAAAGGTTAAACAGTAACACAATCGGTTAATGAAAAAACATATAAATCAGATCGGTTTCCCCTGCATCTGAATGGCTGCAGCAGCGAATATGAAATAAATTATTAGCTCTAAAGGATGAAGGGTCAGTAGGTGCAGAAACAAAGGGGCACATACAATTGGCACAGGCTATCATCCGTAAAACGGGAGAATGAAAATAAGCAAATTTCAAGCACCTGGGATCAGACAAGGTCAACCCGAGGGGCAAATGTTTCGTAACACATAATACCGAATGATGTCATACGGCTTAGTCAGACTGACGCCTCTTTGCTTCCGCGTATGACTTCGCTTCCTGCGGCCAGTTCGAATTGGGAATATAATGGAAACAAGCTAGGTTATGTGCTGCACGTATAACGTAATAGTGTGGCGCACTGGCGTAACCATTGTTGCAGCGGACGCACAACAATGCTCTCTGTGTGTACTGCTGAGTTACGTGGCACTGTCAACAATATCAAAATCTTGAGTATTGTACAAAAATGCTTTCGTGGCGAATTTATGTCACCGGCAACAATAAAACGTACTTAGTTCATCATTTAAAGATGCCGATATTTTTGTAAGATTTTAACCAAATCTGGGGTTTCTCTCGACAGATTTTCGTGAGCCCCCAATATCAAATTTCACTGGAAATCTCTCCAGTGTGAGCCGTTCTGATACATATGGGCACATGGAGAGACAGACGGACGGACATACCGAAGCTAATAGGCGCTTTTCGTCACTATGGGAAGGCGCATTACAAATTGCTTGGAAATGAATTGTTGTTAGTTCAATATCGCTACTAATGCACGAGATCCCTGCGTATCAAGTACGAGACAGTTAACTGATATCCTGAGTTTTGCATAGTCGCCACGTGTGTGATTCTTGAATCATGAACAACGTACCACGCAGTCCCATATTACGGCACGTATATAATCAATCTTCACATAAAATTTCACTTTTCCAACTTCAACGATTGATTAGTTAGCAATGTCAGACTGAAAGCTAAAAGAACATTTTGACACGGACACCAAGTTGTGATTGTACATTCTGCAAAGAAATTTCCTTAACCAGTGTTACGTATGTTTCCAATTTATAGAACGAAACAGTTGTAGGACATTATATCAGTGTCACTACTGGCGCTCCCACCTCGCTCTTAGTGTTTCCACCATTTTATTATTAAGGACTGAAAAAATTACAAGGCGTGAGGGTTGGCTGGCCTACAATGGCGTAACTTTCATGCCAAAATTTACCGAAAATCGAACATCGTGTTTACAGTACGAAAAACGCCGACAGTCGTGACATTTTCCCTTAAGAAATGATACAAGGTTAGAAGGGGAAAGGACCGCGAATCTCTGAACACAAACACATAAATCACTGCCTCGCCCCGGATTATGTCCCTAAACAATAATACAGACAACTTCGAACAGATACAAGAAATGAAAACATCAGGCGAATACCGAGGACTAGCCCCCCTTGAAGCAGGCGACTACTTCTTCACCATTCTTTCCACTTCACCGTACATACTGTGTAGTCCATTCGTCCTCTCATCTCATTCCATCTGACAAATTTGAAGTTCATTCAATGCCATTAAATATGCTACGAATAACGACTTCATAGGGCTTGTACGGTTCTGGACAGCTCAGGCACTGGGTACAGAGAGTATAAATCCCACTCCGTATATCGATAAGGGGCCTATGCCTCGTCGTTACCTTGCACTGTCCTGTTCTGCCTTGCAACGGGTCGATGTGCCTTCCAAGAAGTCCTACAGAATCGAACAGCTAGAGGTAAAGGTCACCCCGTAACATGTCATGACAGGCACAGTGGGGGAGTAGAGGTATAGCTCTCTCATTCCTAACCTCGGCGCTAGATGGGAGTGGGTGGTCAACGCCACTTTTCGGTCGCTTTACCCCCGGAAAGAGCCGCGGTACCCATTGTACGAGCGGTTGGCTGGACCCAAGGGCCCGTCCGACTGGCTGCGAAGAAAACATTTCTTGCCCCCACCACCGGCGTTAAATTCAACAGGCCAGAGTGCGTAAACCGTAACAGCTATACGGAAACGGGGAGCATTCATTCAGGATTTTCCCCGCAAGGAATTGAGACTGAAACCAACTGACTGTAGTACCGGAAGAACAGTGACTGGGCTGGACTATGCGGTTCGATTCTCAGCGGGTTCAGAGATTCTCTCTTTTCCGTAGCAACTGCGCCTGGCCACCACACAGCCTGCTAACTTGACCAATGGGCACCGGAGGTTCTACGCTAGGAGATCAAGCTGCCGGGGAATAAAGCTGACCTATCACCTACACCTAGCATCTACGTTAAGAATGTTTGGAGGTCTACCTCCACTCCAGACGCAGTTTCATGGCATGGTGCTCAATTGAAGCTTAGGGCCAAAATTCTACTTTGCCGATCGTACTGTCCTCTGTTCATGCCCAAGGCAGACAATGTGTACTGAGGGTTTAACTAAAATCCCTCGTTTAGTTGGACATTTCGTCCCCATATCCCTGCTGACTGCGGCGAGGTGGCAGGCAGCTGACACGACTGGAGCATAGGCGAAGGGGTGACGGCGTGTATAGTAGACAGCTCTTTTCCCGACCAACCGGATGAACAACTTCCGCCCTCTGTTTAGATCATGCAACCGTGGAATTCCTGCATGCGTATTTATAAAACTCACACTGGCAGTTGATATCGCTTCTTTACGCGTAACGTTCTATATCCCATCCCTTTAAATGTCATAGCCGTGTCACAATAAGAACACAAAACACAATAATACCCACTTTGCTGAAGAAACGCAAAGCGACGGGGCTTTTAACAAAAGAGAAACCACTGAGAATAAAATTACGTCGAAGATTTTCCTGCTTCCCTGACGGGGGGAAAGTAGGCTTAAGAGAGATCATTATGCTATCTAAGTAGGATATCTGCACCTGCCCCTTCTAAACGTTTGAGGTAACTGACGGATTTTCACAGAATTTAGTATAGCGTTATGCCTCTAAGGTCACGCCAATAAATGTCGAAAAACATGCAATTTAATTACGGTAACTGTTTACAAAATATGAACCAAATATAAGTATTGTGATCTCTGTTTCAGTTTCCAGTCTAACCCACCTGGAGGGTAGGTCTTGAATACCCCGAATATGGAGGCAGCAAGCTTCTCCGAAACATCGGTAAGTATTTACCAATAGATAGGGCATCATATGGCAAACGACGTGGATCTGAAATCCGTTAACATGTTATACGGCAAAGCAGACTCACTTCTGCATCTCAGTAACCCGTTTTTTGACACTTTTCCTTGTTGAAGATACCACGAACTGTGCTGCGTCATTTTTATGACCTGATAACGGAATAATATGGCACACCTTTATTTACATTTTCCTCAGATCTGGAAATAGAAAGTGACTCATTTAACGGGGCGTTGCACGTGCGATGGATACGTCATGGCGTTTCAAGATTTCGCCACGACGACACATACACACACACACACGTATTGTTACTGTCAGTCCCTGGCCCCAGTCACAAAGAACGCCACCACGACTGCTGGCTGTTGCATGCCAAACTAACAGAACAACGCACTGAACATTTACCTTTCTTAGCAGTGACAAAGCTTGGGTGGGCTAAGAATAGGCGTTCCTCAAGTGAACGTAAGAGCAAAGGCTGCACTTTCTTTAGCCCCATGGCCGGCATGTGACAGTTCGGGGCCCAATGAACAAAGCAAATTTGGGAGCTGTACCTACGCGTGGACCTCACTTGACCCTGCAGATACAGCGCTGTAAGAATTTACATACAAAATACCTCTTGACACAAAATCTCAGACACAAGCAGCACTTTTTGGGCCTATCGAACACTGAGTCCCCATGCAACCCCACTAACAGCGACAGTCTTACAACGGCTCTGTTTAACATCGCATAGGGGAGGAAAAATGTATGGCCCAATAAAAGACCAAAATGGCTGGAGAATCCGTACTAATTGTGAATTGCCGGCCATGTATAGAGAACCAAATACTGTAACAACAATAACGTTAGAAGACTAGAATGGGCTGGTCATATAGTAAGAATGTCTGATGATAGGACCGTAAAGAAGGTATTTTTGGGGAAACCAGATGGAAGAAGAAAAGTAGGAAGACCATAATTAAGGTGGTTAGACTGTATTGAGAATGGTCTGAAATAGATGGGTGTCGAGATGGAGGAAGAGAGCAGAAGACAGACCCATATGGACGATCATTCTGAAGGAGGCACTGGTTAAACTATAACGACCGTATGCCGAATAAGAAGAGGAAGAAGAAAAATAAGAAGAAGAAGAAGAAGAAGACAGGTGAGCAGACGTATACGTCGAGACATTAATAATCTCCGCACCAACTGGATTAGGTGGTCAGTTTCACAAACGGGGTCTGGGTGCCTTCCAAACGGCAAAACGTGCTCCCCTGATTCACCTGATGTACAGATCACAGTCTACACGTAGTAACTATACTGACTTAGCTGTCCCGCCTCCCTAGACGAGTCAAAACGGCGACACTTTAAAAGTAAACATTAGCAATATATTCTCGCGGATCATCTGTAAGGGAAAACTACGAGCTGATTAAACGCGTCGACCAACTTATGAATACTCCTCCTTCGGGAGACCTAGGGCTTACAATACCGTGTTCCCGGGATCCCGAATACCGAGATCACGGTCATTTATTTCCGGTATTCAAATACCGGTATTGATATAAAAACACCGGTTTTTCTGTACTAATTTAAAAACTAATTGTTTGTGATGTATTCATATAAAGGTTATAAAATCGACAACAATGAATCATTAATATTACTGAATTTGCAACTGAGGAATTGTCTATACGCAATACGAATGTAATGGGAACCTGAAACGTCATGAAATTCAGATCCAGATTACCAGACACTTTGTTGCACACAAAAGAAATAGTAAATATTGCATGTTAACGAACAAATGTGTATCAAAATTGGATCCATTTTAAACGGCAGCACCATTGATTGCTTATGCTTCTTAACAGCTGACTTTATTCGGACAGGTAGTGTGGATGCTTAAACATAACTAAAATTAGTAGTATCAATATGTATGTCTTTTGCTTTTAGAATAACCGTATTTTAATATTTTTTGTCAGAATATTTATTATTGTAATAAAAGTGTGCCTGCAAGCATGAATTCACGTAATTGCTTGTTCTTTCCTTACGTCATTCAACATAATTATCATCAAAATTTATTGAGAAAAATGTTTGTTTTTGGAATACCGGTGTTAATACCGATATCCCGGTTTCATAAATTAAAACTATCCAGGTACCGGTATTGAGTTTTGACCGATGTTATGAGCCCTAGGGAGATCTCGAGTTCCATTCTAGAAAAAAGGGACGGCTATTCTGATTTAAATGTTTATGACTGCACTTAGTCCACCTAGACAAATGTTACGACAGTACCATAAATTAAGCCTAAAGCTTTGAAATATCGATATAAACGCCTATACACTTCGATTTCTGTAAACATTTTGATGCATTCACAGACACAGATTTCCTTCTCCTATTCAAAGTTAGGCGGTGCGGTGTGTTTCGTTTTCTTAGCTGAATTACACAAAAACGCACATTTGCTGTGTAAGCCCCAGTTATCTGCAGTTCTGCTACCTCTCCGTAAGCTTCAGGTTTAAACCATTCAGCAGCTGTGTTATATTTAGCAGGATACAAACGTACGAAATACACCTCAGGCCCCAGTCAGAATATTTTAACAATTGCTCTGAGAACCATACACAAAATGGCTTGCAGTTAGCCGGTTACAGGTCTCTTTTGCTGCACAGTGCTACAACATATTGCACTATCTGTGTAGAGCTTTATACTCAACTTTCAATTTCTGACTGACGTACTGCACACTTAGCAAGCAGCGCACGTTTACTTAGTCACCAAGGCCACGTGTGTTGCCTGTTAATAGTTCTATACCTTTAATTTCGTGACTAAGCACAATTCCAGCTACGTATTGCCGTTACAGCATGTTCACCACGCGAGCAGCAATATCTTACGTATCAGATTCCTCCCTGTTACACAGTCCTTGTCACTCGCTTCCATGCAAAATGATCCCACCCAAGCTTCTTGAATTGTAACACCTGCACCACGGATCGTCTTCCCGTCTGCTGCATATTCCGACCGCATACAAACGTCCTGCTCAAGCTACAAACATGGCTGTTACGGGTCTACGTTTCAGAGGCGCCCTGACAATGTATGAGAACACATTTTCCGCACAAATGTAAGTAGAAATTCAGACTAATCACCTAGATTTTGACAGCGTGTAGTGTTATAGGTTGGTCCGGACGTTTCAGAGCAATATGCCACCGTCTTCGGATTTGACGGAACTGCGTCCACGTTGATGCTACAGTGATCAGGGCGAAGATGCGACTTACTTATGTAAGCTCTAACAAATGCAGCCAGTCATAACCACGGGGTTGTGACAGGTTCCTCAGAAAACTGGGTCGAGCGGATCTTCCGAAACGTCGGTATCAAAACCTAGAAGGCTACAATATGAACTCCCCGCAGTGAAAACATGTAAGTTGATAATTATGTCTTTTGGGATGTGTCGTCTGATAGAAGGGTACCAGCGTTTCAGGGGATCGCACTGCCCCCACAATCTATCGTAATGGTTCCTCATTCCTTCCGGCCGCACTGTGGCGCTGTGGTCGACCTAGCTTCTTAACAGAGATGAGTAGCAGAGATATCTGCTGGGGGTAAAGGTGTGTGTATACGGCTGACAACCTTACCACCTGCATGTGCCGACTATCTAGAAATTCTGGGAGCTGCAACTGTCCAGGCCTATAATGGGATACACTAGGTTTAATGATTGCTCATGGTCACCGCCGCCAGAAGTACACACACACACACACACACACACATATATATATATATATATATATATATATATATATACGTCTGGCAGGAAGGTTAATCCCGCATCAGTTAATATAAACACGACACAAAATTGCAAGAAACATCTCAGTGCAAAATAGTAGGACGTTCCTAAATGACGACCATCAAATTCAATGGAATAAGACGGAAATCATCCACAAAAGAGGAAACAGCGTCGCTAACAAACGAACTGAAGGCGTTGATGTTCGTCGGAACACGACAGGTGATCAGCCAACCGAGCCTAGGCGTGAGCTAGGCAGTAACCGTGTCCAGGTGCGCACCCAGTCCTTCGGGGGGGGGGGGCTGACCCTGACGCCATATATAATTTATGTTTGATTTTAAAAATTATGTTATAAAAATCATGTTGTAAGTATAACATAACATCGTTTGCAACTGCGTTTATATACATATGAATACAACTGCATGTTCCATGACTCAGTCCCAGTTCTTATCTTCTTGTCTTTTTTAATTTTTAAAATTTATTTTTCAAAATTGTAATGTACTAGTCATCAGCCGATTTCAGTGGCTGATATCGGCTGAAGGGTGAAGTACGTACAAATTTTGATATTATAATAACTACAAACTCTGTGTTTTTTAAATTTCAGTTTTTGGGGGTTGGGGGGGGGAGGGACTGCAGCCCGGCAGCCCCCACCTTGGGTGCGCCCTTGACCATATCAGTAATGTCAGCACATAGTCGCCATTCCTAGGCCACAGTGGTTTTCTAGTGTTTAACTACTACAGAAGCTACCAACTTACATTCGAACTGGCGCCGCATCTACTTTTCAGCACTTATAGGTTTACTAGTCACGTAAAGCTGTATGACAGGTCACCTGCGGTCGGATGCCGAATACACTGCAGAAACGTCATGTGTGGATATTAGTGCTCTATCGAGCAACACAGTGCCTCAGAAAACAGGCAACGTAGAACAAAACACTGACAGCCTTATAATGAGTCGACCACTGTTAGAAACCTTTCGAAAATAACAAAACGTAATGTCGCGTCCGTTCTCGGTCCGTGGCACAAAGAGCCAGCGACATTAAAATCACGAGACACACGTGCAGGGCCGTTTCGATCGAACCGCTACTGGTGCCAAGCTGGTACTGCACTTGATTTCCACTGTCCTGTTACAAAACTCGTCCTGACGACGAACTGCCTGTTCGTGAATAATGATTCTTTGTTGCTACAAGATAACGCTTCACATTTCTGTCAATAAGTATACAAAAAAGGTATCAATGTTGGGGACAAAGAAACCATATGAGATTTTGAGTCTTCATAACAGTGAAAATTAAGGTCATGGGTCCTCTGGCCTGTGACATTGTCTAGTTTCGTATGTGATCAAGCAAGCTTCCACATTAAAGCTGCCGCTCGTTTTAAATTAAAGGGCAGAAAAAAACCGGCTATATGTTTATGTACATGTCAAACTAAACGCTTTCCACCTTACTAAAACTGAGCATTTTGTCCACACTATCGGGGCTTTCCCCTGCCACAGCAAAGCGGACGGATATGACGCTGACCATTCACTTCCATTTAGTGCCCAGGTTAATACATGGGTTTGTATCTCCACTCCCCACACACGATTTCATGGTGTGAGACAGCTCTACAGTTTAATGCAATGAAAGACAAACCACCACCACAACTGGGTTCATTTTTTAAATTCACGAAAATTATTAGAGCAACTTATGAACAAAAATGTTGCTCCTGCTACAATCGCGGTTGCATTCACTTTTACACAACATTTTGATGTGCGAGGTTCGAAAATGCTGAAGGAATGTCCATCAACATACGTATAATGCAACATTTACGTAAACCGAGTTTACCCGAGAAATGCAGACTCATGAAAATACCTGACGGCTTACACATGCGGATCCTTGCGTTACTTGACAGGCCGTGTTCCGCTCAACTGCGCTACATTCCACAAGAACACGAAATATTCTCAGACCTGTCTAGTCAAAATGAATACAAATTTAATGCGGAAGTGTTATGCCTCTGAAGATATTCTGCACCACGCTTTTCATACCGCGACATACAGGCTACTAGAAAGGAAACGTTTTGATATCTGATTAAATTACACATTGTCAGTTCCCGGAAAAGGGTCTATATTCACAGCAGGTAAGTGTGCGTTACAGATTAGCATTTCTTCACGGACGACTCGCAAAATAAACGAAGAAACATGCACTCCACCTTATACGTGTAGGTATCTTCAGGTGTTCCCGCTTCCCTGCAACCGAAGTTTCAGTTTGTACGCAGGACAAAAAGTCACATAAAACTCACTAAGTTCCTTAACCTTATGCAGGACACACTCAGAGCCATAACTAAGGTTTTCCGCGTCTGCTGCTGAATTGCCCCCCCCCCCACCCCTTCTTCCGCCCCAAAAATGACAACATTCCTAAATGTATATTATATATTATTTATTTATGTATTTTATATACAGACATCCCCCAACGTACGCAACAGTAACGTTACGGAAGATCCGAAGCCTGTCGAATTTTGCGCAAGTCGGAATCCAGTAAACATATGGTGACATATATATGTATGTACAAGGAAGTCCAGTTAAAACCCCAACTCCAACAAGGTGGAACCTGATCGACCTAGCATGATCAACCCGCCGACAGTGTTATCACCCAGCAGTATTCTTCCGCCACCTTCGCCTGCTCGCGCTTTCATTCCCTCAAGAAAAAATCCGACGCGCATTTAAAAAATGTTATTATTTCAATTTCTTTTAGTTTTCAAGCTTCAGTAAGTCTGAAATCAATGTATGACGCTACGTAAGACCAGCGTCAGCGCTGAACTAGTCAGCGTCATAGTTCAAAAACCCCATATTTAATATATTTTGACGTTCTGCTATTTAATTTCGCGCCCCTAGGGCGAGTGCACCCCTTGCCTCATCCCTCTTACGTCACGGCTCTGAACCTACTTGTGCCTATACACAGTATGAATGTCAGTAGCCCAGACCGTGTAGTGTCGAACATGAGGACGATTCGTAGACGAGGAGTCGAAGGTGACAAGGGCTGGGATTCTGAATTAATATGAGGCGCCATACCGGCATTCACCTGGAGGGACTGGAAAAAACGACTAAGAACTTCAGTTATGATAGACCAGACTTGCACACGGCACCTCCCAAATACGAAGCAGGGGTGCCACACTCTACGGCAACGTTCAGCAGTCTCCAAAATGCCGCCCATCAGGAATCCTTTAATGAACAGTCTGGGGGTTGTAGTTAACCATTACTTCCGGTGTGATTTCAAACGCACGGAGTACAGTACGAGCCTGAGGTATACTTTATCCTTACCTACTCTAAACTCAAAACAAAAAAGAGGTGTAGTACGAGATTTGAGGTTCTCATAGCGGTGTTCTTGAACGTTCAGTTCCTCTGGGATGTGACGATGTTTTTTTCGACGAGAAATTCCGAGTCAAGCAGTCCTAGAAATACAGCCGCGTAGGAATATGGAGCGCCATACGGATGCGGGTCTTGAGGGCGGCTGTTCTTCTTGGACTGCCGTACCCTGAAGATGGAGACACGGCGATCCTTTGAAACGTCAGGCAATGCTTGCCAGACAATACAGTGTCAAATCCCAGAACACCTGAATCATCAAAAGAGGCGCAAGCCTTAATTTAGTCCGGTGCAGTCCTACTTCCCCAGCGATCTTGCAATATGCCGATGATGTAATTGTCCTTACTGGACACACACGGTCGACACGTGTTACGTAAAACACACAGCAATGCCCTGCATTCGCAGAAACTTGACATGTCATGCGCTTTTACTTTCGGAGAATGATGACCAAGTACTGCATACGTCGACATGTTTCGACTGGCGCGCGACTTTTGGTAACCGTGTATTACAGCAGAGGCTGACAGGTTCAGAATGACTTTGCCTACCGGCCCCAACTCACTGGGACTTATTATTTGACCCTGAAGGCGGGGACCGATCCTATCCCCGAAACGTGGTGTTTTATGTACTGTTTATTTGTTATTACTTTCATTAATTTTCAAACACCAGACGACGGACAAAGTCAAAGAACAAATAATCTTAAATATGATATACCAACCTGAGAATTTTATAGAAATGTGTAGCATATACTCCGTTACCTAAAATTCTCTTTGAAGTTCAGTGGGGAATAATTAATTTTATGTCTTCATCCTTGACGCCTTTCTTTCCTTTCGTTTGTGCCTCTCTCAGCTTTGTCCTTCAGACGGCAAAGTTTACAACGGTCACCGTTTACTAAAGAGGACATTACATGCTTCCGTTGAAACGGCTTAAGAATGATATGACATACACGCCTAGTGAAGTGTAAAAACAGCTTTTATTAGGCCTACGTGAATATCACCATGAATCTGAATTACTCGCGGGTTGTAGGTGCCACAGCCCCACTTACTGCGCGTGTTGGGAGCAAAGTGCAGTACCGTATGAACTACGTACACAGTCTTATCCATTAAAAAGAACTGGTCTTTCTTATAGCGACGCCGGGCGACTACTGTGAGACAGGAAGTTTTAAAATATCACATGAAATTCGTGGCGCACACGGTCAAATAATTACGAATTTCTTTGAAACGTGACAAAACTACAAGCAAATTAACACTCGCACGTTATTACAGAGTACCTTGCTAAACACATTTCAGTTCCCTCCTTAACCTTTTAAAGCACAGCGGTAACTTTACGTATCACCAGGTTTAATATTAAAAAATTCTACGTGGTGCCCACATTGCGTTTATGTGTTTTGTACGGATCTCATAACAAACAGCAACTTTTGCCTTATAAAACTTTAAGAGACTGGTTTTCATAACCGAAGTGGAGAGTGTTTCCATCGCGGTACGCACTGAGTCCTTATATAAAACAGATACGCTTCGTCTTTAAAGGGTTAATAAAAGCGTGTGTAACGTCCACATGGTGATTCCAGTTCATACACGTGGGGAACTGCATCGTGATGAAGTTGCTATTACGCGTCACACATGAGCCATACCGCCGTAGTACTTTGTATTAGCGGTGGAACAGTGAGCTCAGTTGTAAGTTTATTTGTTTGCTTCAAACTGTATGCCTTTCAAACCGCCCTCAAACAAAAGCAGATACTGCAGGCTGTCAAGTTCGTCAATTTTTATTAACCTAAAGCTTTACGCTGTTATTAATATTTTCTTTATTCGTTGAGAACCAACGTACTACCGGGCCTGAATTCGCAGAGCAACACGTCTGCGTGGCAGGATGTGAACTTTCGGCGACACGGTCCAGTAAATATCGTTCCAGTTACATGATTGCAATCCCTCTCTCTCCCGCAGATGTGTGGGAGTAACAAGCAATATGTCCCTCAGGACCTGTAAGAATGCGCATGTACTCCGCCATCACAGGATGGCAAGTGATACAGAATCGCGATCCCTCGATCGTTACGCTGACTGCCAACTTGTTGGCCTTTACGAAGTCGCCCGCGCGTGTTTCCCAAGTGTAGACCGGCAAGCGGTCTGCACTTGGTTACGCCTGTATGCAGTGCGTACTTCTGTGATCCTCTCTGCATTTTACAAACTTCACGCTAGTTGTGGCTGTGTCATACCCACACATATGTTTCCGTTTCCTGTGTTTCTGCACCGTTAGGCCAAGCTGACGATTCTGTGTCAGGTACTGCTAAATTATATTGCCTTCACGGTCATTATAATATGGCGTAGAACAGGAGAGTGAACTCGTGTTCCTCTATTTTTGGGCCACGTGGGTCTATGTAGAAGCGACAAAAGGTCGAGGAAGCTAGCGAAGGAAAAATAAATAAATTGTGTGTCCTTAAGAAATTGTTAAACTGTAAAGTAAAGGCAGTACTCGCACAGACGGATACTTTACGGATATACCAACACAGGCCTACTTGTATTTACAAGCCTGTTCTCAGCGCCGTAATTTTAAAACCGCGTTTACAGTAACTACATTATTAGTAGGACATCCTACACTGTGACTGGTTTCCTTAACCTTTTAAAGCCTAGCGGTAACTTTACGTACCACCAGGTATAACATTAAAAAATTCTACGTGGTGCCCACATTGCGTTTATGTGTTTTGTACGGATCTCAGAACAAACAGCAACTTTTGCCTTATAAATTATTAAGAGATTGGTTTTTATAACCGAAGTGGAGAGTGTTTACTGCGTGGTACGGACTGACCCCTTATATAAAACACATAACGTTTCGTCTTTAAAGGGTTAATCACTCCAGCGTGGTATTCAGGACCATCTCGAAAGAAACAGCAAGCAAGTTTGCTGCCCAGCATCAAACACGAGAGCCCGAGCCCCGGAACACAACTTCCAGCTAGATGACAAAAGAGTCCTGCAACCTGATTAGAAACAGTACTGCATGTTGGAACTCGCGCCAACTGGCTAGGTTATTGCCACCGCAGCTTTCGATAACAGAACGTGACGTCACAGGTGGAGACAATGCAGTCTACTTTCAGTGCTTTTTGTCGCTTTTCACGTACACAGCTCTGCAGCGTACGGAGGGACAGTCAACTTTCATCTTGCCTCCTTCGTTACCATGCAACCCGCGAGACAACAGATTCCTTCCGCACAAACTTCCTGCACTAGATGACAGCAACAAAGTTAACGTTTGCCACGCATTTTGAAGGTTCTGTGTTCCGTCCTCTGCAAGGTCTAATACAATTCTTACCAATCCCTTTCGTCACCCCCCTCTCAATTATTTGTACTCTTCACCAAATACTGCTAGAGTGCAGAAGTAAAGGACGATAAACTGGGTGGACCGAACAGGCTCCTGTATTATCGGTAAAGCTGTAGACTTGTACTTGAGAGATGGCCAGTTCGAGTCTTGGCGGAGCCTCCGGCTATCCTGACTGCATTAACCTTTTAAAGCCTAGCGGTAACTTTACATACCATCAGGTTTAACATTAAAAAATTCTACGTGGTGCCCACATTGCGTTTATGTGTTTTGTACGGATCTCAGAACAAACAGCAACTTTTGCCTTATAAAACATTAAGAGACTGGTTTCTATAACCGAAGTGGAGAGTGTTTACAGCGCGGTACGCACTGAGTCCTTACATAAAACAGATACGCTTCGTCTTTAAAGGGTTAATTCACTCTAGATCTAACCAAGACTAATTCCTTCCAGATCCTTTCCAATTTATCTTTCATGTGTCATGCTACCACCGACATCGAGATCCTGACAGCGTTGTAAAATAAACAACAGAGGAGAGACAAGCGTGAATGGGGGACATCAGGTATGTACACAAAATTTTGGTTGGAAATTCTGAAGTGAGGGGACCAGTTGTGAGACGGACGCGTAGAGGGGAAGATAATGTCGAAAGGATTAAAAGGAAACTTACAGAAGTAATGTCCTAAGGTGTGAAGTGGGTCTATCTTGCTCTGGACAGGGGCAAATGTGAGTACTGCAATGAACTTTCTCGGTTTTATAATAGCAGTGAATTCGCCGAATAAAATAAGCGATTGCTATTGAGGTAACACACACAGATCTCAATTTTCCCCCATACTCTGTTTTTCACAAATCATTAGAAACTGTCTCATCCACTGGATATTGCTAGTATCAGTCCCCGGGACCAATCATTTATCCATCTGACTCAGCACAATGGGTTCCATAATTTTTGGATTCTACCTTCTGTTACCTTATAAGATACAAACTTTGTTACCTGTGCTTATGACATGTGCCAATAATTTCGATCAGCACGTGACGTAAAACACCAATGTTTTGTATTTGGCAAAGAGGGTGAAGGTATTGTCCCTGTCCACGCCATGAAGGAATACAGCGCCTCAGAGGTATAGCTCCACTCATTCTTAACCTCGGCGCTAGATGGAGGTGAGTGGTCAACTTCACGCCCTGGCCGCTTTGCCCCAACAAGAAAACCCCGGTACAGAATAAATAGGAGGGTCGGCGGGCCCCACAGCCGGTCTGGACGTTTTGGAGAAGTGAAAAATTTCATACACCTATCAGGATTCGAACCGCGGAGCGTTCAAACCGTAGCTCAGTCGCTCTACCGAATACGTTATGGTCCATTACAGTTATTCGTGTCTTCATGCCATCCTACAGTCAACGAAACAAGATCTACTCCATATAAAGCCCCCACACAAAAATACTTTACTTTTCAGAAACGTGGGAAAGTCTCAATAAGCGCGGAATCACTGAAGTCAATACACTGCCCACTTTAGCGTCAATTTCTTCGACAGGTAGCGGCTGTGTGCGTAGTCTTGGCGACGCACCCACTCAGAATATATTTAGAACTGCCTGCGGATGTTTAGTGATGCACCAGCACAAATTTAGAACGCCACACAAATAACGCTTTCTTGACAGCCCGCTTTTCAGTTAAGGAATGCCATTGTACAGTTTGCCTCCTTTTTCTTTTTAATGAGCGGACGAAATTCATCGACTTCTGCTGCTCTGCTGTTAACTGGATGTCAGGAATGATGGGGGGAAGAGTTAGAATTTTGCAGGGGCCTATCAAATTTGGAGTATTACAGGCTGCGATTAATATCTATCTATATATTTTATAAAAGTCCGAAGTCCATACAGTCAACAAATTAATGCACGTGCATATTCAGTGATTCTTTTAAGAATCGACCTGTGTAACAGATGTTAACATACAGCAGGTATGTTGTGTGCAAAACAGAGCAGTAGTTAAAGAAGTCCGATCTATACGCACGACGTAAAGTTCATTATTTTAATGGTAAACATACACCAAATCCAACGAGTAATACAATTCATTCACGTATTATTATTATTATTATTATTATTTATTCAGGTCATCAAATAAAGAAGAAATGAGCACGCGTGATAGACAAGAAAGGTGCATACAGGGATTTGGTGGGGAGACCTGAGGGAAAGAAACCAGTTAGAAGGTCTAGGCGTAGATGGGACGACAATATTAAAATGGATCTTCAAGAACTGGGATGGGATGCCATGGACTTGATTGTTCTAGCTGAGGACAGGGACAGGTGGCGGGCGGTTGTGAATGCGGCAATGAACTTTCGGGTTCCCTAAATGCGGGGATTTCTCGATTAGCTCAGGACCTGTTAGCTTTTCAGGAAGAACTCTGCTCCATGGAGTTACTACTACTAGTAGTAGTAGTAGTAGTAGTACTACTGTCAGTTAACTCTACTTTTCTTGGAACTACCTATCGATTAACGCCGGGTTACCACAAGGGCACCATTAAGTAAATGTAATGCGTCACACTTACATATATAGAAAGAGAATCCAAAGCAGCAGGCCATGTAATGTACAATCAGATTTCATGTTAATGAGAGCTTCTTTAACAACCATTATACAAACACATATCGTTACTGTAATACAGACTTGCACATGGGGAAAACTAAAAGAAACAGGATCAGGAATCAAACAATAAGAATGGGATGAGGACTAATTCCCCTCAAAGAGATGACATAATTAACACAATTGAGATGGTTTGAGCATGTTTAAGAATGGGGGACGAAAGATACCCCAAAATGGCCTGGCAAGCTAGAACACAGGAGAAAGGACCCAAAGGAAGACTCCGACAGACTTGGGAAGAAGACATACAAAAGACTTTGAATGAAAGATGAACTGAATGGAAAGGAGTAAGCGCTATAGCTCGAGACAGTGACAGATGGACAGCTCTTTGTAAACCCTCTGCACCTACTGGCAGAAGGGGTTCGACTGTGTGAAGAGTGAAGAGAAATATAGTCGAAAACAAATATTTTAGTATTAGGACGACAGATTTTGGTTTCAAAAATCGCTACACATGTACGTAACATGTGAACGAAGACCAGTTGTATAGAACTAACTTCCTTTTACATATCTTTAAAAGCCTGGTGATGATGCAATCGGGTAGAAATATGCTGCAATTGTATGAAAACAACATAGCTGTTTTAAGACGGCATTTCTCCCTCATGTTAATACTTTACACGCCATCAAAGCGCTTGATGTTTTCGCTTACACTTTCCTTTGATCTTAGGTAACAATAAGCGAGTTCCATCATACGGTAGCTTGTTTAGTTTTTCGTACACTCGAGTGTGTTTTTTACAGGTCTTGGGATGCGTCATGGTGCCTCAAGATCAAAACGGACGCGCAACAAAACGTTTGAGGACGCTATGCCAACACTGTAAGCGGTCTAAAGGCGACAGAGAGTTGACGTTTGCCTCCGTTGTGGCGGCAGACCAATGCCAACCAACCCACGATGGCACGAGCCGATGCCCGGAATATACTCGTAATAGCCGCAGGTCAAAATTCGATGCCGGAATGCCAATATTTCTGTCTGAACCCTTGTCTCATCCCCTTCCCACCAATCCTGCCATCTGAGCACACTGCCCGCCAACGTATCCCCGTACTTCATCCTTCCGCCCTGCGGGCCGGCCAGCCGCCACAATTCAAACAAAACACCTGCCCAGCCTTCGAGAATAATTCCAAGTTCAAAAAGAAAAGAAAAAAAATTCGAAAACCAGTTTCCCACACGACATCTGCTGTTCGCTTTGCCGCCCATTTCGGTTCTGTTGTGTCTGTCAACGTCTGGTCACCGAAGACAATCGGCAGTTCGCAGTGTTGCCAAACCGCATACCAGGCCACTTAAATTTAATGTTGATTTATTTAATTCATGCAAATGCCGTAAACTACTCACAGCGCTCAATGTCACGTTTAATGGTTTGCTCTCTTGCTGCGTATTCGGAATGTCCCGGGTTCAGACCAGGAAGGCGACCAGTAACAGCGTTTCGTGCTTTTAATCAGTCTGGTACAGGACCTTACATCAGGCCATGATAGTTTCCTTCCAAATTCCTTATCGATGTATAGTGTGAGCTACTGACAGCATCATTAAATCAACCACGAACAAACAAACAAACAAACAAACAAACAATCGAGCAAGATATACACTGACAAAAGAACTGCACAACAGTCGATGTGTTACAACACTGCGCATTATGCGAGCGAGGCCTATATTCTATACATGCACGACAGACCTATAAGACGTTTCGGGAATCAAATATATTGCCCGTAATTTGAGGCTTCCGCCGCGATGCTGATGACATCTGCGTTCTTCTGGGATATTACCCAGCGTCGAATGATAATCCTTTACCAACGTTTCGTCACAACATATCGATCCCATCTTCACGGGTCAAGAAGTCCAAGAAAACTCGGACGCTTCTGGGACTTCTTGACCCTTGAAGCTGGAACCGATACGTTGTCCCGAAACGCCGGTAAAGGATTACCATTCGACGCTGCGTAATATCGCAGAAGAGAGCTTAGATCTCAAATATATTGCCATATTCAACTCAGCAATTGTCATCGGATTTAAAACCTTGTTACATACTTTAAACACGTGTTTCAGTATCACTCGCGAGCGGCCAAATTTTAATTCACTCTCACACACGACTACCATCCACCTTTCTTTATGTCCCGCAGTCGTTTTATTTTAGCTGTAAAAGGCTAGCACACGACGTGCGCCCAGCGCTTTTCCAGGAGATATTTAAATTAAATGTGATGAGAAATTTTGGTAACATCCCTCACGTTGCAGAATAGCCTGGTCCATCCACACAACGCTTGCTACCACGCGTTACCAACACTTACAGACCACGCACCAGCCCATATGTCTTTCAGATTTTTCAGATTGGGAGTGTACTGGAGAGATGGAGGTGAGCGGTGTCGGACATTTCTTTGAGGCTAGCAGTGCTGACGAACGGGCCTACTGTTCTTCACGGGAGGTGTCAAGGGCACAGTATTTGTTTTGTTTCGTCCGCCAATCCGACATCGCTACTGTTGCACCAGTCACTCGCTCCTACACTATAGCTTGAAAATTCCAACAGCCAGGAACTGACGGTGACCTATGAGCTTCGCGCTCCGGTCGCTTAGCCCCCGGGAAAAAAGACCCCCAATCGCTTGGATAAGAGGTTGGGTGAGATGCGGTGGGCAAGAGAACACTGCTTGTCCCTGCAATGAATCAAACTCCGCCCATACAGTCCGCAGCTAGTCATTTAGGCCCAATGACAAACGAGTAGGCCTACATTAACAGTGTCAGTATCTCACGGTACATACATTTTCCAAAAATCTAGGCGGTACCTACAAATTCTTGTCGCCAGAAGAGTGACATGAAACGTGTTACGTACTGAGGACCCACAGTTCTGAAGTGACATCTGAACGTCCCTCACATCTGGCACGTCCAGCTCGGTGCATGTGAAAGGATACACTTTTTTGTATGTAATGGTAAAAGCTGCAGTAATTATGCTGAAAACATTAGGCGCCACCGTGAAAAATTTAGTCGCCCGGGCGACTAGGCGTCTGGGGTTTGTACATGCATGCAGGATCTTCAGTAAAAGTAGCCAGTTAACACTTTTCGTTGCAAGCATTTTCTTAACCTTTTGAAACCTAGTGGTAACTTTACGTACCACCAGGTTTCACATTAAAAAATTCTAAGTGGTGCCCACATTGCGTTTATGTGTTTTGTACGGATCTCAGAACAAACAGCAACTTTTGCCTTATAAAACATTAAGCGACTGGTTTTTATATCCGAAGTTGAGAGTGTTTACAGCGCGGTACGCACTGAGTCCTTATATAAAACAGATAGACTTCGTCTTTAAAGGGTTAAGACGAGCAGTAGGGGTAATTCTCAACAACACGACATCTTCAGACCCACAGTAACAAGCCGGTATGACATTCTACTGGCGCAACCAATAACTTCACAGCAACAAGGCGGATCAATATTCCGCTGCAGGATGAAGAACGCCTTACACTGTTCATTTTCGTACCCCACATGGCTATGATCGCGTGACAGGAGAGGCGGTGAGCGTATCGATTTGGATGCGGATTTAATCAATTGAAACACATAACGGAGCACGCACTTAAACGTCAGGCCGGCAGGAATTCAAAGTTATGATGCACCGGATTAAGGCAGAGGCACTGGTTTCAATATACAACGTTCAAAATACCGAGCGCATTACGTCAACAAAACAGCCTTTTTCATCTACTAAGCTTAACTGCCTATGTAACGAGGATCTACGTGAAAAGCTGACAGTCGCTAAGCTGGTAAACAAATGATGTATCTTTCATAAATTTTGAAGTTTCGCTGCTGCGTTCCAAGACCTCATGAGTGGTCCTCATCTTCAGCTACTTCAATCTAGTTCACTCTCTCGGACTGTATTTAGTATTATCCTCCCATGCAGGTCTATATTTTCCTAGATCCGGGGTTCAAATATCGACAAGGCCAAAACGTTTTTTCGCTCTCGAAAACGTCGATACCGGCTCTGGGGTCCACGCAGCCCCACATTCGATGGGCACCGGGGTTCTTTCCCGGGAATAAGCAGGCCGGGATATGAAGTTGATTACTTACCTCCACCTAGCGCCGAGGTTAAGACTGAGTGGAGATATACATCTACTCCCCCTATATACCTTCGTGGCTTGGACAGGGACCACTTAACTTAACTTAAACTCTTCCGTTCCGGTTCCTCTACTATAATAATATTTCCGGGGATTTGTCTGCTTAACACCAGGTTTTCTGCAATACACGCCCTTATATCAATCTTAACTTGACACCGTTTATCATACATTATCTGTTCTTAACCTTTTAAAGCCTAGCGGTAACTTTACATACGACCAGGTTTAACATTAAAAAATTCTACGTGGTGCCCACGTTGCATTTATGTGTTATGTACGGATCCTCAGAACAAACAACA
The DNA here is from genome assembly GCA_013340265.1 of Coptotermes formosanus. Taxonomy (NCBI): domain Eukaryota; kingdom Metazoa; phylum Arthropoda; class Insecta; order Blattodea; family Rhinotermitidae; genus Coptotermes; species Coptotermes formosanus. The sequence continues at coordinate 1,119,803 of BLKM01000971.1, forward strand.
ACTTTTGCCTATAAAACATTAATAGATTGGTTTTTATAACCGAAGAAGAGAGTGTTTACAGCGCGGTACGCACTGAGTCCTTATATAAAACAGATACGATTCGTCTTTAAAAGGTTAAGCATTAGAAGTTTGGTCTAGGAATCCAGGTTACTGCAGTTCTTATCTCTGTGGTCTTGGGTTTTATTTTCTACGTCTTTTCCGAATGAAACATGAACACTTTCTATCTCTCCCGCGCATGATGCCTGTTCCTCCCATCTCGTTCTTCTTGATGCAGTCGCCATAATAATGGCGGTGTAGAGCACAACTTATAAAACTGCAAAGTTACCGACCTGTTTTTCACTGTGACTGTACAGGAAAATGGGCAGGCGTAGCAGTCCAAGTAAGGGGAACAGGAAACCTGGGACCCTCGCTATAGTTTTCTGACAATAAAACGTGTGCCCTTGCGAAGACAACAGCGTTGACAAACTTGAGGGGGGATTCTTTGCCTTCGCCTCTGTAACGAGAGCAATGCTTACAACATACGTGCAGCAAAACCGAAGTGAAGTGCCTTGAGAAAATTTATCTTCAATTTAACATTTAAATGTTAAAAGCACATTTGTCCCTGTGCTTACGAAAAATGCTGTCGACTCATAACGTTACCTCGTTGAAGCAGAGCTCCTCTTGAGAAGACTACACTAGCTCAGCTTGTCAAGATATAAGCGAATGCTCATTCACGTGTTAAAAAAAAACCGGCCATTATCCTACTCCCAGTACTAAGTCAAATGAATCCAGGCTACATTCTCAAACCATATTTCTTTGAGACCCATTTTAATATTACCCTCCAATCTGTGCTTAGGTTCTCCAGGCAATCTCTTCAAATTTTTGTGACTGAAGTTTTGTACATATTTCTAATCTCCATCATGCGTGCTACATTTCCGTCTATCTTATTTTTCACGATTTCTTCACCTTAACCCGAAGGTATAAGTCCACTCTCCTATATGCCTACCTGGCGTATACAGTGACAATTTTATCTTCAACTCTTACGAAAAGTACGGGGGGCATAGGGTCTCCTTATAAAAGTAAAGGCAGCCGGAATATGGAGATGGGCCAACCAACCGCTAATGCCAGGGTGAAAACGTGTGGAGTCTTACATCCAAGGACCGTTTTACGCCCCAACAGCAAATGGGTCAGACACAAGTTGCAGCTTCAATCACGAGCAAAGTGACGCTCCAGTTGCCTAACCGCGTCCGGCTCCACATTAAATCTATATAACACAAATTTTACACTATCGGAATCTTCCTGACTCACTCACCTACCCGCACACTCACTCACGCACCCAAGCACTGACTCACTCACTGACACACACACACACACACACACACACACACACACACACGCACACTCACTGACACACCCAAGCACTGACTCACTCACCGACACACACTCTCGCTAATTCCGAGTAACCCACCCTGCACACCTGCTTTTGCGTCCTCTCACCCATTCCTTCATCCATTTATCAACTACTGACTCCTTATTTCACTACAAATCAATGAATAACGTGATCACTGTTCCAAACACTGTGCTTTAAAAGGAAACGTAATTCTGGGGGCAGCTTTAGAGCCTTCCAAAAGCCCGAACACATGTATGTATTCCATGGATAACATCTGATTCCTAATACAACTACGACCAACTTCGCGCCCGGCTCAGTAATGGATTCCTCTTTCCGAGAACGACAACCCGAGGAGTGAAGACGCCCTGCACCTGAAGACACAACCAGCAACCTTGAAAAGATCCACCTAAGAATGTGAACAAAAACTAACCTATCTAAAAAACAAAGGTCAAAATACTGCCGTTCACGATGACTGTAAGTTAAATGCGAGGATCTGTAAACCCCCTCTACCGGCCATCACCGCTATTTTCACCACTGCATACCCAGCAAAACGGAAATCCCCCGTCAACTGGGCGTTCCCATACAAAATGGCGCCACGCAGTGATTAGGCTGGGCAGGAGTCACTAGTGAAGGCATAACCCACGTCTACCAAGCGTTTCTGAGTACTGATCTCTAATATCCTTAAGGACGCTGTGTTGATAATAGATAAGGAAACAGCGACTGCGTCACGTGGATAAGATTAAACTGAATGCGGACTATTTACGACTCCTCTACGGAAAATTATAACAGCCTAGGAAGGCCCGAATAGTAATCAGATGTGTCACATCTACGTTCTGTTGTCCCTCCTTCATCGTCCATCATTTACCGCACAAGACAAGTCGGCGTAGCTCAGGCACTATACGGACTAAGATATGGGCCGTAAGCCAGAAGACTGTGGTTCGACTGCCAGCGGGGGAGTGGTTTTTCTCTTCACTACCACTTCCAGACCGACTCTGTAGAATACTAGTCCTCTCCACTGGGTACTGCCAGCTTTTTCCCTCCTACAAGAGCGACAGGAGCGTGAAGCCAACTACGTAGTCACCTTTACCTAGTACCGACATTAACCCTTTAAACACAGAGCGTATCTGTTTTATATAAGGACTCACTGCGTACCGCGCTGTAAACACTCTCCACTTCGGTTATAAAAAACAATCTCTTAATGTTTTATAAGGCAAAAGTTGCTGTTTGTTCTGAGATCCGTTCAAAACACATAAACGCAATGTGGGCACCACGTAGAATTTTTTAATGTTAAACCTGCAGGTATGTAAAGTTACCGCTAGGCTTTAAAAGGTTAAGAATGCTGCTCCCCAAACGTCTTCATGGTGTGGTTCTCAACTGACTAAACACAGAACAGTGCACTAAANGACAGTGCGTACCGCGCTGTAAACACTCTCCACTTCGGTTATAAAAAACAATCTCTTAATGTTTTATAAGGCAAAAGTTGCTGTTTGTTCTGAGATCCGTTCAAAACACATAAACGCAATGTGGGCACCACGTAGAATTTTTTAATGTTAAACCTGCTGGTATGTAAAGTTACCGCTAGGCTTTAAAAGGTTAAGAATGCTGCTCCCCAAACGTCTTCATGGTGTGGTTCTCAACTGACTAAACACAGAACAGTGCACTAAAAGATTCAATAAAATGCATTCTCTTAAAATATAATAATCATATATTGATAAAATATGTTATTCTTGAATTTGACTTTAACAACGAAACGACAGCAGTTCCGCACTTTTTATCAAGGAGTGTATTCCTATGCTTATCTACAATGAGTCACTTTATACGAGAAACATTATTATACTGCATACCCCAGTATTACGAAGACATATCTTGGCAAAACTTGGGCACAACTATTCGAATACTGGAAACAATATTTCTGGAAATCACCTGCCAAGTGCCCGTCATGTGACGGGCTTCCATAATATTCACGCCTTACTCCACGGCCTCTTTGGTCAGTCGTTTCTTTATTCTTAGAGAAACCCAAGCGATTATTTCATACGAGTTCTGCCATATTGTTGTGCTATGTTGCATTACGTGTTCGATGTTTAACTGTTTCTTCAGCCTCAGCCCGTACCTCATAGAAAACACACTCTGTTGCACACGCCCGACGCTCAACTGTTTCTTCGGCCTCAACGCGTGCCTCACACAGAACATGGAACCTTCGCGACTATGGTAACCGAGGTGTTGCAACAAGGGCAAATACAGTGAAGCACGTTTTATGAATAGACAAGCAATTCGTTGTTTTACAGTGCCACGGATATTTACAGTGTTCACGATAGAAATTTGTGCAGAAGCCACAGCATACCGTTGGCAGCAATCTTCTGAAAACGAGGATGGCTATCCTATTCGACCTGTCATTCTTCAAGAACAAGTGAGAATACATATGCTGAGGAATACTTGCTTCGCAGAAGGACACAGAGGTCGACGTATAAAACAATTCAGTGTCCTCTGCGCGTTCCCATTGGTTTGGATTGTGAAAGGGTCTGCAGCAGGTAGGTAACCTGGTTACCACGGCACAAGAGGTTAGCTGCACTTGTCTTTCGTGACGTGTAACTAACGGCAAGAGAAACTGCCACATTCTGCAGACAATGCAGTTACATACTGAGGCTAACTGAATCGATATTTGACATGAAAGAGTAGGTTCTTCAAGGCTTCTGATTTATCTATTGTTTTGCATGGAAGTAAATCTTTGTTTCTCACGAGATCAATAGGTGAATATTCGTAATGAGGAACCCGTACTTAAAATTAAGTCTGTCAGTTATGATTCATTTACAAGCGGCAATATACACTGTGCTCTTCATCTGGGATGTGTCGCTCAGTTCTCAAATAAATCTGTCCTCTTTCTTGCCCAAAGCTACAATCATTAAGACACTTTCGAGCACAGACAACAATTATTCGGCGGATGACTTAAAATAATGGAAAGAGAAACTTAACTCAACTTTCGTTTTAGCGGGATTCGTGTGGGGTGAATAGCCGGGGTCTTCGGGCCTTTGAGGAGGACAAAGGTATTTCTCACCTGCAAAAGACGATGTTATTTGCCAGACTACAGGAACTGACGGAGCAGTAATGAACTATAATTTGAAGAACAGCGGGTAATGATCCTCGCAGGAGACCACATGATGGACCACCCAAGGGGGTGCTGCTGGCCACTACGTGCTTGAGGATCATCTAACAAACTGTGGTATCCTCTCTGAAACAGCCGCCAACAGATACGTTGAGTAACACCACTACCAGGGTGGCAACCCCCCCCCCCCCCCCCCAGGGCGGTGTTGCGAGCAATGGTTTCCGAATTGTTCTAGTTACTTGTAGTGTCACGTATCTGTGCGCTTATACTAAAAGTAGTCAAATTTGCAAGATTTGAGATTCTCACACGACTGTTATTGCACAATTACCTTAACCCTTTAAAGACGGAACGTAATATATTTAAACAAGGACTCGGTGCGTACCGCGCAGTAAACACTGTGCACCTCGGTTGTAAAAAACAGATCAGTTGATGTTTGTATGAGGTAACATTTGCTGTTTGTACTGAGATCCGTACAAAACACATAAACGCAATGTGGGCACCACGTGGAATTTCTGAATGTTAAACCTGGTTGTACGTAAAGTTACCGCTAGGCTTTAAAAAGTTAAACTATACAGGGGCGTCGATTAGAAAAACGGAACAGACCTATCAGTTTCGAAACGACATGGCCGTAGAGTGTGACTTTAAACCACATTCAAGTCACTCATATCATTCCACCGTAATCATATTTCATTCATTTACCATCAGTGCTATACACTCTTAGCAACTGACGGCGTCGTTAAACAGAACACGCCCTTCAGTCGACATAATTTACTCTCAACACCTTTTAAAGAAATACATCATTTTTGCATGTCTTAGGGAATTTTAGGTTCCCATGGCGGTGAATGTGAATATTAGCTTACGGTATTCGTAGAAGTAACGCCGTGCAATATGGTAGACAGATAACAATATTTCGGAGAAATCTGCTGTTCCAGCTTCAGGGTAGAAAGTCGTAGGCAGCGTGTTCTCGGAATGTTGGTAACTATCTACCAAATCACACGGCGTAATATTCAAGAAGGCAACAATTTGCTTTGTGAGGCTTACCAAAACACTCCACGTACAGCTGATTTTTGTAACAGATTATAGGGATGTACGATTTAACCTTTCAGATGCGTTCAAAACTGAATATTAGTCACGTAGGCCTATAACATAAATCGATTATATACACGACATACAGACTATAGGAATAAAAATGCCTTTACACATGTATGGCACTTTTAACCTTTTAAAGCCTAGCAGTAACTTTACATACCACCAGGTTTAACATTAAAAAATTCTACGTGGTGCCCACATTGCGTTTATGTGTTTTGTACGGATCTCAGAACAAACAGCAACTTTTGCCTTATAAAACATAAATTGTTTTTTATAACCGAAGTGGAGAGTGTTTACAGCGCGGTACGCACTGAGTCCTTATATAAAAAAGATACGCTTCGTCTTTAAAGGGTTAAGCTAGAAGCCAGCAGATGTGCAAACACCAGAAAAGTTGCACCCACTTACTGACAGAAATTTTAGGACACTTTGATCAACATTCCTACTCTGGACCTCCGACAGACACGCTTCAGTGACAGTGCTGCTTCCTTGTCCCGTTTGTTTCCGTTTCCCCATGTTGCTTAACCACTGTCATATTTTTCGTTTTTCCTGTTGTATTTAAAAAAAAAATATCCCCCCTCTAATAACTTCAGAACTACGTTATAAAGAAATGACTAATGACCCAGTAACACGATTCGCCTCACGCCCTCAACACGACACTGAACACAACGGACTGTGTGATGACCCACTTCGGATCGCCTTGTGATGCATCCAACATCTTCATGGACAGTCTTCGCTCAAGTTAACAATAAGAAGGCGTTGTCTCCCGGGTTACCAGCTTCGTATATTTTATTGCTCTGGGCGACACGATGCCTAGTTGTCTGCGTATTAATGAACATGAAACGTCCATTTACAATAAAGCACGCACCGTTGAAAAGTAGGTGATTTTTAACGTAAAACGGTGGTTCTAATTTAAGACAAGATAGCCAGTCAACACAGTTAGCTGGGAAATTACTTCCTGCACTAAGTCGAGCAACAGTTCACTTGCAGTTCAGCAATCAGACAACCAACTCATCATGACAAACAACAAGTTTAACTGATCTAGGGTTAGGGGGAAAAAAAATATATATATATATATGACTTATTTTGACACTGGGCCCAGAAATGTTTTAAACCGGCCATGAGGAAAATAATCACAAATGACGAACAAGTAATGCAAGAATGCGCGAATTTTCTGAAAATCTGCAAGACACATCAAAATTACAGGCGCCAGAAGGATGACATGAATCAGGTTCCGAAGACCCACAAAATATTAGGCGCCACCGTACAGAGTTTAGTAGCCCAGGCGACCTGGCGCCCGAGGTGTGTGCACCCCTAAAGACTTTGCAACAGACAGTCACACATTCGTCTGTAAATTGTGGAGAAAATAGAAAAAATATTAGCCGGTAACGCAGACAGAAGTCAGGCGCTTTACCTTCATTATTCATTGCGCTATAAGCCGACAGGTCGCGGGTTCGAGTCCCGACGGTGCCATTGGAATTTTTCATTGATATAATCCTTCCGTCTGCACTATGATCCTGGGGTCGACTCAACCTCTAACAGAAATGAGTATCAGGAATATTTCCCGGGGGTAAAAGCGGCCGGTTCGTAGGACTGACAACGTTACCACTTTCATGTACCGACTGGCTTGAAATCTGGAGCCTCAACCTCCAGGAACCCTAAACGCCTGTCCAGACCTGTAATGGGATTCCTTTTACCTTCATTATTCACGTGTAGAGCATTACCACTACGTCACATTCCTCAATCAAATCCTATACATTCAGAATGCGTCCATAAACTGTCTTCTTAAAACACGTGCGGGCCTAGTGGTCTAAGAGTAACCTTTTAAGCCTAGCGGTAACTTTACGTACTACCAGGTTTAACACTAAAAAATTCTACGTGGTGCCCACATTGCGTTTATGTGTTTTGTACGGATCTCAGAACAAACAGCAACTTTTGCCTTATAAAACATTAAGAGATTGGTTTTTATAACCGAAGTGGAGAGTGTTTACAGCGCGGTACGCACTGAGTCCTTATATAAACAGATACGCTTCGTCTTTAAAGGGTTAAACAGAACCTGTACAATTAGTGCACCCAGAAACGGTAATCTAGAAGGCTTCGCATGTGTTGTTCGAAATCGTTCAACCAACAGAAGGGCTCAAGATGTGAGGCGTTCACTGCGGTGACTACGAACACTACACGCCATAGTCTGATAGACACTGACCAACGTTTCAAAGGCATGTGATGCCTCCATCTTCAGGGAAAGTTGTACAATGACGATAAAGGCAGTATGATCTTCCGAAACATCGGTACATTTCTACCAGTCCACAAGGCATCACATTCCACTTACTACTTCCTCCCACAAAATGTATAACACCTATTTCCACTGCACAACGCTTCTCATTCTCCGACCACCTGCTACTCGCGCAACGTGGGGAAGAAGCATGTGTTTCAGATTAAACCGGCCGTACTAGTTCTGTTGATAGTAACATCCAAGGTTGTGCATGCACGACCCCGATAATCACCACTGCTCTCGTGCGTGAGAATTCCTGTACACTATTCAGTTCATTTCAGTTTGTTTTGCACATTCAAAACGTGGCAGCCCAGTCATTCGGTCACTGTGCTGACTAGCTGCAGGCTGGCCAATCCGGGGTTCGATTCCCAACAGAGGTGAGAGATTTATCTCTTTATTCAAAGTGTCCAACACTGTGGGCTACAGGCCCAGAAGTTTAAAATGGTAGATGTTTCACTCGCTCTTTTGCCCGAGAACAGGAGCCGATTCCGTTTTCCCAACGTAGTGTTTTAATTTTATTTTAAACCAGGATGATGGAAAACGTCCATAAAGCAAATTACTCCGAACATGATAAGGTATACACGTAGTATCCTCAGAATGCTATAGCTCTATGCCTGAAGCTAGTGTCAGCCATAGAATAACGGCGATAGTATGCGTGATTTCAGCGTTCCGCCGCGGTGTAAATGAGATCCGCGCTCTTCTGCTGTATTAGGCAGCGTTACCTCTTAATGCACGTTGCGAACTTTTGACCGTGTCTTAACAACGAGATGCCCTCCATTAGCAACGGGTTACGACATTCCTTCGCCAGTCTAGTGCAATGCACTGAGATCAGCATGACCAGCAACACTAATATACATTGAAGTCTCCGGGCAACTTGGTGCAGCGGTTAGCCCTAGACGTGTATTCGGCACACACTGGTTCCAATATGGGCTATCCATACTGAAATATTCGTGATTTTCCTCAGTTACTCGAGGCAAATAACAGGATTAATCGACCAAGCCGCGATGGGTTTCTTCCCAATCCTGCACCAATCATATTCTCATCCAGCACCATATTTACTGACGGTGTCACAATACAGTTACATGAGTTACATCATATCTGCCATAACGCATGCACCTTAACCCTCTGACATCTGAAATTAAAGCAAGGAGGAAGAGCTCCAATCATTCTTAAACTCGACATTACATGGATGGGAGCGGCGAGGTTCATGTGCGGGATGTTTTACCCCAGGGAATGAGCCCCCATTACCCACTGGAAAACAGGGGACTGCGAGTGCACCAGAGACCGGCTGGAGCTTTTGGAGAAGAGAAAATCCATTTCCACTGCCGGGAATCGAACCACGACAACTCGGTCGTACAGCCCATAGCGCTGTCACTATACCCCCCTCCAACGTATTTTCCTACATCCCCTCCAGTCGATCGCCATTTTGTTCACACGTATGGGGGTAGCAATATCCTTTGGTACTGACAAGGGCCTGGTTGATCCAGGCATGACGGAAGTGGCAGGTAAAGTTCACCCTAGAACAGCCTCTGAAGGTCCAGAGGGGGAGTAGAGGTACAGATCTCTTCTTTCTTTAACCTAGGCACTAGAGGGGAGTGGATGGTCAACGCCCCGCCCCGGCCGCTTTACCCCGGGAAAGAGACACGGTACCCATTTTACAGAAGACTCGGTGGGCCCCAGGGCCGGTCTGGACGGGTGCGAAAACTGTCGCCCCCATCGAGATTCGATCCCCCGAGTCGCTATACCGACTACACTATCCCGGCCCGGGAAGTGGCATGTACGTAGTAAAGTATTTGGAAGAGTGAAAACGTAGCGTCGTCTCCCCAACCATTCATGGAACGTCTTTCCGTGGCCTCAGTATAGAGACAGCCCCTTCCAAGTAAGTGCATACAAACCAGGAAATGAAGGAGAATGGAACCAATGCAGATTAACACCAAGGTCACAAACATACCCACCAACGAAATTCTTCTTTGCCCCACCCACTTAACTCGCACGTAATGCACAGATTGTGAATAATAACTGCACGACAGCAATTTATGTTACACTTTCAGGTCTGTAAGAGAACAGGATACAGTAGCCAACAAGAATGGATTATTGCAAGAGATAGCATCAACAGTGGAGGTCATGGAAAACAGGCGTTTGATAGGAAGGAACATCTCGACATGTCTGAAGGAATTCAGACGCATGTGGCAGTGTATTCTTGAAGGTTAAACTATAAATACCTGAGGTCACCACAGGGAATGTAACAATTAATGTTAGTAACTCGAATGAATACTAGAGAAGATACCGCTGCGTCAGAGGACGTTATCTTAAAATAAATAAATAATTAATTAATTTAATTAATTATTCATTATGAAATTATGGGCCTATATTATCACGTTGACCAAGGACCATTTTAACTCCAGCGAGTTAAAAAGTGGTAAAATAATTTGTTTATTCTGAAACAATTGGGCAAGATTTTAAATTGGTCGAACTGCCTGCCAACTGTGCAGCAGTGCCTTAAAAACTGGACACTTTACGTTCTATTAACTTACAGATACAATAATGCAGTAGAAACAGAATTATTTGAGATTAACTATAATTAAACTCAGCTTTTAAGAACGAGCGTATGTGACAGTATTTAACATAAATACGTCGATTCATTCATTCAACCGTGAAGTTTCTTAGCGATGAAAAAGCGGCGCATACAGATCGCTTTATGCATACCAAAGGAAATAACTTAGACAGGACATTATACTTGAATACGAGGTATGTACTGGTAAATAGCTGCATTACCTTAGTTACTGAAGGCTTCTGTCTGGATGACCGACGTTCGATCTGCGACAGAATTCTCAGATATAGGAGTCCAATCATAGAGGACTCACGGCCTGGTAGTTCACAGTAACATGTCAACGGCGATGAATAGACGGTAGCCCTGGAAACGCGACGTGTTCCTGAAACACGGATACAATGTAGCCTGTTTACGACAACCGCTTAAGAAACGAGTTAAATTACCGGAACAAGAGGGAAATAAACTTTTTAGTGTTATGTTCATTACTGATTACATATATATCTCGTCATATGACTTACTCTCCGAGTACCGCAACACACTTCGCCCTCTATAACTCAGCAATTATTGCCTGCACCGCACGGTTTAACACTCAAAATACCTTCATTTTGCCCACACAGCGTATTAACCGAGACCCTTTTTAGTATAATTCTCAGACGGCATTACTAGTTCGTCTTCATCATAAAGAAACTACGTGTTCTCTGTGAGGTATGGAGCAGGGTCTTCTTTACCATGACCATAACAGCCCACCCCTATCCTTATCCTGGGCCAGATGAATCCTCTCCATCCCCCCCCCCCCCCCCAATTCTATTTCTTTAACATCCTTTTCAATATCATTCTCCCATCTAAGCCTAGGTCTCCCAAGTGCACTGTAGGATGTATCTAGCCATTGTGGAGGGGAATATTTACATTCACATACATTTGGGTGACACTCTTACAGTTCAGCCGACTTTTAAGAAACGTATTCGCAGAGAGCTACAGGCCTGTGTCTTTTGAAGCTATTACTCACAGGAGACAGGAGTGTAATAAAATTAATCGTCGTGAATTTTTCACTTTAAATCCACGCGTTTCAGTTGATTTCACTTGTCTGTTCGTCCTTAAAGAGTGAAATATCAAGGCCGACTGGCGGAAAATTCTTGGAATTCACTTATTAGTGTTCTCTTTCGCTTCCTTTTTGATTTCCACAGAGATGTCGGGCAGCAAATTCGCACACAAGTTAAACACAGTAAAGCAATATTTAAAAATGTTTAATTAAAACATTCCTACAGCCCTACAGGATTCGGCAGAAATCTGACATCTCTAATACGAAAACTTACTAAAAGTTTGATGACAATTTTATTCAGCTCCTCTTAGTCTCAGAACACGCTATGGACTGAAAAATTTAATGTAAATCAAATGTACTTATAAAGTGTAAAACGTTTAATAGATAATATAAACTGTTATATCGCAAAAAATGGCAAAATTCCACCTTAATATATGCGGTAATACAAGGTATCTTCTATGTACTGAATTCTAAATATTGTTATATTCAGGTGCCTTATTGTGTTTCGTTTGTGAACAGAACACACAATGGTAAAAATGTCGTAAACTTAAACATTAACGCGTATCTTCCAACATGCTGCACAGTACAGACCCAAGGGGCAGCAATCTGTCCTGTGTGTTAAGTGATGGTAAGTAGGATGGTGAAACACACTTACGCGACTAGAGTAGGCGCGGTTTCTCTAGCAAATAAATGTCTGACGGGTATGAATGTCTGAATGCTGAACGCTTGCAGACCCCCTGAAGAGTGGGCGTATATCTTACACAGCTATTCCTCGACCCAGTGAACTGAGCGAAATCATCTTACATCAAGGCCCTTGACTCGAATCCGGGTTCTAATATGCGAGATGCGCTTCGTCATGTCGAAGAGAACGGGGAAAGTTGACGGCAAATCCCAAAGAAATCTCTTGGCACTACAAGAGATCGCCAGACCATCCAAGGTTTGAACTGGCCGTTCGACGTTGCTTACAACAGTGTCTATACGGTGACATCAGACGTGACGTCAAACAAACAGCTTGGCAAGGCTAATTACCAAGGTTTTCGGTAAGACTGACACCAGACGACCAGCTTTTACGTTCATATTCATCTACTTGATGAAGCAAGCAAAGCTAGTTATCGAAAACACTGTGGTTTAACAAAGAACGAGATGGAAACATTCAATATATATATGCGTGTGTGTGTGTGTGTGTGTTAGCTTAATTTTGTGACCTGCTAGTTTTTAAGGTGAGACTGTAAGGGGCGCACGCGGTGGCGCAGTTGGTTGAGGCACTGCGCTAGAAGCAGGTACGTCGCGGGTTCGATTCCCGATGGTGGCACTGGTATTTTTCATTGACTTAATCCTTCCGGTCAGACCTGGGGTACAGATACCAGGGGTATTTCTTGGGGGCAAAGGCGGCCGGTACGTACGGCTGACAACCTTGCCGCATTCATGAGACGACTGGGAGCCCTAAGGACTGTCCAGGCCTGTACAGGGATAACTTCAACTTTTTACAGACTGTATGCCCCTGTCCCCAGCTTCGCTGGAGGACGGCTCCACTATATTTGCAGGTATCCTCCATATTTCGCACGAATTTTCACGAGGCATTTGTGCGAATGATGGCGGCCAAGCACCGATTTCCTTACGAGAAGCCACTTTATATGGTTCACTGCTGGCCGCCAGCAGCCCACACCACACGTATTTAGAACTCTAATTTTTTAAATGTCACACAATTCGCTCTCTCTACTTTCTCTACAGCAATCGTCGAAATTAGAGCATAATATGGGTAGGGAGGAGAGGAGAGACAATTTGTAACCTCCATCACTCTGAAATGTAAAACCACATGCAGAATTTCAGCATGCGTGTAGACGGATTTTGGAGATGTTGTAAGGACAACAGTCGGATGCACGTGACTGATGATTGTATCCAATGGCGGACTTTGGTATCAGGTGCTGAATCTTCACATTCCGCTAACAGAAAGCTACAAGTGCAATAGGACAGAACACCAAGTAATGTGAACTAGACTCAGGCCTTCTGGAATGCTAACGCAGTGTACACTGATAAATACTTCCCGACGTTTCGAAAGATCTCAGTGTCTTCATCGTCAGAATCAAGCAATCAAAGAACTGTGCCTTCAGCTACTGTGCACCGTTTAGTACACCTGCTACATATCTAGGTTTACAGAATTTTATCACGCAGCCTAATTGCTAACCCGATGGCCGTAAGGTTTCAATAAACAAGACAACTTTCACAGGCGCGATATCTTGCTAAAGTTTCTGGTGCATGTCAATATGCAGCGTCATGTTTCAAAAGTGTCGACAACATTCTTTGATGCGTAGCGGGGCCCTGTCGTGCTGAAACCAGGGCTGTGGAGTCGGTACACGAAACTTGCGACTCCGACTCCTCAATTTTTAAAACTCCGACTCCTTCATAAAATCTCAATATGTATTGATAATGGTAAGCCTATAAGACATTTCATCACCACCACGTGAATCATCATGCTGCTTTTTTGACTTATAACCTATATTTAAGTATAGGTCTAATGGTCACTGTCGCTATCAGGGCTCTGGAGTTGGAGTATCTAGTTAACATTTTAAATTGAGGTCGGAGTCGGTACATTTTTACCGACTCTGACTCCACATAAAATTCCTTCCGACTCCGACTCCACAGCCCTGGCTGAAACATTTCTAAAATTACTATAAAAATGACTAGCATATTTAAGACGCACTCTACACAAGACAAGAATCTCCGAAAACACGCAAACGTACAAAAGCTATTACTGAATAGTGTGCCACTACGTCTTGGTTAAGTCCTGGGTTCTCTTGGAGGTGAGACACGAATTTTAAACTCCTGACTTCAGTTTTACTCATATTCGCTTTAGGATGTCTCAGTCAGGGGTGTAAAGGACGATTCATACAGACATTACAACTACGTGACGGAAAGCGCGATCTAGTCACATTTACAAACATGGCACAGGAGAAAAAGAAGCTGACAGCAAGGATACGGGTTACGTAAATCCGAGAACCAGCGCACGTTGTAGTGAATGGCCTGTGCACAACGGATTTGCTTTTCGCACCGAACTGCAAACAGGCGCAGACACGTAACGACAGGTCTGGGATTCCAGCGTTGCATCATTATAATGTGGATGATTCGAATTCAGAAGTACAGTAAGTCAGGGACGCACAAATTCCAGGCCACCGGTAGCCCGGGCGAATAAATTTTGTACGGTGGCGCCTAATATTTGTGGGTACTCAGTGTGAAACTCGCTCCTGGGCATTTTGGAGGAGAGAAAAATCTCTTGTCCCTACCGGGATTCAAACCCCGGCTCGTCCAGCCCGTAGACTAGACGCTATACCGACTACGCTATCCCAGTTCATATCAAAATCACAACCACCACCGCAATAATAATAATAATAATAATAATAATAATAATAATAATAATAATAAACATCACACACAACACGGAAAGTACTGCAGTCTGAAACATAACACCTGAGCGTTGTGGATCACCGTTGATTCAACAGAAGTACGAGGGAGAAATGGCCTCTGAAAAGCGAAAATAATAATAATAATAATAATAACAATAATAATAATACTTCGGACAGTACTAATGTAGAACCACAAAAGTGTTTAATATTGAAGGCGGCGTTATATGTACCATGAACAGTAAGCGCGGAATAGCTGTGACACTGTATACCGTAGAAACATGGTTTGTTTCAGGTATATAAGTGTGAATACCCTGTATACAGGCGATAATAATACAATAATAATAATAATAATAATAATAATAATAATAATAATAATAATAATTACTGCTGCTGCATCTGGGCCTGTCCGACCCTAAAGTCACATTTTGCAGCTGAGGATTATCGGTGTTCACTCTGCGAAAGCATATGGCATCAGCTTAATAAGCGGAACTTCCAACGCTACAAGAAATAACGTCCGCTGCTGGTAAAGTGTCTTGATTCTCGAAGGTCTGTCACTAACGACGCACGCGACTGACTGTAATGTCCTGACGGTTGTGACGTCAGCATTCTAACATCAAGGTCTTCATTGTCTCTGCTGTTGTTTTAACCTTCAGCAACCACAATCATCGACATACAGAGCCAATAAATTAAAAAAAAAATAAAGAAATTTTAAAAGTTCTATATTTCCGCTGTTCGTAACGTAACATTACCCTTACACCTACATACAGCAATATTTAAATAGGGGCTACTCCCGTTTGTCCATCTGTTCATACACTTTTTACTTGATCACTGATTAACCCTTTAAAGACGAAGCGTATCTGATTTATATAAGGACTCAGTGCGTACCGCGCTGTAAACACTGTCCACTTCGGTTATAAAAACCAGTCTCTTAATGTTTTATAAGGCAAAAGTTGCTGTTTGTTCCGAGATCCATACAAAACACATAAACGCAATGTGGGCACCACGTAGAATGTTTTAATGTTAAACCTGGTGGTATGTAAAGTTACCGCTAGGCTTTAAAAGGTTAATATTTACTAGCGTGTTATGTATTAAATCCAGACTTTCCACAGCGGGAGGTGTGAGAGATTTAGAAAGTTACGCCAGTATTTGGAAACAGTAACTTCTACGCTGTATTAGGGGTGAGACGAAATGTCGGACACGTTCCGCTTTAACAGTTACCACTGTGCTGCAGGGGATGTGGTGGTAAGGCCGCAAATCATCCGTGATCACCTTCGCGTGATGCATCTAGTTGCCCCATATGAACCCATGCGGACCCACATGGACCCATACGGACCCACATGGACCCATACGGACCTATACTTCAGAAATATGACAGTAAACGTTCTTGTCTGTGCAAATATTCTTCTGCAGTGTTACATGGTTCGGATTTATATACTTCATCTTCAGGAACATTCTTGCTTTGTTAAAATACATATAAAAATATGTATCTAAATTTGAATTTTTATAACTAAATAAGAATGTTCCTAAGTAACAAGCACTACGTGCTTACATTAAGGCTTAGTGGCAATTCGCATAGCACATTATCCTATTCAACATATTTTATAACGGCACAGTAAGTAAATGCATAGGCAAGCAATCTTATTTCTTATTCCCGCACTCTTGGTAATATTTAACTACTTAGATACAACGGGCTCGAAATCAAATTTTTGAGACTTCATTCACAGCAACACACAAACACATCCCTTCTACAGCTACGCTCTAATGTAAAGAAAAAATAGAAAACTGTGCAATAACACAAAAACTCTTCTTCAACAAAGGTAATTAAATAATGTCAAACATACAATTCTTGACAGTATCTGCATGGGTGCCAAGTATTTCATAGGGTGCATTATCGAGTAACACCTAAAAGAACATATATCATTCACTTTCGTATTCCTTTATCTTACCATATACAACAGTCATTACGCATTAGAGAAACACAAATAGTCAACTAATAGTAACTGACAACAGGTGCCTGTATTATTTACTACAACGTACACATACGAAGGCACAAACAGAGATTTTTCAAGTTGTTAAAACATGACTTATCTTGTATTGACAGATTTACCAATTTTAGCAGTGCCCAGCTGCAAATTAAACAGACAGCGTTTCTGGGTGACAAATGGGTATCGACAGTAACTCTTTAATACAGTTACAACTACAACATTAGTAAATACGAAATGATTTCGTATTTTGTACAACCCGGTATATTATATTCAAAGTTACATTTCGCCCCATAAATCTTTCTACTTATCCATCACATTATGAAACACGCACACACGCTGCATATCTTACATGTACGAAACGTGTTGTAACTTAGGAAGTGACGTGTGGTCACTGGGTGACGGATATGGCATCCACGCAATAGAACTAACAAACTAAGGTGGCTACGATCTCCGGAAAGCACTCGTTGCCACGTAGCAGTCACTGGCCTTCAGTCGTAAAGTGACACGGACGTAAATCCCAATGGCCTTCCCGGGAATCGAATCCAAAACCATAATCCATCAATTAATTTACTAAGCTACCGTGGCTTTGCTTTGTTCAACATCGCTAACCAAATATGATTACGCAGACCTTGTCGCGCAGCAGAAGTAAACCGTAATAAATCCTGCACTGGTCATTCGCCTAGCCTAGGAATTTCCCGCAGTCGAGGCGATTATATGCAGCAGAACGTTACATCGTCGTCGGTCATGAGGTAAACTCGAGTCGTTAATACGTACATGGTCGATCACCTTCACACGTCAGACTATTTTACGTTGACGATATTCATTTGTAAACAGAATGCTAAATTTTGTTACGTTAAATCTGAAGAAAAGCTCTAAAAATATTATTCTATTGTAAGAGCATGCATGAAAAAATGAAATTTAAATTCAAGTCCCCAGACATTACAATGGGAATTTAATTCTGGCGATAAAGGGCTAATGGCAATCACCATTACAATGTCGTCGACGATGCAAAAGACTTCCATATCCTTCGATGTTCTAGCTTCGTTGTCCTCAGCGTAAAGGTAAATTTTGCCCTGTACTGAAACAGAATGCCACGAAGACATATGACGGAGTGGGGGTATAGTTCCACGTATTTTAACCTTCGAACTAGATGGACGATCGCACTTCGGTCATTTTACACCAAAGATGAAACACGCGATATTCGTTGAACAGGAGGCTGAATCAGTTAAAAAGGGTTCTGGTGATGACACATTATAGTGACTGCGGTATCGAGTCTTATAGCCCGAAACGTCTTTGGCACAATGTAGGTTATGCAACCAATACGACGTCATTTTAGCGGTTGGGGCAACAGGAGATCATCGAAAAGACGTTCTGAGACAGAAGCAACAATTCTGAATGCCAGCAATGGATGCTGGAGCTACGAACAAGTTGGATGTGTGAGCAGCTATGTTACATGTTACTGTTAACATGACGGCATTTTAATGCCAAGCTGATTACATTTTTCGAAACCAACTACTGTCAGCCTCACTCACCCCGTCTGTCAGAAGAACTGACATGCCTAGCGTACGTTTCGCTTGTAGGCAGCCTAATTTGAAGTTCCCAGCAGCCTAGGGTCGTGCTTCAACCACAATTCTAAATAAAATTTTAGGTAATTACCTCAAAAGAAGAAACAACCTAGCGCAACTCTGCCCCAACCACCAACTAAACTGAATATCCGTAATATTTATGTGCATAACAATACGCGTCTACTGATAAAACAATTATGAACCGTCTTTCACACATTCACGCATGCACGCACACACTGAAATATGCTCCAGGGTGCGAGTCCTTGCGCATAAAAGACCTGTCACTATTGAGATACTTCGTTCCGATGGTTATAGCAGTTATCAAATTTTTGATACTTAAACCTGAGGTACGTCCTGGATGACCAATGAACCGTGGTTCGATTCCCGGCACAGGCAAGGGATTTCTCTCTTCTCCAAATCGTTCAGACCGGTTCTGGAGCCAATCAAGCCTCCTGGTCAGTAAATACTGGGAACCCGTTCTCGGGAGGTGAAGCGGCCGGACCGTGAAGCTACCACCCACATCTATCCACTACCGAGGTTAAGAATACGCGGAGTCATAACTCCGCTCCTCAATATGTCTCAATGGTGTGGTGCTTACTCAAGCACAGGAGGAATCCGACCTTTCCAATGCTCCATAGCAAGGAATTCCAAGAGTCAATTTTTTTTATAACTCGAACTACAATCTCAGTCTCTTTTTCACGGGCATTATAGGCGCTTTACCATTTAGAAAGTCGGAATTCGATGAAGCACCACCCGAGAAACTGAAGGAGATACCTGAGTTCCCGGCTGAGGTATCAGTCGGGTGTTAGAAGTTATACGACAGTCAGTAAATGTGCAGTGTTCAGACGTAACTGGTTCGGAAACTTTTACTTACGTCACGTTTGCTTTTAAAACGACGAGGAAATCCGAGAACACGTGGAGGCATAATTCGGAGTGGCTGTCCACTTACATATTCAAAATGGTTTATTAATTCTCACATTTTAAAAATCACAACACAAATTTTGACATATCAAGGGCGTTTGTAATCCAAAACAAGAATAAATTTAAATTCAGTCTGAAGACATTATGTCTGTACCTTCAGTAGCCGTGCGGGTCAGACCGCTTTACACTCCCATTTTAAAGCTGCCCCTGTGCACGTCATGAAGGCGTATGGGGGAGTGGAGACATAGCTCTATGCATTCTTAAACTTAAGACATGGTAACTGTCACACAATATTCAGTCCAACAAATGCACTCTATTATTTTCAGATATTATATATTACAATATCTGTTAATGAATCCTACATGTTTCGACCCCTCATGGGATCATCATCAGGGATTCATATCTACGCTTTTTGAAATGATACTTTGATATGAACCCCTCATTATGATCCAATGAGGTACCGAAACACGTAGGACTGATTAAAAGATAGTGTAATGTAGAATATTTGAAAATAAGAGTGCATTTGTTGGACTGAAAATTGTGTGATTTGATCATCGACAATGCACATTGTGAAAAATACAAAAAGACATTAACTGTCTTTTCGATTACGTCACATCAAACGTACGACGTAAAAGATACTAGCTTATATGACGAACCACGAATACCGCGGGTTTATAGGGACTCGACAGAGTCGACAAAGTAAGCCAGCTTCGTACGCAACTGCAACACGGTTTCGAGCACCAGAGAAAGTGAAGGGCATGTGGTTGGTTCTATATTTACATGATCGCTATTATTACAAGTCTTCCCACCAGAAACTTCATATCTACCCTCTTACTCACACTCAAACAAAAAACTCCGACATCGACTGTCTAAATTTGGCTCGCCCTTCTAATTCCACTAGTCACTTGACGATCCTTATCCCGTCTATGGCAAAGATCAGCGTAACACGGTAAAGCGGCAGCATTTAACGTGTCTAAAAGAGTACAAGAATTAAGAGTAAATTCAGCTCTGTGCTTTAACCCTTTAAAGACGAAGCATATCTGTTTTATATAAGGACTCAGTGCGTACCGAGCTGTAAACATTCTCCACTTCGGTTATAAAAACCAATCTCTTAATGTTTTATAAGGCAAAAGTTGCTGTTTGTTCTGAGATCCGTACAAAACGCATAAACGCAATGTGGGCAGCACGTAGAATTTTTTAATGTTAAACCTGGTGGTATGTAAAGTTACCGCTAGGCTTTAAAAGGTTAATACGCAAGGCGCCATGAAGAATACAGGAGGCTAGGTGGAAGGCAGTGCCGACGCGGACGCTTTATGTGACCATACCGACCGAACTGCACCGTTTCTATAAGAATTAATGTAGATGTGATAATTTTGAACGCATTATTGGAATAACAGACCACCAACAATAACAGCTACTAAACAAAACTGATTTAAAGTTCTATATTTTTACCACACATGTTTCGACTATGGTGCTGCCATCATAACGATTTCGAATGTCAACAAACTGTAGGTTGTTACAGATCGGCACAAGTATCAGAATATGAAATCCATGTACAAGTACATACCAGCCGTATATTCTACCATTTCAGCTGAACCATATGCATATAATCTTAAAGTTCTACTGTCATCAACTGATGGTAGGACTAAAGCCGAAATATGATGGCTAGGGACATACAGTCTTAAAAAGTTATATTGTGGATTGGTCTGTTGTTCATACAATACTGAGACGTAATACAGCGATATGGTATCTAATATAAAACCAGCAGTAAATATATTCAGCGCCGGTCCCAGTGGCCGCGAGGTCTAAGGCGTGGGTTTGCCGCCGGTCGCTTGCTGGGATTGTGGGTTTGAATCCCGCCGGGGGCATGGATGTGTGTCTCTTGTGAGTGTTGTGTGTTGTCAGGTAGAGGTTTCTGCGTCGGCTGATCACTCGTCCAGGGGAGTCATACCGAATACGGTGTGTCTGAGTGTGATCGTGAAGCCTCGAGAATAAGGAGGTCCTGGCCCACTGGGCCTGTCGAGCCATTAAAATATATATATATATATATTCAGCGGATAGCCGATGAGGAGTGGTCCTCTCGCGTACTGATTGCTTCTTGAAAAGCTGATAGTCACTCAGCTTGTCAGCTTCATTACCGTTCCCGTAAGATCTCGCTACTTAATCCCAGTTCTCAAGTACACGACTTCAGGCCATACCCTCACCAGTTCTAACATTATTATTCCATCTACAACTATGGCCCATAAGTGGCCTCTTTTCTTAAGGCTGGGGACCAAAACAAAAGTTCATGTGCCCAGCACAGTCCACAACTGCCACTCATCTGATTCTCCACGATCTGATGATGAGACATGCATAAGATGAGACCTGCATATTTGGTTCACCTGCGGTCCCACTCAAAACAGGTCAGCGTAAACAGGTAGCCGACTCACAGAAAACATTAAAATTTTACACACTTGTGCTCACAGCGATTACGACCTCAGCTATTGGTTCGGTAACTGCAATACCCACTGCACAGTATTTATGGAAAATTTTCCGAACAAGGTTACTAACTCGGTAATTACATGTTTTACGTAATTACTGTTTACTTTAGCTGCTTCAAGCTTTATAATAATAATAATAATATAATAATAATATAATTATAATTATTGTTGTGTTGTTGTTGTATTATTATCGCCTGTATGCAGGGTATTCTCACTTGTACACCTGAAACAAACCATGTTTCTACGGTATACAGTGTCGCAGCTATTCCGCGCGTACTGTTAATGGTGCATATAACGCTGTCTTCAATATTAAACTCTTTTGTGCTTCTACATTAGAATTTTCCGCAGTGTGTGCGCTGTGCCCAATACAGCTGTTTGCTGTAGTTCCCTTCATGTCATGCTTTCCCGGTGTGTTGCTCAGGTGTTTTCTTAATGATTTTGAGATGGTTCCAGTTGCCCCTATTAATACTGGCGTCACCTTTGCTTTTAATTCCACATGCGCTGCATTTCTATTATAAAGTATTTATTATTATTATTATTATTATTATTATTATTATTATGTGTCATAGAGTTTGCTGTGTGGCTGCGACAGAACTAATACACACACTCTAGACTACGTATCCGTTTAAGAGGGCTGTAAATCAGACGATACGTAGCGATAGTTACAAATTTTTGTGCATAACAGTGTACCGACGTTTAATATTTTAAGACTGGTTCGCGTAACGGCCTTTAATGAACCGGCTTTCTCGCAGCAGCAACCGCTAATAGCAAACCCCGTACTTAATCACGATCTTCAGCCATTCTCATAAATAAACTAATTGTAAGCAACCAACTCCATGCAGTAGAGTGCTGAAATATTTAGTTGCAAGAATCCTGCATCCTTTATGGAAGCCGAAGGTTCATTAACGTACTCGCAAGAGTTCGCCAAATAAATCAGTCCTCTTCACACGCACTCCAGCGATTTGCACTCTGTCCTCTTTTCATTAACCCTTTCAAGACGAAGCGTATCTGTTTTATATAAGGACTCAGTGCGTACCGCGCGGTAAACACTCTCCACTTCGGTTATAAAAACCAGTCTCTTAATGTTTTATAAGGCCAAAGTTGCTGTTTGTTCTGAGATCCGCACAAAACACATAAACGCAATGTGGGCACCACGTAGAATTTTTTAATGTTAAACCTGGTGATATGTAAAGTTACCGCCAGGCTTTAAAAGGTTAAGTTGCCAGTTTATTTGCTAGTTCCATGCAGCTTCTATTGCGGTGATGTCATCACACACATCGTCGCTAAGTGGAACAGGTATTTCTGTGCTGCGGGTTACTTTTGTTGTTAACAACTAGGCCTACTGTTAGGACTGTTCGTGGATGTGAAACTTCAGTGAACCTGCTCAGACCAGGGTCGAATAGCAAGCTTCATGTTAGTAGCGTTCCGCTACCGGAGAGGCAAACATAATTATCATTAACTCTGGTGAACAATAAATTCGCCTGCAACTGATAAGATTATATGGATCTCTGAACCTCCGACATAAAATCACCTTAGTAAAATCACAGAAGCTTTGATGAAGATACAAGCCACTGGTGAACAGTTTCCGACATGCTGGACGGTTTGCTATTTTTGTCTTCAGGGTTCCAGCAGCATGATCCTTTACGATCGACACGGCGTCATATCCCAGAGGACCTGAACCTTCAAAATCATCTTCACCTGTTCGAAATGTTGCTGCCACCTCGGAGATTAATATTAGACATTCAGAGTGCAAAAACTTAAACAATGACTACAAATCAAGATCTTCGAATTGCCAGTTGAAAAGCACTCCGTCAGTATGCGTATAAAATAAAACGGAAGGCTTTAGAATTTAGAATTTTAACCCTCTCAGCAGGATGTAACAACGATACGCCTCACCTCAGCTGCCGATGGTCATATCTGTTATCGAAACCCTACGCCATACATAAAATAACAGCACATTACATTTATATTCAATACTGCCGATATTGCTAGACACAGAGGCGCGCGCACCGTCTCTTGCCTCAATCAACCGTATTTATGTTTACGCAAGGCATACCGTTGTGATACTGGAACCAAATTATATATAGGAAATACCGTCACCACAACTTTATTTAGGTGATTTAGTAGTGGTGACGGTATTTCCCGTATAAAATATTGTATTTATATTTCCGAAGGGCTTCCTGTCAATTAATCGGCAGTTTATCCATATAAAGCAACAAACTTATTTTGAAAAACTTTTATGAGATACCCAACACGTTTCAATTCGTCTTTGAATCATCTTCAGAGTTACAAATACAGAAGATGTATTTTCAAATCCTTGTTTGAAGAAAGAGTTTAGAACCCACCTTACCACCTTTCATACCTGAAGATGATTCAAGGCTGAGTCGAAACATGTTGCGTGTATGATAAAAGTTATAGATATAAGCGTGTGATTTAGATGAAAAAAATCATCCATAAATTTATTTCTTGCCTTTCCGGGTGAAGAGTGACAAAAATATAACAAACCCTCCAATTTTCGTATAATTTAAGGTGCGTATGTTCATTCTACATGTCGACGACATCTGTCCACTAGGATACAAAAGGTCACAATCCAGAAACCAAAATACGAGCTGCAGCGTATGTACGTCAGCACTGCCGACTAACTCCACTTCCAACAGGGCTACAATGTATTGTCCTTGTAATTTCTATGCAGTCAAGTGAGTCACCACATATTTTCTGTGCTTTCAGGACAAGACATGGTAATGGAATTTTCTGCCCGCCTTCCTGCGCTCGCACAGTACCCTGACGTCAATATTTCAATTCACGCATTGCGTATAGCGCGACGAACGAACTGTAGCAGTCAACACAAATGAGTTGGTCAAAAATCAGGACTCATTCCCGCCCCCTAATTCGACAGTGAGTAGATGGGATAGCGTAGCCGGTATAGCTACTGTGCTACATGCTGGACGGTCCGGGGTCGAAAAACCCGGTAGGGAAAATAAATTTTTTTCTTTACCAAAACTTCCAGACCGGATCTGAGGCCCACCCAACTTTGTATCGAATGGATACCGGGGCAATGCCGCCAAGGCGTGAAGTTAACCACTCATCTCTATCTAGTGCCGAGATTAAGAATGAGTGGAGCTATGTATCTAAACATCCTGTATGCCTTCATGGCGTGGACAGGGGAAAATTTACCCTTTTTAATCAGGACGGACGCTGCCCGCGACGAACGTAAAAAAAATCCGCCCGCGGCGATTCTAAGATATTTGCAGCAAAATGCTGCGTAACTCTGTACTTTCTCGTACTTAATGCAGATGTGTTTTGACTGCAATAAATAAATAAAAGGAACAAATGCATAACTGAATGAATGAATGAATGAATGAATAAATAAATAAATAAATAAATAAATAAGTATCCGTCAGACAAATACTGTAATGTTACGAAAAGTGCAAACCTGAAGGAAAGAGACCACTTGGGAGACATAAGCGCTCATGGGTGGATAACATTAACAGGCATTTTAAATAATTAGGTGTGAGAATATGGACTGGTCTTATCTGGCTCAAGAACGCGTCCGGTGGCAGGGTCCTGGCAACAAAGGTACGAATTTTTGTTTTCCATAAAAGACAGAAAATTTATTGACAAGGTGCTGTGACAATAAAGGTGGCAGGTTCCTTTAAAATATCGGCATATATCTACCAAACCGCACGGCGTCAAATCCAAAAATATAGTAATACAGAGTTTGTCTAAGATATATTTATCGGATTAACGGCAAAGCTTTGCATCATCGCCATGTTTGTAAGACTCCTAAAGAATATTTCGTATAGGTTTGGGTAGTCTGCAATGGCATAATCCACCAAACTGCATAAAAGCAGTCCAACTTTCCCATACTTCGGAAGACTCGCGCACACAAACTGCAAGGTGGCCTAAGAAACGTACTGATTTCCTTTACAACAGGGAAGTTCGATGCAAAATGTGCGGACTGCTGACGTACAATAAGGGACGGATATTTCTCCTACCGATGCATGGCGTAGTCTTCTTAGTTTTCCGCCTTATTCCTTACACCATTCTATCGTTTATTCATTGTCACAAACATCATCGACGCTAAATAACCTCAGTTGTTAACGTCTGCGTCATGGTGTATTATTAGCATATCAGACTGCTACAGCATACCATAGAGTAGCGGAACCAACGAGCAGTCGCCCACACTATCTGCAGGAAAAGCAAATGTAGCAGACTAATTTTGCATTTCTTCGTAACTGCTTTCAGTTTAGAGCCACTAACAGGTGCCACATTTGGATGGCATTGAGTTATATTAAGTTTCTTCGCAATCAAAAAAGATGACGGACTTCCGGGAAGAAAACAGAAAGCCTCGAGTCCAGAGAGCTCAAACCTTCAGTCCTGTACATTCTCTGAAACAAACATATTTCTAGGGTGCACAGTGTTGCAGCTATTCTGTGGTTACAATATATAGCACAGGTAATGTTATTTCCCCATCATAAACGTTCTGTGCTTATACGTCAGTACTTCCCGAAGTATGTGCGCAGTGACCAGTATGGTTATTTTCTGTAGTTTCTTGATGCCGCGCTTTCCAAGTATGCTTTTCAGATATTTTCTGAACGATTTTCAGGTGGTTCCAGTCGCCCCTGTTATCACTGGCATCACTTCTGTTATTACACTCCACATTCGCTGCATTTCTATTGTAAGGTGTTGGCGTTTTACAGTTTTTTCGGCTTCTTTCTTGATAACATTGCCGTTGCCTGAAACTGCAATGTCGATTAACGCACACGTTACTGTTTCATTATTACGGATTATGACGTCCGGTTTATTGTTAAGTGATGCTTGTGCAAGTCTTCACCTATTTATTTCATAATGTGGCTACCTTAATTTCATGACATTATTATTATTATTATTATTATTATTATTATTATTATTGGGACGAACTTATTACTTAAGTATACAATTCCACCACCCCTAAATCCTAACTGTTAATTCCGGGGTGCACAAATCCCTGGCGCCTGGTCACCTAATGCTTGTGGGTTCTCAGTATGAAATTTGTTTTTATTACCTTTCTGGTGCATAGAATTTTGAGATGGCTCCTAGATTTTCTGAAAATATGTGGACCCCTATGTTAATTTATAAACACACTACGCGTAGAAATGTCTGTAATCTCTGTCTTCTAGTAACGTTCATATTCCTAACTCCGATGGTTTATTTGTTATTGGTGAATGGTATAATTAATGGCAGTCGGAGTATCGCGCACTGGATAGTGATGAACAGTAGGATGGTCAGCCAGTAATGACCTGGACAGAATGCGGAAGGAAGCAATCGAGGACTCATTTCAGGCTCGACCCGGCTTTCTCCTGGAGCAAATGAAGAAAACCATAAAAAAAACTAAGTCAGGATGCCCCTCAGCTCTGATAAAATCACATACTGTAATGTTATTAGTTGAAGACACTTCCCTTATATAACTCTCATTTCCTTGTTACTGCCGTGCCTTATGTTTCAAATATGCTCGTCAGAACTGAATACTTGCAATGTTTGTTCTTCGTTTGGCGGGGGGGAGTGTTATAAACAGAGCGTATAATTAGAGGAGGATATTCAGATCGTATGTAGCTGAAGAATATGACACAAAAATTCAATCAAGTCTGTTTATTCATCTCGCTGGCGACTTGCAGGTCTTGAAAATTTCACATTTCACTTCGTTGCCAGTTACACAACGATGGCTCCGCGCTCCGCTTTCACCGCTGGATATTCTTAGTTTAACCAGTCGACATTAACCAGATACGCAATGACCTGTCACAATCCCGTCACTATCCGACATCAACACGCGCCTCCGGCTCGAAACTCGGCTCAAAATTAAACTCGCCATAGGCAGAGATCAACAAACGCACTCGTTTGCTCTTCCGTGACAACAGAATGAAGACTGATGGCTGGCAAAATCTTTAAATTCCTTCATTAATGTGAACTCCATCTCTGTAGTTCTACGCAAAACTTAAAAAAAAAGTGCGTTTGAACAGTTTTTTATAACTTGTGTGCATTTTATATAACATAAAGAAGATCGACTTTATTTTAAACGTCTTGTTATGTTACGTGACGGTAAGTGGGTTAGTGCACAGCAATTAGAATACCGTGGGTAAGTCCGATTTCTCTTATGCAGAAACGTCTGGAAAACAGAACTTCTACGTGTGAAGTAAGCCAGCATTTCTGAACCGAGAAGCAGAAGGGTATAAGTCTAATTTTATCATATTTGAGATAATATATAATCTTTGTTTGAATTTTAAGCTCTTCCAGATGCAGATGGTTGTAGGTCCAAATACTGTCCCAGCGTAGCTGGACTAAGAATTAACTCTTTAAAGACGAAGCGTATCTGTTTTATATAGGACTCAGTGCGTACCGCGCCGTAAACACTCTCCACTTCGGTTATAAAAACCGAGCTCTTAACGTGTTATAAGGCAAAAGCTGCTGTTTGTTCTCAGATCCGTACAAAACGCATAAACGCAATGTGGGCCCCACGTAGAATTTTTTAATGTTAAACCTGGCGGTACGTAAAGTTACCGCTAGGCTTTAAAATGTTAAACAGCAGTAAGTCACATATTGATCCACGAAAAATTATGTATTATCTCAAATATAAATTGGACCTGCAACCTCCTGCTTCTCAGGTCCAGACCCTGTTGACCCGTGATCACATGCATTATTTCCTTCTTCAGAATATTTTAAGCTAAGACAACGCCCCACCCAGGTAAAACCCCGTTTGTGACTAGAGGATTCCTTTGATTAAAGATCCAAGCCTCCCGGGATGTTACTTTGTGTCGATAGGCAAATAGTCACCGACGGTTCGAGATAATGTAAAAGCCTTCATCTTCAGGGTGAAGCAGTCCAACAGGAGATTTACTGTTTACCATATACCACTCAACACGGCGTAACATACAACAATACTTGAACCTTCAGCAACGCCACTGTGCAAACAATGTTTCAATTTCAGAGGTTGTACAACGTCAAATGAGGTGTACGATGATTCTGCATGGTTAATCTGATAGGAAGCGGCAGTTGTCTAATTCAACGTAGACCTCATTATCCCACAATTCGTATCGACGCAAAACTACATAAACCGTTAAGCCTAAAGATTGGCACAGACCTATTTAGGACTAGAACAGACAGAATCTGTCTTTAAACACATTAGTCTGCATACGTTAAATAGTCGCAAAACCGACATATGCATTTGGCACTGTCATGTCGGCTCATCCGACAGCACCTGTGAAGATATGCCGATAAGATAACAGGAATCTTCCTTTCCTGCTAACATGAATTCAACGTAGCAAACGCATGACCCCAAACGTTTTAAACGTAACGTATTAATAAATTAACATGTCAGCAGGCAGTCCGAACTAATTTCATGGGACATGTGACATATAATTATAAATGATTGATTTCTTTATTGGCGGATTATAATTGGCGCTGTTCTGCTATTAGTTACCCAGAAAATGAATTAACATTTGGATATAAGGAAAGTGACGGGAGTTCGGGAATTAACAGATTAATTGTTTAAAAATAGGTGTACTGTAATTTAGATGCATAAGTCTCAGAAAATCCGCAAGCACGGACGCACATACAAACACGAAACAAAAAAGGCATAAATCATGTATACATCTGCACCTTTTAAAGCACTGTGGTTAGCAATACATGCTACTTGTTCTGCCACTCAAAAACTCCGCATTTTGCCCCGGCAGTGTATCTGTGAGTTTTCTACGGTTATCAGACCAAGCACTGGTTATTTCCCCGAACAGCATTAACCAACTCGACTTTGTAATCGAGAAGAAGTGTTTTCCCCTGATCAGAACAAACATTTTAAATAATGTTTACATAAACTTCACGCTCTATACGTTACCGTTTAAAGAAATGATGATTTAGCAGTCAACAACAGGCGGTGCTATGGCCTGTCATGCGGAGGCCCGGGTTCGATCCCAGGCCAGACCATGTGGGATTTATTGTGGTCAAAGTGGTAGCGCGACAGGCTTTTATCCGAGTACTTCTGTTTTTGCCTGTCAGTGTCATTCCAGCAACGCTCCATATTCATTCGTCTATCACCGACGCAATGTAACTAGCAATTGATATCGTCCTTAAAACAACACACTTAAAAAAAGCAGTTGTATACAAACCCCTGAGTAGCAAAAGCATAAAACGCAAACTCACAGCGACCATTTGCGTTCCTTAAGTTTAAGTAAGGCGTTGTCACATTTCTCAAAACTTTCTGCACCGCCTACCTACTTTCTGGCAGTTTTATCTCAAACACATATACCTGCAAAAATTAAAAACCAGTACAGCTTGATAATCCGACAATCAGAAATTAAACGAATCAGACTGATAACCGACCAGTATGTGCGTTATTCAGTGCAGGTGTATCCAAGGCCCTCCAATGCAGCGGAGGTTGGGCGTTAGGCCAGCTCCCTAACCCCGTAAAAACTTAATTGCTGAACAGTCTCAACTAAGGAACAAATGGAAAAGAATAGTTGAGAAGGCCAAGACTTTCAATATACGAAGTTGTGGCGCCTGAAGAAGAAGAAGAAGAAGAAGCAGCAGCAGAAGAAGCAGAAGAAGAAGAAGAAGAAGAAGAAGAATTATCAGACACAGAAGTTATTTGGCCATAAGATATTGATGGTAAATAAATGATAAAAATGGTACTGGGTTATTTGGGAGCCTGCAAATGACTTCAGATTTTCTTCAAATATGAGGCGAACTTTGACGCAACTAGTTGTGTATAATGTCAGTAAAATATTCGGGGATAAATCACCGTCCTCACAGCCACTGCTAACATCCCAGGAGAATAGAGACAAAATCTGTCCTAGACCTGCTTCATACACCACATCGCACACAGATCGATAAGGCTAACCCAGGCCCACTTGTTTTGAGGAGAGGGGAGGAGGTTGGGAGTGTATCTGCCGTCACACACGCAACCGTGACTTTTGTGCACAAGTCCTTGTTCCGTCGATACAATTGGCGGTCAGCGATGAAAAGTGACGTCACCAGTCACGGTACCTACCAATATCTTCGTATTCGACATTGACGGATTAAAATAACTTAACTAATAAAGTGCTACCAAAAATTAAACAACTTAAGACAAAAGATGAAACCATAATTAGAACTGTTGAGATGAAACCTATGGTGGGAATTGTGACACACACGATCGTGGGTCGTCAAGACAATCACAACATCATGGCACAGCGAGTGGATTGTTACATATTAGACACAAACCCCGAGGATAGTGGAAGATGCACAAATTTAATAAAACTTTCTAGTGCAAGGCCCAAAAAATAACGGAATATCAACAGACTTAACCTTTTAAAGCCTAGCGGTAACTTTACATACCACCAGGTTTAATATTAAAAAATTCTACGCGGTGCTCACATTGTGTTTATGCGTTTTGTACGGATCTCTGAACAAACAGCGATTACTTTCCTATACAGCATTAACAGATTGGTTTTGGTAACCGAGACGGAGAGTGTTTACTGCGCGGTACGAACTAGCTCCCCATATATAAAACAGATATGTTTCGTCTTTAAAGGGTTAATACAGTTTTAGAGAAGTTTATGTCCACATAAAACACCGACATATATTTCGCAAATTATGAATACAGTACGAACTTCTGAAACGGGTGGATAGCGGGGGGTGGGTGGGAAGGAGGAAAACTGTGGAAGATTGTTTTCGGGAATCAAGATTGGACGGGCCAGAAACTGTCATATCTGTTTCGTGCTCGGCAGCTAGAATTGACTTTGACCGAAATAATTAACCGTGCTAAGAGTCTTCATCGTGACATTACACGCCATTCAAAGGACTACGGCCACTTCGTTTCCACTTTAACACGATTCGCCATTCACAGTACATCTAACTAACTAAATAACTAACCAGCCAATCAACTAGCTCACTAACTAAGTAACCATCTATCTCCACGGAACACACTGCTTCTTAAAAAGCTAATATTTCGTCAGCTAGTCTAGAAATGCCCCGAATTTTACGGAACTCAAAGGCTAACTACCGTGTTCAAAACAGCCTGCCTCTTGCCCCCATCCTGAGCCAGATCAATCCAGTTCACGCCCTCCCAAACGATTCCTTTAAGATCACTTTTAATATTATCCTCCCACCTAAGATTTAAAGTACCTCACTTAATAAAGCTGCAGAACCAAGTACGCCTGTATGAGACCTGCAACACTTCCACTGCAGCTTAACCTTTTAAAGCCTAGCGGTAACTTTACATACCACCAGGTTTAGCATTAAAAAATTCTACGTGGTGCCCACATTGCGTTTATGTGTTTTGTACGGATCTCAGAACAAACAGCAACTTCTGCCTTATAACACATTAAGAGACTGGTTTTTATAACAGAGGTGGAGAGTGTTTACAGCGCGGTAGGCACTGAGTCCTTATATAAAACAGATACGCTTCGTCTTTAAAGGGTTAAAAAATTCTACGTGGTGCCCACATTGCGTTTATGTGTTTTGTACGGATCTCAGAACAAACAGCAACTTTTGCCTTATAACACATTAAGCGACTGGTTTTTATAACCGAAGTGGAGAGTGTTTACAGCGCGGTACGCACTGAGGCCTTATATAAAACAGATTACGACTCGTCTTTAAAGGGTTAATATTCGCAAATACGGGTGTCAGTCTCTATAAATCATAGTTACAGGTATCAAAAGGTTTCAATCTAAAACCCAGCAGACACGTTAGACAATCACAGGCGCTCCTGCACCTTGTGCCATCATGCATCCCTCAACCCTAAGCGAAACAAGAGTAGCATAAACCATATAAAATTTAATAATATTCACTCATAAAAATGGTTTAAAGTATTGGTTAGGCCTGTTTATACTTTAATAATGCCTGGTTAAATATTGAATTGTAACTTATGTTTATTACAAGATGTTTGTATGGTAGCCTATAGTGAGTATCACTGGATAGCCACTGCTGTAGCCACGAGTACCCTACAAAGTACGACACGACAACAATAAGTAAATTCATCCAGGACGCCTCTTCGTTAACGACACGCTCTGACGGCAAATGGCCCTCGCTGGGTGTTGCAAGTGTACTGTGTAAAGTGCCACGCCATCCCTATAACACCAACAGCCTGTGACCTCAAACAAACTATGAGATACGTCTATTAGCATATTATATGTATGTGCACCTGTAATTAAGCCGCAGCAGGATTAAGAGCACCCGAAGTGAATAGAATATTCTTCTATGCTCCAGACTTGATCCCACCATCAAACATTCAAACGACCCAAACGACTCTATTCATCATCATCATCATGATCATCATCGCCATCACCAGCAGCGACACAAAGACATCCTCCCCTGTTTCCTCATCACCACCCTCGGTGAGTCAATTCTCTGTTGCTCTCGACAGATGGTCAAGTAATGACGTCATCTTTAGCAACCCTCATTCATCCTATTTCTCCCCTTACATTAGATAATACTCATAACACCGAGCGGAAAAATTGACATCGGAAACACACACATAGCTCCTGAACAAATTTAATATGTGGCCCATAAAAAGGCCACCAGATTTAACATGCTCTCAAGCGGGTGTTTACACGATCCGCTCACAGCACACACGGGACACAGATCTCATAAAACGAACTACACACACACACACACACATACATACAATCTGAAGACTGATAGCAAAGAATATTACAGGGTAAATGCAGTTCTTCTTCAGGGTAAAGGTAAGTTTTACCCTGTGACCGTCATGAAGGCATGTGGTGCCGTGGAGGTACAGCTTCACTCGTTCTTAACCTCTCGTAACATGAGGGTTAGTGGTCAGTTTCAGGCTGCGACCGCTTTAGTCCCGATAATAGAACCCCAGCCATCTATTCAATAGGAGGCTGGGTGAGCCCCACAGTCGGTCTGGACGCGTCTCTTAACCGGATTCAAACCAAGACTTGCCAGCTGTCCAACCAGCAGCCT
This sequence comes from Coptotermes formosanus, assembly GCA_013340265.1. Taxonomy (NCBI): domain Eukaryota; kingdom Metazoa; phylum Arthropoda; class Insecta; order Blattodea; family Rhinotermitidae; genus Coptotermes; species Coptotermes formosanus. The sequence continues at coordinate 1,153,506 of BLKM01000971.1, forward strand.
GGCTACTATAGCGAGTGCTACAACAAGATTCCCTTTTATAAATTTTAAACAGCAGAAATATATTTTTATAACATAAAAATTTCCACCACGTAGTAAACAAAAATTACGAGGATTTAGGAAGTGCAATATTACTGGCTGATGGACGAGTTCATGGCTACAACGCCTGTCCAGAACAACACAGGGAAAGAACACGGAATTCCTCTCAGGCCTTATGAACACGGTAGGTGTGGTCTAACTTTCACTATTTGATTGACATTTCACTGCATGAATATTCCAAAGGTATTTCACAGCCCGAAGCCTCGGTATAGCCGCCTTGCCGCAACAGACCGCAGAAACACACCGACACCGAAACCGGGGATATAAAAGTAACACCGCGAAGTGAAAACAGGCAAGCCCGTAGCCTCGTCAGTACACCGACTATGATATCCCGGTTGGGAACGGGGTACTGAGGCACGTATTTCGACTCCGTTTCCGCGAGCACATTTCCTTTATAGTGAAACTGACAAGTATAGCTCCGATAACCTTTAGACTGAATTTTTCACTTCGTTCCCCATCTTTGTTCACAACTGATGCTGGGTTTAATTTTAGTGTAAATCATCAGCACTATAATTTTCACGAATGTGTGTAAATATTGTATTTTTACAAATAAATTTTATCTGTTAACAGTTATTCTATTTTCTTAATCTCACGTTTCATTATTCGACACAGCAGTAACGTAGATTGTTTTCACCTTTTAAACGATTACAAGACAATCTGTTGCACCACTGAACAGCTCACGGATCTGCTCCCTCCCACCGAATGACTCCCTAGTGCACAGTCTATCGTTCATCTAAACTCAAATTTATTTGACCCAACTAGTTGCATGTTACATGGTGAGGTCGCAACACTCGTGGGACAACAGACCGCTACAGCAAGCAAAGGAAGAGGAAGGCTACTAACCCCTCGTGCAGAACGCGCGTAACAAGTCTGTTAGGTAAGTCATCTGTAAAGGGCGGCAAAAACAGCAATCCGATGTGCCACACAAACTTCACTTCGCACTAACTGAGAAGGGTCAAGAGTGGACACAGCCGTTTAACCAAGGTCTATGTGATCTCACGTGGAAGGGTTGTGGAATGAAATTCCGACAAATGTGGTAATTTAAAAATCTGCTTACCCATCGCTACCATTCTCCTACTTTCGGAAGTCTACAGTTTGCTATTTGCCTGTTCAGGTAAAAGCTATGAACTCCAGGCTAACGGTTGGAAGGTGAAGATAAGGTCGTCCCTATGCAAGCCGTGTCGGCATATGAACGAGTGCAGGTATAGCCGACTTATTCTTAACCTCGGCAACAGATGGGGTGAGTGATCAGCTTCACCCCCCAGCCACTTTACCGCTGAGGAAAATACGTAGGGTACCCAACGGATGGGCCTCAAAGACGGTCTGGACGCTTTGAAGAAAAGAAAAATATAGACTGGATTCATCTGGCTAAGGTTAGTGAAAAATGGCGGGCTGCTGTGAACACGGTACTGAAGCTTCGGAACCTACAAAACTGTGGTGAGTTTCTTGACTAGCTGAGGAACTACTAGCTTCTACAGAAGATCTGGTTACTTAATTCTCAGTTTAGTCGAAATCTGTGATACGCCACAACCTACTCACTCTACATTCTTTCGAATTTCGAACCTTCCCACCATTCGATACTGTGTAATAGTGCAGCCTGTGAGATAACGGCGTTAAGTACACTGAAAAAACGGCTAACAAACAAGAATAACTACAGAGAGGAGGGAAATATTTTACGAACAGTTTTAGGTTGTCGGAAACAGCAACAACATCCGCTGAGAATACAGCATAGCATTCCCACTTTTTCGTGCCATAATGTACATTGTTATTGTAGTGGGTTCTCTGGGTCAAGTTCATATGCAAAAACAGCTTTTAGGCAAGCTGGATCAATGTATTACACATCACAGAACTGGCCATTCAAGTTCACTGCCGCCGGTTTCTTTCACGTTTGTGTTGTACCACCAGCAGCTCGGCCTGCACGAACAGCGGCCTGTTACAAAGGCAGAAAGTAGCTTATTTTAATACGATTAACAGCGGCCTTCATAACATTCGTCTGCTAGGAATCCGGTGCATTAAAGCAGTGAGGTGTTTCTCCATACAGCTATTTCATTTACACTCACATGTCACGACATTCTAATTCGGATAATCGTGCAAAACACAGCCTTCTGTGATCATTAACACATAATTATCTGGCAGTTTTAATGCATGGATAAAGCGACAAGCGCGTTTAAAAGTAGACTGAATTATTAGCATGAACAAATCAGGTCACGACGCTTTTAACTGGGGCATTATTTTATCTAACAACTGCCGCTTGTCACTTAACACGGCCTTGTTACAAAGCTTCGACGAGCACCAAACAACGTCTGTGTTAAATGTGACGCGAGTCTACGGGCCGAACAAAAACATTTCCAGCATATTCTTTGAATATCGCGAGGAAACCCCCTAATATTAACCACTACACATGAAAATGAAATGCGCGGACCCAGACTCACGGCAGACTGCAACAGTGGCGAACACAATGCTGCCAGCCGTCACTCGAAAAGGTCTGAGTGAAGAGTGGTGCGAGATGTTAGATAAAATAATGTCCCTGAATAAGGATTACTCTGTACGGTAAATATTTGCAGTAAATACGGAACGTTCTGGCCAAATAGCATCTCTGCTTCGCGTTCGATCGGCTCAGATATCTCCGATACTGAATGTGTTTATGCTCTGTGAGGCGCATTATTGGGCCAGCAGCAGGAAAAGTTTTGGACTACCCTTAGTAATTGCAGTTGCTATAGTACTTTGGTGTCGCTAAGTGGCTGCCATGACTCATCCGCGTTAAAGCGGACAAAGTAGTAAATCAAAATAATTCTCTCATATGGCATACATGTTTCTGGTCCGTGCGTATGTCAGACACATGCATTTTGTAAATCTATTCGTTGCTTGGAACATTTCAAGGTCACTGATCTCATTCGGCGATAGGAATAGGCTGAGGGTAACTAAATAAATATACATAATAATACACAGCAAACTGTCGCGTTACAAGGACATCTGCAAAGTCACCAATAATTAAGCCGATACGGGGTAGTCCATACACTGGCTAGGCTACGTACTGGACGATCTCGGGTGCGATTCCGGAGTCTTCCAAAAACGTTCAGATCGGCTCTGGTGCTCACCCAGCCCCTATTCAACAGGCACCAGGTGAGGGGAGGGGGGGCTACGACGTAAAGTGGCCGGAGCATGAAGTTGACCATTAACCTCCATCCAGTGTCCAGATTATGAATGAGTGGAGCAACACCTTTGCTCTCCCTATATGCCTTCAGGGCGTGGATAAGGAAAGCTTTAGCTTTTTATGACAACATAAATCCATCGCTTACCTGCAGTATGAATGCCACATTAATTTCTTCTTAGCATTTTTACCTTGTTTTAAAATGAGAGAGTTAAATAGTTTCACCATGTCCTTGTCGCTATCCCTCCAATATTTTCTCAAATAAACTGAAGGATTTTCATGAAATCTCCTACAAATAACATACCATTTATGGTTGCATTACCGTCATACTTTTTCTCTTTTCCTTTTCGTTCTTGAATTGGGTAAAGAAATGTCTTAAGTTGGCCCTGCCTTTGGGCAAAGAAATTAGTGGTCTTAGACAAAGTTTTCTGGGGTGCGCAAGGGCGTCTTTCTTCCTTTGCTTCGGCCATGCATTCCCCTTTCTTAGATTTGAAAAGTACAGCAGCAAATCTATTTGCCATCCCTCTAATTCAGCAAACGGTTGATACTCGTGCGTCATAAACGCTCGTATGTGTTCTTAGCGATTCGGCAAACGCACGATACCGTGCCCTCGGATGACAGTTCCGTTTCTGAAGGCAATCATATCGACTTTTACAAACAACATCGCCAGACTACCGCTGGCGTTCCAGAATCACGAAACGGTAACTTTTCACCACCGCCAGTGCTAAGATCGATCTGCTTTGGCGTTCTCTTTACCCGGCAGCGACCCCCCTCAAAGGGGAGACCCCTCAGCACAAACACGTTCCAACTACGAGATGATCCCCGACCTGTTGAGGGGGGAGCAGGGGCCACATTGACACGCGCAAACTATTCCCTGTCTCAATCTTCCATCTCTGTTACAGTCTCGGGCGTCCTGGAATATCCCTTCATTATTTTTTCCGCACGCGACGCATGCCTGTTGGGACGCACTGCGAACCTGATATTTGCAGTACAAAGAACAGGCTGAACACTGTGCGTATTGAAATTGTTTGACAGATTGGATGATGATTCCCAGTACTATGTAAAGTCTTTAGTATTTCAACAGGTCCCCTATTTCAATCGTGGTTAGGGCTACCTGATGAAACAGTTTTGTTCGACTTTTTCACTGTTGACTATCGACGGATTACGGTTCAGCGCCTATAGAGGGTACGTCTACAAAACACTTGAAGGTCATCTGATCCAAACCGCCACAGTTATCACAGGTTAAAAACAGGATTTTGTGTCCCGTGACGCGCAGACCAACTGCTAGCTGCATTGGTGTCAACAGCGTATCCATGTTTTAATCCCAAGCGGTGGTTTTAAAAAACCAAATACCTGTATTAAGTTTAAATACAGGATTTTCACAGTTTAAATAAACATTCCTTCCATCCACCAAGCACTTTTCATAAACTCTATTTATTCAGAGGGGTTTCCGAAAGGAAGAACAACCTTGTAGGTTTTAAAATGTACTTTTGTTTAACCATGCGTGGCCTTGAATTAGGGATTTAATTTTATACCGATAATTGACGCCATACTGTAAAAAATATTAAATATCGATATAAATTTAGCATACGAAACTTTTTGACTTGCACGGAACTTTATATTGTCACGTAGATCTTTTAAAATTTGTAATACAAATAACGTAAAAATATAACGCCTAAGACTGACGCTACAGAAATCAAATTTTCGTTATTGGTTAAAACGATTCGATGTGGTACGAAATGTCATACTGATTGACATCACTACCTGTATTTAACGAATAATATAATGTGTTCATAATGTATGAAACAATTCTAGCATATACGTTCGCTTTTGATTAAGTGACTCGAAAAGCGGAGACCCGGGTGGACAAAGTGGCACTGGGACGGGTTTTTCCCCGAGTACTTCGGTTTTCCCCCGTCAGTTTCATTTCATCGGTGCTCCACTGCTTGGAAAAGGACACAAAATAATCATCTTCATATTCGACATAGGCTTGCACAAGAAGCCTTAATGCTGCGGTGCGCCCGTAGCTTCTGCTGCCGGGCCCTTCGCCCCTTAGAAAAAACTGGAACAGTAAGAGATACGGAGAAAATGTAATAATGTAGGGACAAGAAAAGTGTGCTTCTTTTTTCTGTACAAATCTTGTTCGAAACTTTTTCCGTCCGACAAATACTTAGCCAGTTACATTCGAGATGCACACAGAAACACAAGCAGGTTGTGACGTGGCGTCCGCTATTGGTGTCAGATCTTAAGAAAAATTTGAATAGGTAGGTATATTCAAATTCTAGCAAATGGCGGCCGGAATAGAGTAGCCGCTATAGTGACTAGGCTACGGTGTCGACGACCGAGGGATGGTAATTCGATTGCCGGCAGCGGAAAGATGTCTTTCTCCTGTCGAAAGCGATGAGAATTCATGGCGTCAAAAGGAACAATTTTATATTTACCTTACCCAACGTAAAATTCCACGAAAATCTATTGGGCCGTTTTCACGTTGTTATACGCACACAGACAAACATGACAGAAATAACAGTAGCATTATTGCAACTCTTTACTGCGAACGCGCTGGGGACGAGGGTACAGTTTTCAATTATGCACACGTAATTCCTGGAAACGACGCTGAAAAAAGTAAACGCAATATAATGAATTTCTCCCTTAGGGCTGTGGTACAACGGAATCTTCCGGCGTTCTCAGAATGTCACCAGAGTCAATACTCGGTAGCAGCGGTCTTCAACGCGACCCAGAGGACTGCACTGTGAACTAACCGTTTTGGCGACTGAACTATACCAAGCACGCTCGAAAAGGGTCAATTTAACTTCGTTCCTGAGCAAACAAAGACGATTCACACCCACAGGCGGTTGGGCGCAAGGTGCGAAGAATCTGACACCTCTAAAAACCAAACATTTTAATTACAGTGAACAAAAGAGGTACTTATCACTGTCACAAAAATCATATTAGCTTTTAAAATACAGTATAATTCCAATTATCCGGACGCTGGTTATCCGGATCGGCTTGGCCCTTCAGGTAAATTCTCCAGGATTCTACAAAACTAATTGGCCTTGACATTACCGGTTATCGGATCAATATATTCGTGACTTCATCAAGTAAATCTGCAAGTCAAACATATTCTTGCTGTAACTGTACTAAATCTTTTTATGGCTTAAATTTTCCCCCCGATGTCAAATACAGATAAGGAATTACCTATTAATGTTTTATTTGTACGTAAATAAATATGTAGCCTAAAAACAGCCGTTTGTAGAAATTTTTTCCACTTTAAACTGCCAATGTAGCCTATTGTCAAAGAAAAGTCCTATTATCCGGATTCTCTGCATATGCGGACGGCTCGCGGTCCCACTTAATCCGGATAATTGGAGTTATACTACATATTTACGTGTACGTTATGTACACTGTAATGATCGAAGGTGCGTGGAAACGATGCAGCATCGTGTCCAGTAGCCGGCGTTGGTATTAACTGTGCTGAATCTTCACGGTCTGTAACTGCAGACTGTATAGATTACTAGCTAAAGCATCCGGTCTACACCACTAACAAAGAAGCTAGCTAGCTTAGCTGACTAATAAACTAACTAACTAACTAATTCCGTGTAGCACACTCCTTCTTGAGAAGCTAATATTTCCTCAGTCAAACGCCGCATTTTATGGAACCCGAACATGCAGTACCGTCTTCAAGAAAGCCCATCCACATGCTGAGCCAGACGAACCCAGCTCGCACTCTCCCATCCCATTTCTCTTTAAGATCCGTTTTAATGTTACCCCCACGCCGCGCATTGCCACTGCTATTATAAAACAGGCACAATAAAAAGTCCTGTCCGAAACTTCAAGTCGCTATTGACTCTGCGGTAAAGAATTCAGATTTTACAAACTGCACATGTCGTAATTGCTTCCTTCTCCTACAATAAAGTCTTCATTCAGGCAAAATATTTAAAAACAGCGTAAGTTTTGATGGTAATTCCCAGCGTAAAAAATAAATGTGGTCCAGCCGAGGAAACGCCTTGAAAGAAATGTCTCACCGAACACTGCGTCAGGGTGGTTAGAATCTCTACACCGTGGTCAGATAATCCAGGGTTCGACTCTCAACCCGAAAATCGGCTATCTTTCCCACATTCTCTCCAGGGGGGGGGGGGCGGGGGGGGGGGGAGTTTTCCTTCGGGTTTTCCAAATTATAATTCGTCGTCGTCCTACCATTCCCCGGTATATCAAACCACACAGCTGGGCAGGCGTTGTGAGAATCTGGCTCGCGCACATACAAACATTCAAGTATTACGGAGAAATTTTAACACAAAATACGAGAAAGATCTACATGTTGCATATATCGCCCAGTTTTTGTCAAGCCAAACTAACGTACGTTAAACCAGTTACGAAGATTTCTGTCACAACCCAGTAATCTCCATCGTCACTGGCACAAGAATCTGAAATCTCGCAAAAGCTTTTTATTTTACATTACTTTATATTGGGTTATAGATATTGAAACTTCAGTTTTTCAGCTGAAAACAGCTACCATGAAATAAAGGTACACCTGTAACTAGTCTACACAACGTTTACCTGCACGGAGCCTCCGCGGTCACTTAACTCGGGCACTGAAGTCAACGACCTCCGCCATCGATGGCCGCGCGCACCACGGGGAAAGTCGCATGTTGACGTCATAATATACCGTGCCATGGAAGCTGGACAGCAGGTGGCCAGCCATCTCTGCCCGACTTTGTCTGCTGCCACAGGTAAAGTCGCAGCTCTTAAAACGCGGTGGCGCAGCTGAACAACGCAACACATCGGCACGACTAGGCTGCCACAGGTGAAGTCGCAGCTCTTAAAACGCGGTGGCGCAGCTGAACAACGCAACGCATCGGCACGACTATGGCGTCACAACAACAGGTGCCACTTGTCGCACTTTACAAAGTAATGAAATTATTTCTCGATGGAAGAACGGCCTAGGTATAATTTCTGAGGTACGTAACGTCTGCAAGTAGCCTTACCCAGGACGGTGGGCACGACGGCACTCGGGGGTTTCCCCATTTCTGCCTCTCCAGTCCCTTCTGGCCCACGTCAACTATGCCCAAGCGCTTGCAGCTACAGGCCAATGACCATGGCATTAAAACTGTGTACCGCAGAACCCTGGGTTACCACGGGCGACTTTCGTGCATTACACCAGCACAGCTCCTTTATAATGAAATTGATAAACACAATCCTGATTACGATCATTTTTTACTTTTATCCCAATCTTTGTGTATAACCGGCGCCGGGCTTATTTTTAGAATAAATCACCAGTATTACAGTTTTGTTTTTTATAACTGTTAGTAAATATTCTACAGGGTTTCCGCGATAATTCAGATTTAGTCCGACGGGTTTCACAGATATCAGAGAGTCTGAAGACCATAGCTATATATGTCATCTAAAGCGGTGAGCCTCGGAAGAATCAAGAACTACGACTGTACACAAACCGTCCTTGTCTCAGTTTGCTCAACATGACGTCAAAATGCGACCAATTAGAGAAACAGTACAAAAACAGACATGTTACTGCGGTGTTGTATCCGTAGTATCGTACCGCTAGCTCAGCGGGTAAGCCAGCCAGCAGTTTTCACCACAACGTTCACCGCAAGAAGGCCAAACATCAACGTGAAATAACCACGACTATGCCTCTACATTTCAGTTACAGCGTTGTAAATGCTTCAGGGCGAGCCGATTTTGAAAACAAGCGAAGGTTAACACGTGGTTACTACTGCCAACATTCGAGTGAAAAGTGACTAGACTGCTGGGGAGTATAGGGAAGTACGTTAAAGCGGAAGTGTGGCAAGTTGTTGTACGAAGAAATGGAGGCTGTCTATCTAAGCGACTATTTTCTGTGGCCTCAGTACCCATCTGATCCGCCACCAAAAGGGAAAGATAATGAATTTGTTCGAGAAAAAGTGCGAAGGATAAAATTTGGGTCCTAGAGAAGGGGAGTAACAGGTTGATGGTACGTACAAGTTACATAATGAGAAGTGTCACAATTTGTACTCTTCACCAAATATAATTATCATCAAATCACGACGAGACGGGCGATACATGTAGCACAACTGAAGAATGTGTAACAAATCTATAAACAATTTGGCCGGAAGAGCTAATGGAAACAGCCGTCCCAGGAACGTAAGCGTAGAGGATAATATTAAAACTGATTTTAAGGAAATAGCGTTTGGAGATGTGGCTTAGATACTTCTGTGTCGGGATGCGCTCTGGCGAGCAGGGCTATAAAAAGAAACAGGACAGAATCTCGCCAGAACATCGACATTATCGCTAGACAGAAGTTGACGACGACTGGCCGACAGCAGCGGGCCTACGTACTAACACGCGCCTGCTTGTTGAGGATCAGCGCATAGCCACCAGCCTGCTTGAGGCACGTGCACTACAGTAACTGGTTGTCGGGCGGCTAAACGGTGGTGACAAACACGTAACATTAAATTACGCTACCAATTAAATATGATCCAATACACTACACACAGCCGCATGAATCATCACTTGGGTTATACCGACAAACGCCATAGCTCAGGAGATGAACGCGTAGGCTCGGGTTCAGTCCTCAGGCGATTAATGTTAGACGTGGGGAACAAAATGGCACTGGAACAGCGGTCCCCCCCTTCCCCCGCCCCCGCCATTACTTGGGATTTTCACTTTCACTTTACTTAGTCCGATCCTCTTGTACCTTACGGTGTAGAGTTACTTGGGATTTTCGCTGTTAATATTGTTCCACCAAAGCCCGACACACACACATTACATTCGTTTACTATCGGCGCAATATAACTGGGGTGGCCACAACTCGGATCGCGCACGTCACTGTTGCGGCTCACGCAAGTTGCCCGTACAACAATAACATGCACACGAGGCTGACCGTGAACGGCGTTTTAGAACATTTTCTGAAGAAAGGAGACTCATGATTAACCCTTTAAAGACGAAGCGTATCTGTTTTATATAAGGACTCAGTGCGTACCGCGCTGTAAACACTCTCCACTTCGGTTATAAAAACCAATCTCTTAATGTTTTATAAGGAAAAAGTTGCTGTTTGTTCTGAGATCAGTACAAAACACATAAACGCAATGTGGGCACCACGTAGAATTTTTTAATGTTAAACCTAGTGGTATGTAAAGTTACCGCTAGGCTTTAAAAGGTTAAAGACAAAGCGTATCTGTTTTATATAAGGACTCAGTGCGTACCGCGCTGTAAACACTCTCCACTTCGGTTATAGAAACCAGTCTCTTAATGTTTTATAAGGAAAAAGTTGCTGTTTGTTCTGAGATCCGTACAAAACACATAAACGCAATGTGGGCACCACGTAGAATTTTTTAATGTTAAACCTGGTGGTATGTAAAGTTACCGCTAGGCTTTAAAAGGTTAACTGAAACTAACCTATTGTTGTTGAACACAAATAAGCTCTCAAATAAGGGAGAAAGATACAGCCGAACCCGGTTATAACGACATCAGTTTGTACGACACCTCGTCTATAGCGTCAGATATTCTGTGGTGCCAATTAATTCCTCTCACTGTTGACTAAAACGTCATACTGCTCGGTCATAAAGACACTCGTTTATAACGACGCAAAATATTCAGTCCCTCTCACGACGTTAAAACCGAGTTCGACTCTACTGTATTTTATTTATGCATGGCTTCTGACTGCGTTGCCTCGTAACGTGCGGCCCCCGAAGTTCGTCTACCTGGCCACGCCTGCTATAAAACCTCAGCGACTGACGTCGTTAAATAAAACGCTTAAAAACACTAATACAGGATCTGCCTCAGCAATTATAACACTTCATATTTCATTAGCACTTGATAAAATCACTTGTCCTGGAATATGACTGGATGCTCACGTCGTTGGAGAATACAAGATTGGAGCTGCCGCAACGTCCGGCCGAACTGACGGCCATCTTATTCAATTCTTCGCTTAGGTCACGAAGCTGATGCATAGTGTACATTGGTATAAGTCGAATTGTCTTGTCACATGTCTGGCGAGAATGTGTGAACTACGGAAGATCTCAGTCATTAACCTTTTAAAGCCTAGCGGTAACTTTACATACGACCAGGTTTAACATTAAAAAATTCTACGTGGTGCCCACATTGCGTTTATGTGTTTTGTGTGGATCTCAGAACAAACAGCAACTTTTGCCTTATAAAACATTAACAGACTGGTTTGTATAACCGAATTGGAGAGTGTTTACAGCGCGGTACGCACTGAGTCCTTATATAAAACAGATGCGCTTCGTCTTTAAAGGGTTATAGCACGCCTGGGGTCAAGCCTGAACACGGGACCTCCCCGGATATGTAGGAGTACTAGTGGTGGTGGTGGTGGTGGTGGTGGTGGTGGTGGTGGTGGTGGTAGTAGTAGTAGTAGTAGTAGTAGTAGTAGCAGCAGCAGCAGTAGCACCACTACCAGCAGCAAGATTAGTCGTAGGAGTAGCAGCATAGCAGTGGAAGAAATCTATTGACGGTATCCTAAAATTTCTCTGCAGGGGAGGACGAAATGTAAGAGTAACCATTCAGGACATCCGCTACACAGACCGAGATTATAACCCGGGACCCACCGAACACAATAAGAATACAGAGCACTACAGCAATCCGTCTTGTTTTCTGTAGCAGTATGTACAATCACCAACAAAATTTGGACACCATTTACAAACCTCAAAGTCCCTAGGCCCGAACGAAACGCAGATGACAGAAGTGATGTCATATTTTGCAATATCTGACATTCTCGCAGCAGTGCTAAAGATCCAACTTCGGTGGGTAGTTTGCGACGTTTCGATAGATCGTAGAGCCTTATTCTTACTGCTGGACCTTGCGGATGAAGGTACTACGGTCCTTCGAAACGTCGGTAACTACACTCATTTCTCAGAATATTTCAATCTTCGCGTCACAATTTCTTCGCTCGTCAATCGTGAGGTCGCGAGAAAACCAGAAAAACCAAGAGTAAAAATTTCCTTCACTAAAGCCAACTGTTTTTAAAGTATAAAAAGCAGTAATTTTCCTTGTATCATATTTCTGCATCAAGACTTGTTACACTTACACCAGAAATCAGAACAGTACGTTGAATATGAATTACGTTGCTTTATTCTAAATTTACGACTGTTTTCTTCCAGGTCCACATTTTAACCTGTTAAAGCCTAGAGGTTACTATACGCACTACCAGTTTTAACATTACAATATTCTACATTCTGCTCGCAGTGTATTTAAATGTTTTGCATGTATCGACGAAAAAAGAGTACATCATTCAGTGTCTGGTTTTATAACACAGATGGCAAATGCCTACTGCGCGGTGCGAACTGCGTCTTTAAATAAAACGAATAAGGTTTCGTCCTTAAAGGGTTAATCAAAGCAACACGTAGCAGTTAACAGAGAGATATACAAATTTGTCGTGAATACTCGTTTCAAAAGGACACATAACTTACAGTCAGTTGCCATATGTGGACCTCCACAAATAAGGTTACTAAATGCGGAGTAAAAAACTCTCCATTTGTTCGGCGTAGAATATTGTTCTTTTATCGCTTGTTGTTTTATGTAGTTCTGCATATGTTCAGATTACCGATACAGAATAACATGTAAAAACATTTCCCTCGAAGGTTGGCTGGATCCACGTATCATTTGGCATTCGTGTTGAAAGTGACAGCATGACACTTATCTTGCGGCAAGTTCTCACGCACCGGAGCAGGGAGATTTAGTTACAAATGACGAGCCAGAACTGTTCCCCAGGGGACGCAATACGAACAGGTGCCACACGTAGGTCCGCCCGCCATCATCACCTACCGCTCTCGGATTACAATTATACAGAATTGGAATGGAACAAAACAAACGTCGGCAGACGCAACACAGCATGTGGTAGCATAACTTATCGTTATTTGTGCACTAACTCCGTAATAACAAATATAAATAGTCACTGAAATGACCTTTAAAACAGGGCCGTCTCTAGATGGGCGACAGACCCAGGGCTAAGCAGTCTATGCGGGGTTCCATGTTCCCTCTAAGCTGCGCGGGTGCGCGGCCGCGCAGTAACTGAAATGGTCCCGCGCACACTGAACCGTTGCAGCACAGATGGAATTTTTCAGTTTTCATTGTAAATATTCTCATTATGCACATTACAAAAAAAAAATTAAAGTGCCGTGCAGTCGTCAGGTCGTGTAAAACTTTTCTGCCCAGAGAAGTAGCACGTCCGCGCAGCTGTACACAAAATCACAGGGAACGTTGGCGGGGTTCCCCTTAAAATTAGTACAGTAAACTACAAACAAAATCAAAGACAGTAAGCCGCAGGTTTAGTTAACATCACTGGCGCAAGGCCGTATATTTATTACACAGTGCAGTCTAACGAACCTTGCCGCGTCTTAAACATCTCTTCTCTATTCAATGTTTGTTCCTTTTCCGCCATCGAGCTGCACTTTCACCGCCTATTTCTGTCTGTATTAGCCACCGTTGTGGATCCATTAGCCTTTTAAAGCCTAGCGGTAACTTTACATACGACCAGGTTTAACATTAAAAAATTCTACGTGGTGCCCACATTGCGTTTATGTGTTTTGTACGGATCTCAGAACAAACAGCAACTTTTGCCTTATAAAACATAAAGAGACCGGTTTTTATAACCGAAGTGGAGAGTGTTTGCAGCGCGGTACGCATGAGTCCTTATATAAAACAGAGTACATCCCGTCTTTAAAGGGTTAAACTTTAGTACTTAAAATGTAAATAATATTTTAAATAACAGGTCCCACCAACTGTGTTCGACGGCATATTTACCCGCAAGTTTATTAAGCACACCGTCAATTTTACACCGCGCACGGGTGCAACACACAGCCAACACACGCGCATTGACCTTTAATTTACTGTATGTAATTACACTGCCATTACAGTGGGCCTAAACAGCCGCATTTCGTAAGATGTAAGACAGTGAACAATGCAATAACAGCCACGAATATAGCACAAACCAAAACGATGGATCACGCTCTATTTTCTTGGCTTGTTGATAAACGGGGTAACAATGACAATGTACAAAAATGCTGAGATTCGTGTGTGGTATAATCACGAATACACCGCCGCTCGTTTGCTTTCGGTTAAGTCACATTTTTGCACCACACATTGTAAAGCCGCGCGCCGTTCGCCTTGGCCTGATTACACCTGTGTTATAGGCCCACAGAGACACAGACTGTTCCCACATTATTAGCTCTTCGAAGACTAATCCTACTCACTCTTCAACTGGCAGTCTATCCATCTTCACGGAGGAACACAGCCCCCCCCCCCCTCGGCGGGCTCAAGACCAGTGTATATTAACCTTTTAAAGCCTAGTGGTAACTTTACATACCACCAGGTTTAACATTAAAAACTTCTACGTCGTGCCCACATTGCGTTTATGTGTTTTGTACGGATGTCAGAACAAGCAGCAACTTTTGCCTTATAATACATTAAGAGATTGGTTTTTATAACCGAAGTGGAGAGTGTTTACAGCGCGGTACGCACTGAGTCCTTATATAAAACAGATACGCTTCTTCTTTAAAGGGTTAAGCAGTGACCCTGTCTATGAAGATGAGTACAGGGACAGCATCAGTGGAAGGATACTGATAGGGGAAAACAGAAGTACTCCAAGAAAAACCTGCCACAGTGCCTATTTACGCACAGTTCTCGCACGGACTGACTTTACTTTTAACCCTAACAGTAGTCTGTGTGGTGTGTAAAACCACTTAGTTACGTGCAATTTATACAGTTTCCTCAATTTATTCCTACGTACAAACATTTTTCTCGATAATTTGTAAGTACGTAAGTATAACTCCAATTATCCGGACGCTGGTTATCCGGATCGGCTTAGCCTTTCAGGTAACTTTGTCGAGAATTCTACAAAATTAATTTGCCTTGAAATTACCGGTTATCGGATCGATATATCCGTGACTTCATCAAGTAAATCTGTCAGTTAGACATTTTCTTGCTCTAATTGTACTGCATCTTTTTTACGGCTTAAATTCCTCCTCCCCCCACTGGCAAATACATACAAGAAATTATGTATTAATGTTTTATTTGTATGTGAATAAATGTGTAGCCTAAAATAACCGTTTGTTGAAAATTTTCCCACTTTAAACTGTCAATGTAGCTTACTTTCAAAGAAAAATCCAATTATCCCGATTTTCTGCGTATCCGGACGGCTCGCGGCCCCAGTTAATCCGGATAATTGGAGTTCTACTATGTCTGCAGCTTTGCTCCTCCCTCAGAAATAAGAAAAAGTCCCCCTTTCAATTTAGTAACGGATATTCATAGGAAAACTACTGTCTCTCCCAGTCACAGAAACGCACTCCAGTTCTCTTAAACACAAACGCAATTGACCTATCAGTCTTGTTAGCAACACCACGATAAATTAATGCTACAATAAAAATTAATACAAAATTAAATTAAATTGGCGAAAAGGAGATGAACACATAATTACATGCCCGCTCCCCCCACCCTTAGCTTTAAAACGCGCGCAGCAGAATACATGGTTTCTACTACGTCGTTAACTCCTGTCCAGACCGATTTCTCAGTGCTGTATACACACACACGTGGTGGGATTGACGTAAGTGATAACAAAAGAGTGTGTAAGTGGAAGCAAAACAAAAAAGCCTGTTTTCCACGTGTTAGTAAATGAGTTGGCCTTCATGTCTCACTGAACCACCAGCTCGTGTACTACAGGCACGTAAATGACCACAGGGCTTAAGAAAGCAGACAGATAAAATTCCTCAGGATAAGTAATAGATCGCGGGGAGCAGACCAAAATCAGGATAATGGCGTCTTTAATACAGTACAGAACAGCAGTGTGTGTGTGTGTGTGTGTCCAGTTTTTCTACACATAATGCAATTCAGTGACATACTTTGCAACTAATGAAATACAGAGACGAAAAGTTTTTGTCTCCATCTCATTCACATTGTGCGCATGTGCACAGCAGGTACTGACGATAGCATAGCTAACATATAGACTTTAGTTTTTGTCTCTCTGTATAAGGAAAAAACTTCAGTATCAATACAGACGTCGTCTCTAGTGAAGGACACAATAATACGCTCGGATGAGACAAACTGTTATGCATTCTTTAGACACAATGAACGTCATACAAAACGGACCCGAGTCTATCCAACTGCTTCTCATCTTCAAGGGTTAAGAAGTCTAAGACCTTTGAAGATGGACCCGATAGGTTGTCCCGAAACGTCGGTACAGAACTACCACTCATCAGGGCTGCGTAATATACAGAAGGACATAGATCTTAAATTCACTCTTTACGGAAAGCTTCTAGAATAAAATAATTTCCATCGGTCGGTTCTTATATAAATCTGGCAGCATTCATTACAAACAAGTCTACCAATCTGATTGTACGTATGTGGCGGGGCTGAGTCCTTTTATTTATGAAGTAAAACAAGAGATGTCATAATGGACCAAAATAAATACTCGCAGTTAAATATTATGCATAAAAGCACACACAAAATTTAAACTGTCAGCAATTCCGTGCTGGTTTATCAAAGAGAAAGGAAACGATAATTCTCTTTATTGTGTGCAAATTGTAGGTCTAATACTCAATACAAATATGAAGCCCCCGAAAGCAGATGGAAGAGAAAAGTGTCACGAGTTGCATATGAATAATTCTTCCATACGTGTTGAAATGTGTAGCCTGTATCTGAACGACGCAAACGCTAACTAGAATTAACCCTTTAAAGCCGAAGCTTATCTGTTTTATATAAGGACTCTGCGCGTACCGCGCTGTAAACACTGTCCACTTCGGCTATAGAAACCAGTCTCTTAATGCTGTATAAGGCAAAAGTTGCTGTTTGTTCTGAGATCCACACAGAACACATAAAAGCAATTTCAGCACCATGCAGAATTTTTGAATATTAAACCTGGTGGTATGTAAAGTTACAGCTAGGCTTTAAAAGGTTAATGTGCAGGAATACACTAAGCCGCGAACTGGCAATGGTCCGCGGGCTTATTTTTAATAAACACTCTTCTAGAATAACAGGCACTTGAGTTCAGGTCTTATAAACCAGTAAATTAATCTAAATAAAGTTTTGTTACGAAGAAATTTATTGACTATCACCAAAATTATAAACAATGTGTCTGCAAATTTTGCGCACCCAAATCAAGCAAAACTAAAACAAAGAATAAATAATGTAAAAGTCTTATGCCATGTCAAGCGGTTTCATTTGTTCCTGCATTATCTTCAATTCTAGGATTTTGTTTTCTTCGCGAAGAACTTTCTGACATAGGCTATGCACATAGTCAATAACGCTGGGTCACTGCAAAACATCAGCAGCTGAGTACTGAATACTGAACAGACTGTACGTTTTTCACACAAAGCTATGCACACTAGACGTCTTTTGTACAGCGATATTTAGTTCGCCGAAACAGTGATATACTGACACCATTATACGGCAGACTCATTTATTGCTCCTCAGATATCGGTGACCCGTTGTGGACCAAATATGTCCGAATCGCAGAACAGTTAGGTCATATTTCAGAGGTTTTACCGGCATTCGTCCTTGGTGGCTGTAAGACAGACCTACATAGAGACAAACTGACGTGGGTGAGAAGTTTCGCTATGCTCCATGCACATACATGTTAGTGTAATACTTTGCTAAGGTTGCAAAACACTCCGTCAATGCAGCACCTTGCGTTTTTCAGGGATCTCCAATACCCTTCTAGCCGTTTATGGCTAAGCAGTGAAATATACAACACAGACAGTACCTCATTTCAAGGCTATGTTATGGCAGAAATTGAATTAAGAACGTATTATGCGCCGAACACAGAGCTCCGTCCTTCTGCTCTATGTGAGGGGGAACTAAAAGGCTCGTATGACTCCTTTGTTTCCTGTGGAGATCAACAGAGAAAGGAATCAGACGTTACTACAGCAGTATTAAAGAAAAGCGACACATTTAAACAAATTGTGTTTTGATAGTCTGTCTTCCATCTGAAAACCTGAAAATTTATACACACAAACCTAAAAATTTGCCACTTGTTTTCTACATGAGTGAACTTTTTAAGCCTCACCAACACAACATGTGAAGGATGTTTGAGATTAGAGTAATGAGGCTAATATTTAAATCCAAGTGACAGGAAGTAATATTACAATGGAGAAAACTGCATAACGAGAAGTTTCATGATCTGAACTCCTCACAAAATATTACTAAGAGGATCACATCGCCCGGGATACCGCCTATCTCAATTGAGGGTTCCCGTGGGTTTCCCCAGTCCCATCAGGCAAATCCCAGGGTCCACCTCGAATAGGCCACAACCACTTCGTTCCAAAACGTTTTCCAGTTCGTCATTCACCAAGCATCACCCCATCTACAGTACGATCTGATACACTGACAGTGTCGTACAATAAGCCACAAAAAGCTTAAAACAACATCCACGCGAATCTGTCTCACCGTGTCATACAACAGCTTTTGGGATGTCCTAATGCTGCTAATACAGAAACATGCAAACCGCCGCAGAGCGTGCCATTGCATCGGTTTGAGTAAACAATATTGTTTGATGATGAAGAAGAAGAAGAAGAAGAAGAAGAAGAAGAAGAAGAAGAAGAAGAAGAAGAAGAAGAAGAAGAAGAAGAAGAAGAAGTTCGTAATCTAAACCCGTTGCGTTATATATGCAAAGATACCCAAACATAGCCGTCAAATACAACAATTTACCATTAGACACCCAATCACGACCACATGTTTCGACCCATACCAAGTCATCTTCAGGCTTTACACAATTGAGATCTCAATTTTGACAATATATTAGGCCAAGGATGCAGAAATCCCGGGCGCCAGGTCGCCGTAGCAACTAAGTTCTTTTTTACGATGGCGTCTTAATATTTGTGGGTCCCCAACATCGAGTTTGCCTCATGTCACCCTTCTGGCGCATAGAGTTTTGAGGTTGGGTTTTTGCAAAATTTGTGCACCTCTGTATTACACATACAGCTTATGCATTTTTCTTCATATATAATTGTGTATAGCCCAAAGATGGCTGAATATAAGGTTCTTTAATAGTAAAGTGTTGTGTTTTAGGGCTGTGTGTTGGTATGTGAGAAAACGTATTTAACATGGCAACCCAGAGGGAAATAGCTGCTAGCTACTTTTGTGGCCAGTAGGAATCTCCGAAACATTCAACTGCAATCTGATGGAAACTGTCACTTATCACTCTAAAACAATCCAACGTAATGTTTCGTAACCGATTCAAGGCAACAGTATTATTTTGCCACAGCGACTGGATCACCCAAGCGACGGCTTTACCTTCGCGACACTAAGACCTCCCGTTTGTGGAGGGAACGTGTATGGGTGCCTAGATACTGTGGATACACAGAAAGCGAGAGATTCACGTTCAATCCTAAACCGAGGTAAGAAAAATCTGTTCACTTGAATCAGAAATCAAACATTTCACTCGCATAAGACGAAACTAGGTTAAACACGCCAGACGCCACTTTCACACCATGTCGCACTGAAATTCGTCTGATGCGTGACATTTGGATGTCCTGAAGTACTTGGGACCATCCAAAACCGACAACAGGTGTTCTCATTTTTGCTAGGATAGCCTCTCCTTGAAGAAATAAAACACACCATTTGTAAAAATCCGCCTTGGCACATAACAGGGCCTTCTAATTATCGGATGACGTGAAGATATTGAGGCGTTATTTATTAAATCAATTCCACGATGGCCTGTAGCTATTTATGAATCATGACTTTCATAAAAATGTCACCAATTTAGGCCTTTACTCTGTTCTAACAGAACTAGGAGACCTCAGACTGCTAAGTACTGAGTTAACAGATGATACCGATGTGATTTCGTCTGCAGATGGCCACTGTGTATATCTAGCAGCAGGACAGAAGTTCATCTCACGTAAGTACTGTCCTGAATTATGCGACTCGTGATATGTAAACAAAGTAGGTGTCATCCGTGACATAAAAATGGATTACTCAAAATATTTTAGAAAAGGAGCAGACATCAGCGGTGGAATACCCTAAATCTCCCACAGCAAACAGGTCTCTGCTCAGAAGGACCACACCGTTCTCCAATTCCGATAACAAATAAGTGAGGCCATTCGTACGTTGGAACTTTCGGCCTCGATTTAATAATTAGCTTATACGAATATATATATGTTGTTCCCTGTACTGAGTCAATGTGACCCACACCCTTCCGATGACCAAACTCTGCGATATGTGACGGATGTCCAGTTTCATAAATTTCTGTCTAATTGGGATGCAGTAGCTCTTATGGGGGTTGTACGTACCTACCAAAAGCACGTAGAAATTTAAAACGCACATAGCTACTATGTTTCAGAACTTAGCCGATAAAACGTACAGGTATGATTTCTAACTTATCTTTCTATCAGTCATAAGTCCTGTGCTAAAAACAGTTTTCTCCGTGGATACACGTTAAAACAACGGTTTTTTCTTTTTCATTCGGGTGACGAGTATCGGTCAGTCAGAGGTTTCTGACAGTTTGGCTCTTCTTTCAGGGGCATTATTTTGGCCTAAAAATTGGTGGAACTCCAGTCCGAACTTAAAACAGTCCACCATACAGAATGGTACACAACAAGGCTACATTTCAACTAAATCAGTTCTGTAATATCGCTATCAAACAAAAATCTAGTTTCGCAATGCTGCCCAAAATGGGGTGAGGCAGGCAGAAACTTGAATAAAAGTAGAATACTTTTTCGAAGGCCAGTCACGACACAAAACTGCATGCCCCTCCCTTAAGCAATACTAATATTTCTGCCACCTCACAAATCCATGCGACCCTCATATATCACTATAAGAAAATTACAAAATAAACATGCCAAGGTTTCACCGAACTGGTTTCTTTGTAGTTACATATTTTGCGACGTATCAACGTCCTCTATTATTCATCATCGATTTATCCAGATTAATATTATGTGCCATATAAAATTTTTCGTTTGATAGGTCACTTCCAGACGTATAAATTTGTGTATCAGAGTAGGGGACAGCATCCGGGATCGCTCAGTGGCTAGGCTACGGGCTGCACAACCGAGGAATCGTGGGTCGATTTCCCACGGAGATCTTTCTCTCCTCCTAAACGTTCAGATCGGATCTGGGGCCCAAGGCACCGGGGGATCTTTCCCCGGAAGTAAAGCGAAATGCCTGCAGCTGACCCCTCACCTCCTACTAACGCCGAGGTTAAGGATGACTGGAGCTATACACCCACTCTCCCACACGCCTTTAGGATATGCGCACGGACAACTTTACCGTTACCTACATGACCATGAAGGATACCAACGGATGCTGTGCGCCTACATCTTTCTGCCACTGCAGCTTTAAATTCTCTCTTTATACAAACAGCTTCAGAAACCTACAGGAACTTGCTCGACCTGTAATCACCCTACTGGATATCAACGATGCAGAACCAGCGATGGAGACCCCTGGCACAGCTCTACATGTCTCATACATGTCTCTTTCTCTACGCTCAACGGAACAACTTTCTCGCACGAACAAGTTACGGGTCACGTGACGTATATTTCTAATCTCGCCCCAGTCTTTTTTAAAAACTTTCACAAATACTTGTGGCAAGGTTGTGTAATCATATGGTTATCAACACAACTGAGTCGCTGTTGGCTTGGTTTATGAACCAGAAACAGCAGGTCTACTACCACTCGCTGGTTACATACACCTACATACAAACAAAAAGACAATAACTTAAACTTAGAACAAGTAGGTGAGATCTGCGCCCTTCTGGGATATTACTCAGCGCTGAGTGGTGGTTCTGCACCGACGTTTCGAGACAACCTATTGGTCCCATCTTTAAGGGTCAAGAAGTCCAAGAACTTTGTCCCGAAACGTCGGTACAGGACTACCACTCAACGCTGCGTAATATCCCAGGAGATCGAAGGTCTCGTCTGCATCGCGGCGCAGACCTGAAATCACTCTTAGCGTGCGTAACTAAAATTGTGTATGTATCGAGCATCGTATGAGATAAGCTAATCAGGAACTTCGTGGGTATATAACTACGGGCCGTCGCAGAGGACATAATGATGCTGCTACGGTTTAAACACCATCGAATAAGGAATTTTATAGAACCTCATACAACTTTCGTTCTAAATAACTGTTGACGTTCCTTTCCACGTTTATTTTGGTTCCTGTGCTGACTAGCTGCGAAACTAGAGATGGCCTTGTACACGACACGACAATGCCCTAATATTTTGGTTCATGCGCCACTGTATCCAGCATTGATAAGGTCTGAGATATTGAGAAGTTCTCATGTCTTGGACGGTGTTCGCCGGTTTTCTCTGCTGCATCACTCAGTGATTTAAAACGAGTCAACGCAAGTTCAGAACAATCTTCAACAAAGAATTAAAGGCAGGACAAACAATAGTGACGGATCCTGAATGTATTCATTACAAACCGTGCACTATGTAAGCACAATTAGTAATAGCCCTCTTCCTCCTCCTCCTCCTCCTCCTCCTCCTCCTCCTTCTTCTTCTTCTTCTGTGGCTCCACTATCGAAGAAGGATAAGCGTCTCCCTAGTTGCCCTCCTCCACCCAACTCTATCCTACGCTGCCTCCAATTCGCATCTTTCTTACGTCATTCTCTGCATCATCTTTCCTTCTAGCCTTGGGTCTCCCCTTGGGCCGATTTTGGTGTAAGTTGGCTTGGTATGTTTTCTTGGTGTTCCTTGCATCATCCATCCGTTTTAGATGTAATCACTTAAGGCGCTGGAGTTTAATAAAAGTACCAATGTTGACATCCTTGTATAATTTTTCCAAGTTCAACATTCGTTCTGATTCGCCATTGCTTATTGTCTATCACCTGTCCGAAAATTGCCCTTAATCTTCCTTTCAAAGGTCATTAGCGTTTCTTCAGCTGACTTGTTTATGACCCATGTTTCTGTACCGCACTTTACCACCGGACGCAGTAAATATACCATCGCAGAAGACAAAATGCATTTCTAACGTTTCTATCCCATACAGGGCTGGACAAGCCCTTAAGGCTCCAGGAGGTTGAGGCTCTCAAAATTTCTAGACAGTCTCTACATGAAGGCGGTAAGGGTGCCAGCCCTACGCACCGGCCGCCTTTACGCCCCAGGAAATATCCCTGGTACTCATTTCTGTTAGAGGCTGAGTAGACCCCAGGTCCATAGTCCGGCTGGAAGGATTAAGTCAATGAAAAATCCAATGACCCCCATCGGGAAATGAACCCGCGACCTTCCGGCTTGTACAGCAGTGCCTCAACCAACTGCCTCACCGCGTACCCCTTCTAACGGTTCTGTTCCTTGTTATTTATATGAGACTCGCAGCCGGGAAAGCGTATTCAGTATAGCGACTGGACACGAGCTGGACAACACCGAATTTGGATCCCGGTAGGGGCACAAGATTTTAGGCTTTTGAAAAAGCGTTCCCACCGGATCCGGGGTTCATCTAGCCTGCTATTCAATGGGTATCGGAGGCTCTGCCCCTGGAGGTAAAGCGACCGAGGCGTGAGGCTTACCACGGAACTCCACTTAGCGGCGAGGTTAAGAATAAGTGAAGCCACACCTCATTTTCCCCTGTATGCCCTCAAGGCGCGTGCAGGGAAAGCGTTCTGATTCGTTAACAATACGCTAATGAAATAATGAAATACTTCTTATTCAGAGTATGAATATTAAATGTTATCTATTTCTGACTTTTTTTCAGCCGCCCCTCAGTGATTCCAAACATTTTCCGTTACAGTATAACTCCAGTTATCCGGACGCTGGTTATCCGAATCGCCAATTATACGGATCGGCTTGGCCCCCCAGATAACTTTGCCGAGAATTCTACAAAACCAGTTTGCTTTGAAATTACCGCTTATCTGATATATATATCCTTGACTTCATCAAGTAAATCTGCAAGTCAAACATATTCTTGCTGTAACGGTACATCTTTTTTGTGGCTTCAATTTTTCCCCCAACTGTCAAATACATATAAGTAATCATGTATTAATGTTTTATTTACACGTACATAAATATATGGCCTAAAATGGCCGTTTGTATAATTTTTTTTTCCACTTTAAACTGACAATGTAGCCTATTTCCAAAGAAAAATCCAATTATCCGGATTTCCTGCATATCCGGACGGCTCGCGGTCCCAATTAATCCGGATAATTGGAGTTATACTGTAATTTATATACGACCTCACGTGGTACATATTTGATGCTAGGCCTAATGTCTGTAACAACACAAATATTGATCCAGTTGTTTCTGAACGGCAGCCAATAAACGTTTTCAAGAGCAGCAATTCGAAAGAATTATAATGATGACCGTAAGTGATTTTTCTTATCAAATGGATCAATTAGCGACGACAGGTTAAAGATAAACTAGTTCCATACAGTGTGGTATCGTTACACTCCTACATTCGGTAGGTTTTTAATTCTAGGGATTTTCTTTGCTTTTTGCTATATGTTCGAGTAGCTCACTTCTCTTGCACATTTCAAAATTAGTTTCGTTCTAAATCTAAATCTTCCTTTACAGTTTCTATGATTTCCCAAAGATTTCTGCACAAGATCTTTATAAATAAATGAAGGTAACGTACACTCGAACATCTGCCAGGCTTTACCGTGCAAATATTTATGCGTTTGGTCTTGGACGTGGAGACAATCTAGTGCGAAAGAAACTGAATGATTCTTTTGTACAAAACCGCCTCCAACTTGCCAGGGGCTTACATTGATGAAACTTGTTGAAAATATTGTAAACGTAAAATGTAATTAATATACAAACCGTTATACAGAAATTAGAAGACACAGAAAATTTAAAATTGTTACATAATCATGCATCAAAATATAGGTGAACTTGGTGTTAACGTAATGAAAGGGACTGAATAATTTTGTGTCGTTGCAAACAATTGTTGTTATATCAGAGGAGTACAATGTTACGATTAGCAGTGAGAAATTAATAGGTACCACAGTACATCTGACGCTACAGGCGAGGTGTCGTATAAATCGATGTCGCTATAACCGGGTTCCACTGTATTTATAAATTTTTTAACATCTCATCGGAAATACTGATATCAACTTATTAAGTAAGTTTCTGAAACCATTTCCACATCTTATTCGCTGTAAGAAAATGCGAATTATCGATATGAAAAACCTGCGACTATCAAATTACTCTCGAACATTCCACATAACCTTGCTTCTTCTCCCCTGGCATTGGGTCTAGAAATGTATTTTGTCATGCGTCGCACGTCCGTGACAGTTAGTGAAAATTTCGTAGAGTCGATGTGCAGCTCTGCGTGATATTCCTACTGTAAACAATGCGAGCTCGTCAATGTCAACGGCCCAAGCAAGTAAAACAGGCAAGGACGACGCCATACAATTAACCTTTTTATCCCATCAGTAAACGTGCGCGTGTGGACACCAATATGATGCCTGTGAACTAACACAGTGCTCTATTTCAGTACAATTCCTGAGCCTGCTTCACAGTACACCTACATTCACACAACGCACAATCGTCTGCAGGCTAATACACAAGCACTGTATACCATTCTTTCCCACACTTTTTATGCTCGCAGGCACCTTTTGGCTTCGAAAAATAACTACGGATCCACATGTCTTTGCTCATGTAAATATCGAGTGCCCGGATGATAGGCATCCAAAATTAAAAATTTGTATCTCAGAACTGATTTTAGATAGCTACGAATACATGCTAGTAGCATGCGTAACAATGCATTGCATGATTTTACCTTAATTGAACTGACTGTCGCTCGCTTCGTGGGTACAGGGGATTTCTTAACTAGTATAATTATTCTAACGGTCACATGAAATAAACACATCGCCAATTCAAGACGCTTCGCGATTAGTTTTAACAAAACATTATTCTTTTAATTAAAAATTAAGCAAACTTCAAAGTAGTCATTACAGAATTGTATCCACGGATCTCCTGGGAAATGGTCGCGGATCGCTTGGGATCCGCGCGGCACAGTTTGGGAACCACTGGTCTACACGATAGACGTTTTAAACACTTGCTGCAAACACTTCGTGAAGCACCAGTAGTTCGTCATCAGAATTTTCTTAAACTAAACCGTACTTAGCTAACGAAATTGCTTACTTCTTGTATCAGGCATATTTAACAAACTGTTACTTCTTTTAGTCTGACCTCTTCTGCCTCCTCGTTGTAGGTGCAGGAGGTTACTGTTGCACCTGATCACAGTCAATGACACATACACCCTCGGTAGGACTCCCCTGGACGAGGGATCAGACCAACGCAGAAACCTCTACCTGATAACACACAACATTCAGAAAAAGCAAACATCCATGCCCCCCCCCCCCCACCCACGGGATTCGAACCCGCAACCCCAGCAAGCCAGCGGCCACCGGGATAGGCACACTGTTACTTAACACTAAGTTCTCCAGAAGGACTGTGTTCCATGAAGTTTGTTAGGCAGGGTTCACAACTAACGGCACACATTTCTGAGTCTCCACTACAAACGCCAAAGCAATGAATGCACAGGCTATAGGAAACTAATGGCTGTTTACTGTGAGCATCACAAGAAACGTACAAATTCACTCTGTGGACAAAACGAGTAACTCTTATCCTTAAACCACGTGGCATGCACGGTTACAGCGTTAACCTGAAAACTTCTTGCCCCAGCCCTTATCGACAATACAAAATCCGGATTGACGTGTTTGACAAGCATCAAAATCTGACTGCGACTGACGCAATTTCGCCAGAACAGATCACACATCATACATAATTCGCTCTGCGTCCTTGATGTTATCTAAGACTAAACTGGGCGATGTCGCACTTGCCATCCATCACGCCAATACAACAAAAAAGTACATAAGTCACTTCTGTGTGTTAAAGTTGTCGAATATTCCTATACATACATCTTAATAATGACAGTTTCTATCCATGTTACTTGCTTCTCTAATTTACAGTATAAAATTACGGGAGGAAATGCAGCGTCGGAATGTTGTCCTGTCCTTCCCTTTTGTTCTGAAGTTCGTACTGTAGCAGTTAGCATAAACACTCATACTGGATAAATATTTACATTTTACTGTTTACTGCCTACTTCAGCTCTACGCTTTGCACGCAATTTCACTTGTCCTCTAACCAGTCTATAGCGGTTACACACATTTGAAATTCATGCGCCTTTATCAAGTTACTACTACTGCTGTTCTTGTTGATTGATTAATTACTGGGTTACTGAATAAAACACTGTAAAACCGATAAATATATGAAACACGAATGACACAGATAATTAAAAATGATGCGTAAGACAAAATTTTGATGGAGGTGTATTTAATGGTATAAGACCACTACAGAATTCGCCTAAAGCTACTGAAGAGACACATTAAAATATTAAGATAGCAAGTCGCGGTCGATATTGGAACTAGGTGCACCTAAATCCAATCGGCCATGCTACCGTGGACCCAATGTGGTCGGTAATGATATCTAGCCAGTAAGGAGGCTCATAAATGAATCACAGCAAGTCTTTCCGACATTCAATCTGCTCTTCACTATTTCGTGAATCTAACTTTTGTCACTGTCGTCCCCAGATATTTGAATGTTACACAAATTTTTAATGACTTATATGCTTCAACTTATTATACTGAAGCTTTCTGTTTAGGTTTTTGAATCTATGGCTGGGAGCTTGATTAGCTGCTGTAATCTTAGGCAAGTTTTTGTATAGTTCTGGATATTTAATAGGTCTGATGATGGCTTAATCGATAAGCCGAAACTAGTAACCTGCAAACATTTCTGTAAATTTTGTTGTGCATGACAGTGGTTTATAATATACATATTTAAATACTCAGTTCGTACCGGGCAGTAAACATAGGCCTTCTCCATTATAAAAAAAAACAATCAGTTAATACTGCACCGGGAAATTATTGCTGTCTGTTCTGACAACCGTACAAAACGCCATGTAATATGACAGGACAGTGGACGCTGAACACCCCCCTCCCCTGCCAGTGCCACCATGACTCATACAGGCCCCTCCTACAGGCGTCAGACTAATTCAGTGACATCATATCAGTAACCTTACTTTCACTTGCTAATACCTTATTCTGCATTTCTACGCCTCATAAACACACCAGCTGTGAAACAATACCGACTAACCTGCAGTTAATTTGTACATTAAGAAACCATCGTTTATAATACAACTGCACTGCATTATCTTAAAATTTATTCCGCCCGAAATTTATTGACTGCTTTTTAAGTACACTGTGTTTTCATGCCGGATTCATTTTGTTTATTCAGTTTAAGTGGCACCAGAGGTACTTGAGAATAATACTTACGGCTTCAGAACTCGACAGTGTAATGGTGCTTTGAAGCTTTTATAACAAAGCATACCTGAAGTACACGATAGAAACACAGCTTCAGTTTCACAACGATTATGCTTTCATCCTTCTGTGCAACAGCGTGCTCGAAAGTTCTGAAATCCGGCCATCACCTGAGCCAATCTTCTGACTCTGCAGACAACCCTACTTGCGTTATCTTTGTTTCCGTATTTTAGCCATTTTAATAATATATTACTCAAGCTTTTCTCTATTCCAGGAACGCCCGATTAACTTCCTTTTTTAAATTTGCCCCAAAAAATCATTTGCAGCACTTGTAGAGTATATGAAAAATTTGGGTAACATGAAAAAGTCTTATAAACAAACATCATAATAAACAGAACGTTTGTTGAAAATGCAAACACACAGTATGTGATGAGGACCAAAAAGAAAACTATGTTCAACTGAAACATATACCGGGCCATCCACAAATCGTCTGTGGACCACGGGTTGGGAAGCGCGGCTTTAGAGAATACATTATCATGGGCTTTTATTTCCAGCAGTGCCACTCTTAAGAAGTCACACTTTCCGAGGTGTGACACCCGACTCTGTCCCTTGTAGTGCCCTTGTAAAGCCCCCAACGCATCACATGTCCCGCCCATACTATGCTCCTTCATTTCATAACCCCAATAATATCTGATAAACAGTGCAATTTATCCTCGAATTATGCAGTTTTATCAGTTCTCCTATCATTTCCACGTGTTATCCTCAGCACGCTGTTCTCAAACACCCTCAATGTTCTGCACTTAGGGTGAAAAACAGATGCGCATAATTACCATTTTGTAAATTTTAGTCTGTACATTTTTAGACGAGAGATAAATCTGTCCATGTGCACGACATGAAGGCGCATGGGGAACTGGCAGTACAGCTGCACTTATTCATAATCTCGGCACTAGATAGGGTGAGGGGTCAGCTTCGCGCACCGGCCACTTTGCCATAAACCCCCGCACATACTGAATAGCCGGGTGGGTGGGCTTTAGAGTGCAGATGAATCTATCCCAGCTGAGAATCGAACCACGATCCTAGGTGTTTAGATAGGAAGACAAAGTATTCAAGATTCATCGGTAACAAGCACTCTCCTACTTTAACCTACTGGTAACTGCACTATGAATGCAACTTTAATGTGCTGCTGCCGCTTTTAAACAAGTATCTGAACTTCGCCACATTTTGTCAAACAATTTGTCAGCTCACGGTCATCCAAACCGCAGCAAAACCTCACAACTCGCACAATATGACAGTCTCGGCTGAATAAGGGGTCGGCTCAAGAACTTTAAGCTGCGAGATATCACTGACGAGAAAGATACATGGTGGGGGAGGGATTATCACGCGTTAGTCGTGTGGATGAACGCCTGGGAACGGACCTTGAATGTTGGAACGTGCAATAAGCTTGGGAATTACTCGAGCGGCCACAGTAACAGACCCATGGTGTACATTGCACATCCAGTGCCGTAAACTTATAATTTATCAGAAATCAAATGAAATCACAGCTCGTAGAACTGCACTAGAAGGGCAAGCAAAACGGGTGAGATGCTTGGAGTACCTGGCTTCCAAGCGTTACTCTCCACATCTGGCGAAAATCATCCACGAAACAGATCAGCGTATCATCCTGGCACTACTTCGTCCTTATCTGCAAAGATACTTTGAAGGGTACCATACAGACACCACGCTCATTAGGCCTGAAAATTACTATGTCGAGATCCGACAGTGGAAGGCTTAGAATTCAAGGCGACTGGTTGTGTGCGATCGGTATTTGTCGCGGATGACAAGTTTCTTTACCCGCAGTTTGAATTTCCTCATCGTCCTGACTGTGCGCATTATCTTATCTTATTTGTAGAAACTTACAGTGCACTGATATTACCCTCATAGCGAGGACTGATGAGACGAGAGTAAAGTCGGCGGAAATGTGTTTCATGGGACGCGTTACAGGACAAAATGTTTCCCAACACGGGCTCTCAAATGAATCGAGGCCTGTATTATAGAATTATAGTTCCTACCAGTACCTTGAATGAGCACGGTACAAGGAATGTCTCTGACACAAGTCTCATAAAAATTTAAAGTGCCAGTCTATACTAGGATAAGGGTGTCAAGGGCCTCTTTAGAAGACAGAAACGTACTGCGGGAGCGCACACATCCCGGGTACCAGGTCGCCCAGGTGACTGAATTTTGAACGGTAAAGTTCACCCTAGAACAGTCCGTGAAGACCCAGAGTGGGAGAAGAGGTATAGCTCTACGCTTCCCTTAACCTCGGCGCGGGTGGGGGAGGAAGGTGGTGAGAGGTCAACGCCAGGCCTAGGCCGCTCTACCTCCGGGAAACCGGTCTGGTACCCACTGTAAAATTTTGAATGGTGGCCCCTAATATTTGCGGGCCCTCAGCACAGAAATTTCTTAATGCCACCAGTCTGGCGCCTACAGTTTTGAGGTGGTTCCTATATTTTTTTTTAAAAAAAGCTATGGGCCTCTGACATAGTGTCACTTAACATCCCCTGTGCACCTTTCAATCCTGACACTTGGCTGGATGGAGACATTGATAATGAAGACATCCCCTGAGAACGCTGCAGTGGGCAGCATTTCTTTGCATTCGGGTTGTGAGAACAGGACCAACCAACAAACCAACACACTAACACTTCTGAAAGACCTTATGGTCACCCAGCTCGTCTAGAAATTCTCCACTTTTATGGAACCAGAAGGTTCATTAACGTATGCATAAGAACCTGTCACTGGTCCCAACTTCTTTGCCAGATGAATTTCGTCAACACTCTAACATCCCACTTCTCTAATATGTATTTAAAACTATCCTCTCTTGTACGCCTATATATCCCTAGCGGCTTATTCCCTTCAGGTGTTCGACTAAAACTGTGTGTGCATTTCCCGTCTACCCCACATGCAATATGTGTCATGTCTACCGAACACTCCTTGATCTGAATACTGCACTAATAATTGGTGAAAAGTACAAGTTTTTCATTAAGTATTTTTCAGTTATCCTTTTACTCTGATGCCCTTGTTGGTTCAAATTATCTCCTCAGCAAGTATCTGACACTCTTGTTAAATTCTGGGTATAAAAGACCAGATTTTGTCACAGATGAAAGCAGTGAAATGTCCGAGGCACATTGCTCCGACAGCCACATTCCTCTCTGTCCTAAAATGCTTGCTGAGTTCACATACTTCTTGGTCACGAGCGCCACAACTTGCACGAACGGCAATTAGGAGCATGTAAAGTGTATGTCACAATCTTCTTTCCAAACGATGTGGACGATGAAGGTCAGACAGTACGTCAATGACAGAGAGAAGGAGCTTCGTTTACTCGAGGTAGGTAAACTGATAAGCGGAAAAGTTCGCTTCTGCCTTTATGTCGCGTGGTGTTAAGCTTCTAAGCTCTGGAGTGAAACTGTGTGGATCTCACTGAAGTGCCGGGTACATCGAAATTCTGGAGATGGACGAAAACTTCACCTTGCAAAGACTTTAGTATGTACTTCAGGCACTGCAACTGATAATACATTGCTTCATATTCAGAAGGTTTTGGGTTCAAATCTCCACCCGCAGGCCGGCTATACTGATTGAGGCTTTTCGTGGTTTTCCTTAATCTTTCTGGGCAGATGCCAGAATAGTACTGTCACATATTAAGATACGTTGGGTACGAGGCTAGGAAGCCAACTGATTATGAAAGCATACTGAATTTTGCTGGGCCCCGGCTCGAATTCAAATCGGGAAAAGAGTTATTTTCTGACTTAGGTTTACCGCGGAATTCCCCAGTCACTACAAGAAATAACCGGGTTGAAGACTTCGTCTCACGCGCCCTGCATTCCAAACTGTCCATTTATAATAATTCTCTCATTTTTTATTCTGCGTATTAGACCTATAAGCTTTAAAAACTTTACAGTCGCTGCAGTGTTATTAAGCAGAACAAGAAACAAAAAAAAAAGTGTTTTACAGAAGTATGGCAGGATTATGGAAATGAAAGACGCACAGAGAAAGATAGGTAAACAAGATTTCTGTAAACTGCGCACACGCGTATCCAGCTGTCAAGCTGGCGTGTGTTTCTTATCAAAACAACACTAAAATAATTGCCTTGGGCTTACAGAACCCCCCCCCCCCCACCATAGCCCATTCCTAAGCGCGCTGTGTTTCATTTCGTGAAAGACGCGTGCAATGAGGCCACAACCTATGAAAGACATGAAGTCGTCACCAGTTCACTCACGCTAACGTCATGGTGAAACAATGAAACTGAACAGTTCCCCAGCTTGCAACGTTTCGGGTTATCACAGCGGTCTAATTGAGGATTCCAATCTTCTGGGATGTGACGCTGTATGGTTGGGTAAATGGTTCCCAGCGTTTCCAACGCGCCTCCGCAGCGACGCGACTAAGTTTCTTGACGCCCGGGGGCGACTGATCACAATGGCCGCCCCTAACATAAACTATGAACTTTGAAATAAAAAAAAACACGATAATTTTTTGAATTTCCTTCTATTTGGCTCAAAAATTGAAAACCTGTAGAGCGCAGAAACCCACAATGTTTCATTTTTCTACGGATTTTGCTTCCCCTTGGACTCTGCCGCCCGGGTCGGCCGCCCCCTGGCCCCCCCCCCCCCCCCCCATCAAGATACGCTGCTGTGCCTTCGAAATGCTGGGAACAAATTCACCCAACCACGCAATATCATCACATTCCAGACGATCGGAATTACCAGTTTTGTGTGTGATCTGTCCAACTTATTCTTAATTCGATGGCACAAGTTCAAAATTCTGGCTTACAAGTGGACCAAGTTAGCACCGGTTGGAGGCGAAACAGGTAAATCATAGACCAAAAGCGAGCTAAACTTTTAGATCCGCAGGTGCAACTCGACTGAACAGATTTTGTTTGAAAATGAAATCTAACTTTGTGGGAACCTGTCTCATTACCGTGACCGTAAGTGGAAAGGAACGGAAAATTATCTATAACAGGCGGAAACAATGTACGCGCGGGGCGGGGACGGGGGGGGGGGGGGGTGGGGGGTACTTGATGGAAAAAAATAGTTTGCGTCAATATTTGTTTTCCGTTCACATAAATTTGTTTCACACACGACTCCCTGGAATTTAGCTACGAAAGAACATTATTGCCGCGCGTTTTAACGAACTGCGCCCCATTGCCAACAAAGACGAGCAGATATTTTAATGTTCTGCTGAAAAAATGTTAAAAAAACGTACAGAGGAACAAAGAATGTGTACTCCTCTACTGCATAGCATACATTTCAGGCATGATACTTGGACGTAAATACATGGCGTATATTCTATGGGACATCCTTTTGATCTAGAACTACCTGCATCAAACTGCAATATGTTCAGATACTTTGGAATTGTATCACAAGTACTGACATCTGAGGCGACTCGCTACTGGCTGGACGGTCTGGGGATCAGATTCCGGTGGTGGCGAGATTTTCCGCACCCGCCCAGACCGGCCCTGGGGCCCATCCAGCCTCCTGTACAATGGGTACTGGGTCTCTTTCCCAGGGGCAAAGCGGCCGAGACGTGGCGTTGACCATCCACGCCCATCTAGCGCCGAGGTAAAAGAAAGAGTAAAATTATACTTCCACTTCCCGTCTGGGCCTTCATGGCCTGTTACAGGAAGAACTGATATTTCAGGTTTCACGACGATTAAAACTAATATCACGGTCTTCTGGAA
Source organism: Coptotermes formosanus (assembly GCA_013340265.1). Taxonomy (NCBI): domain Eukaryota; kingdom Metazoa; phylum Arthropoda; class Insecta; order Blattodea; family Rhinotermitidae; genus Coptotermes; species Coptotermes formosanus. The sequence continues at coordinate 1,187,646 of BLKM01000971.1, forward strand.
TGTGACGCCGTGTAGTTTTTCACATGTACGTACCTACCAAACAACACGGCGTCAACCCCAGAAGACATTCTGTATGTGGATTTTAGTGTACCATAACCACAAAACGGAAAAGTTTGAAGCGAAAGACTGGCCTGGTTTATGAACACATCTTCACAGCCTTGTTTAACCCTGAGTGCAGTTACAGATTGTGACAGAACGCATCGTCGGATATGAAATTCTTCTGATGATGACCTCACGGTTCTGGTATTGGCGAAGGCCTTCAAACTGAGCAAGGGACATGTCAACATCACTACGTGCAGCTGTCATCGTTCCCTGCCCAAGAACGTACTCCATGTTAGTCATCAGACCTACTAGCTTCATTTACGTCAGGTGACCCTGTGGTAACCACAAATGCTAACTGTCCATAGTGAAAGGTTACATGCATCAGGTCGCCGTTACTTTGCAGGCACAACTATAACGAGAGTGTTTCCTGCCCTTCCATACAGGCACCTCCAGCCTCACACATATTGCTGTGTATATAATAAACCTTAAACAGCCGCGAAACTGTTCAAAGATAAAATTGTCTCAGTGGGTGATACTAGAAATAAACACAAAGTTTTAATCGTACAACCCGAAAGAGAACATGATCACCGGACACGCCCAGCCATAGCCTGACAAACAAAACTGGCATATTTACCATGAACTGCACATTACCGCATATCCCGTCTCATAAGATACATTTTGCCCCCAAAATTCCCAAAAAATCACCCTCCGTCTTACCACCGGATGATGAATTGTTAATAAGTAGGCTGTTAAATCCGCATAAATACCTTGCTAATTAGACGGTGCGTATTATCACTTGCAGCGTCTTATGAGGCGGGAAATATGGTACATTATTTTTCAACATACAATTTAGGCCATATCTTTATATTGTGATTATATTTATCTATGGTTCATTAACAGCACTGACAGTATCTCAGAAAGCGTCAAATTACGATTATAAATGGCAGTAGCAGTAGTATTATCATAGTATCACAGGTACTATTGGCAGTCGCAGTAACTCACTGCAGTGACTGGCTAAAGGATACACGACTGAGGTTCGATGCTCGGCAGGGGCTTGGATTTCTGGCGGTTTGACAACGGAATATGCACATGAGCTTCGCCATACCCTCTCGTCCGTCTGCATGTATTAACCCGATAAATGCTAAGCAACAGTTATGAAATTCGATACGGAAAAGTTTTGTTAAACTCTTGTCAGCTAATTCAGATTTCGGTCACAACGCGACGGCAATGAGGTTTCCGTTTTCTGCGCCAAGAAGCCGTATAGTCTGGCAGTTCACTAACGTTTCGGAGGGACCTGCTATCTCATCTTCAAGGCAGAAAGAACCCTGCTCGACGACAGTTTTCAAGATCATCGTTGTGAGAATCTCAAATCCCGCAACCATTGGGAACACAACATTAACATCTACAGACGTTTCTGGGTACATTCCATGCTGACTCACACACTTTATGTCCTACATATTCCTGTACGACCTGCGATTTTAGAAACAAACAAGAGTGCATATGAGTTAATGTGTTTTGCCTAGACTTCCTACCGCGTTTTCTTCTCCACCGTGTCCAGACCTCCTCTGGGACTCACTCAACATCCTATCCAATGAGTAACAGGGACTCCTTTCCCCGGGGATAAGGAGGCTGCAGCGTCAAGCTGACCGCTCACCACCATCTAGTGTCAAGGTTAACAATGCGTGAAGCTTCACCTCCACTCCTCCCAACGACTTACAGAACGGTGCTTAACGACATGGACAACTTTACTCTTAGGGTCGATTCACATTGTACGGCACGGCACGACAAAATATTCTTTCATGGTTTTAACATGCTCGAATTCACATTACTCCGTCACCGGTAGCTAACGACGAAGACAGTGTCCTTGGGATTAAGAGACGAGTATATTTTGCCTGTCTGTTAACTTACAATAGATGTGGATGCACGATGGTTTTTGTCATGCTACGACACGACACTACAAAAATCAGCATGCATTTACATCTACCGTCATTTAACAGACACGACATGCAGTGACAGGTACAGAGGCAAAAACATTCTCTTCTCTCAGTCCCAGCGACACTGTTTTTGTCGTTTGCTGTCGGTGACGTACTAGTGTGAATTCGAGCATGTGAAAACCACAAAAGAATATCTTGTCGTGTCGTGTGGTGCTGCATAATGTGAACTGACCCTAATACAGCTGTGGCTGACTATCCTCTCCATACTTGTACACCGAAGAGGCAGCTACTACTCTTCTCAACGGACTGCTTAACGATTACGTTCGAAGTCAGTGTTGGCAGACAAAGTCACATGAGAACACGATGAACTGCAGGGTATGGGCTGGATGGCCGAGTAATCAACGCCCGATTGCACGCAGGGGTAAACGATTTGTCTCTTCTCCAAAACGTCCGAACCGGACCTGGTACCCACAAAGCCACGCATTTGTTAGGCACTGGAGGCTCCTTACCTGAAGGCAAGGCGGCCAGATCGTGAAAGTAACCACTCGCCTCCATATAGCGTCAAGGTCAAGAAGGTGTGCAGTTATACCTCCACTGCCCCACATGCCTTACTGGCCTCCACAACTTTACCTTCGCACAATAACCTCATAAAGAGGACTCGATTAAGTCTTGTCAAGTAATAAATACGCAGCGACTGCAAAAGAACTGAAGATGGCCCATGAAATATGTGACAGTCAGAATATTACCAGCAGCGTTATTTATTGCGAAGGTGTTTTAGAACTCTCACTGGGTGGTCTTCACTCGAAGGGCAGTACCACTGGGAGACATGTTTATACGGTATACTGACAGCCTATCTTCAACCACTTTGCTACAGTGAGGACAGAGTCCCAACAATCGACTGAATAATTAACAAATTAAGATAACTATTTGGTCAATGAATCTGTATAGCCCTGCACTACCATAAACAAGTTACGAGTTACAAGGGTAGCACAAGAGAGCCATGGGGGATGCATGCGGATCGATTAACAGGGATAGAATAGATGCACTTACCCTTCATCAGCAACCCCCTTATATTTCTCGGAGTATCATGGAGTCGTATGACAACACACACACACACACACACACACACACACACACACACACACACACACACACACACACACAACAAGCCGCTGTTGGAGTTCCCCTGCGCCCCCCCCCCACCCCCGGCCCCACTTTGCTCCTTTTTTCATTACCCATTCCAGAACGTTCTTTATTATTCCTTTGCAGTTTGACAAATGTACCCTTCGTTGTATCTTTCACTCCCTTGTGCTGAACTGCCACCGTACATGAACCAGGTAAAACTTCTGAAACAGTGATCGCAGCATACTCCTTTAATCGCGCGCGTAGCTTTCTCGCTTGACTTGTGCTTGGGTGCGCCAGGATATGTGACGCAATATGAGTATCAGTGTGTTAACGGAACGATCTGTTTTCAGGTTCGTGACACTGCTTCCATCACAATGAAGACGGAAAGTGTCAGCCGCTTGCAGTGCGACTGGGTAGCAATCGAACCCCACAGTCAGCAATCGAACCCCACAGTCAGTTAATCGGATTTCTTTCCCGTAACTGTCTTCAGTTTCTGCAAGAGTGACAGCACATGAACACATGGGAATTTTCGTTAAAACATACAGAAAAAGTGGCGTTTACTTCTTACCACTTAATTCAAGTAAAACGTTTCTGAATATAGTTAAACCACCACACAAAATAAACACAAATTCAGTAAAACCTCGTTAATCCACACCATTTGGGGGGAACAGTAGTCTGGATTAGTAAAAGTCCGGATTAACACGAATAAAAAAAACAAAGATAACTGCACGACTAAAAAATACACATTGCTGAAAATCATGTTATATATCATAATAATTATTACACAGTAAAAGAGGTACATATTTACATTGTTGTAATGTACAGAAATTGTTAATAAAGTACTGTATGTCACAAACCACAAATCGTCTGCGATCGTCTTAGAACAGGATGTTCGTAAAGACGTAGGCTTAGTTGTAACGGTAGAAACTGGTTTGAAACCCGCGGTCACTTCACACTCGCGCCAGTGATTTATTCTACTGCTGTCGGCTCCAAATTAAACGTTTCTTTTTCCAGGAACCCTGTCCGGATTAAGCGAAGTCTGGTTTAACGGGGTCCGGATTAACGAGGTTTTACTGTACCTCTGCGTACACAGATTTCGTTCTTATGTGGAGGAGCTTCACGTCCATACGAATGTTTCGATTTCAACCATTTTCAACAATGTAAGGCATCTGACTGTTCACAAATGCTCAAACTGTAATCGTCTAAATAGAATCTGGATGTACCCCCTTCATGGAAATAATAGTATGTATTTGTGCCTGCTTAAATGTAAACTTTTCGTTGAAATATAATAAAACTTCGAATAAAATTATTAAATTATTCAGTGTATTTGTCACATAGTTATAATTTTCAGACATTCTCTACAGCACACGCTTCAGGTGTGAATAAAGATAACGTAATGTAGACAGGTAGTGTGTACAGTGTTTGATGTTGCTGAGGCAACGATGAGGCTGGGCAGCCCATGTCGACTATTAACCATAACGAAGGAAAATTCGTGAAGACAGAGCAGAAAGACTGGTTACAACAGTTTCTATACATCCTCTTAACGCGCCATTGAAAACGGTTTCGCAACAGACAATAAAACATAATCGAAGGTCACACGTTGATTTCCTTGTAAATAAAATGCGTACTGCTTCTGTCACGTTTTAAACATGGTGACACAAAGTTGTCTCAGTGGACTCGCATCACTGGATTCACTTAACGAAGGTGCGCGATCATATTCCATATGCAGCTGCGAAAGGAATAGCATGAGCTAATTCAGTATGGAGCAGAGCCTTCTGGAGAAATTGACAGTTGCTCGCCTAGACCAGAAATTCCCCGCATTTTATAGAAACCAAATTTCATTTCTTTGCTCATAAGCGTCTGTCATTATTTCCTATCCTGAGTCAGGTTAATGCAGCCCACACCGCTATACCAACCAGTCCAATAAAAAATCTGTATATAAACAAAATCCAGAAGAATGTGAAAACGGGAAGTCCTGGGTCACACTGCCCCATAGCGACACAAAGATAGATAGATAGATAGATAGATAGATAGATAGATAGATAGATAGATAGATAGACTGATAGACAGACAGATAGATAGATAGACAGACAGACAGCTAGATAGACAGATATATAGATGATAGGTAGGCAGATAGATAAATAGATAGATAGATAGATAGATAGATAGATAGCTAGATAGATAGATAGACAGGCAGACAGACAGACCGACACATGGAACGATATTTTAAAAGTGTCCTTCCACCTACGCTTAAAACTTTAAAGGTGGCCTCTTTCCCTCAGGTTTTCCAACTAGCTTTTCCATACGTGCTACACGCCTCACCAACTTCATTCTCTTTGACATTATCACTTCAATAATATCCGGTGAAGAAAATTACTACCGTGCAGCTGCAATGTGAAAGAATTATTGCAAATTCTTATACACTCTTTCTTGATAAGCTAACAGTTCCTCACCCAGCCGAGTTCTCTGCATTTCACTGAACCCGAACATTCACGACCGTGTTCGTAACAGACCGACAACCGTCCATATCCTGAGCTAGATAAATCCAATCCATGCACTTACATCGTCTTGAAGGCCTATTTTAATATTACATTTCTACCTACGCCTCCATATTCTACGCGTTCTCTTTTCTTTCAGGATTCCTCACCAAAAGCCTATATGCACTTCTTCTATGCGGGCCGCACAACCCGCCCATCTCATTTTTCTTAACCACCCTAATAACATTCTGCAAGGAGTACAAATCAGTAAGCTCCTCGTTATGCGATTTTCTTCACGTACTTGATAGTCACTCCCTTACAGATGCAAACATCTCCCTCAGCATCCCATTCTCGAACACCCTCAGCCTAGTCCTCCCCTTAACGTGAGAAACAATGTTCCACACCCACTTGACACGAAACGTAATCCTATCAAGTAAAGGTGAAGTTAACCCTGTAATATGCCGTGAAGGCCCAGAGTGGGAGCAAAGGTATGACTATACTCTTGTTTAACCTAGGCGCTAGATGGGTGGGTGATCAACGCCACGCGCCGGCCGCTTTACCTCCAGGAGAAAGACCCGGTACCCGTTGTACAGGAGGCTGGATGGGTGCAGAAAATCTCGCCCCCACCGGGGTTCGATCCCCGGACCGTAGCGCCCGCAGCGAGTCGGTATAGACTGAGCTATCCCGACCCACAAATGTTATGTTATATATCTGTACATTTTAACCTGTACGGTTTTACACAGCAAACGGCAAAAATATGTTGGACCGCAAGGTAGCATGCATTCCCCGAATTTAATCTACTGTTCATATATATATATATATACTTAGTTTCCTCAGCACTTATTTCCAGATTAACCCTTTAAAGACGTGGCATATCTGTTTTATATAAGGACTCAGTGCGTACCGCGCTGTAAACACTCTCCACTTCGGTTATAAAAACCACTCTCTTAATGTTTTATAAGGCAAAAGTTGCTGTTTGTTCTGAGATCCGTACAAAACACATAAACGGAATGTGGGCACCACGTAGAATTTTTTAATGTTAAACCTGGTGATATGTAAAGTTACCGCTAGGCTTTAAAAGGTTAAGACCTCATTAGCAACCGCTGTATACAGCTTCTGTGTCTTTATTTACGGTATTTACATTTTCGCAAAACAGCAAAGTACCAGATTATCGCTATAAAACCGTCACAAGCACAGTAGAATTCCTAAATTCAAATTATCACGCGACTGATCACAGAACAGTCCGTTTAGAGATTAAGAATACAAATCTCAGTCACACACATCTTGTGTGAAAACATTATGGTACGGACTATCCAACACGATCTGTTTTCTCTTTCTGTCACCCTTCCTTTCCTGACCCCTCAGTTCAGTCTGAGACTTGTCCGTTCTCAATCTGCCATTGTATGACTCAGTTCGGTTTTATGTATTGTCCCATGGAAGGACCCTTCAAACTTCAAACCGAAGTAACAACCGCCATTGACGATGCGTGCTGAGTCACGTACAGCGTGCGGAATCCTCATTGTCACGAAATATATCCTAATCAATACTGCATAGGAAACATATTGGGGGGAAATGAAGAGGAGTGCGCTGGCAATTTGCGGCGGGCTATCATTTCATTCTCTTTCTGTTCTGCGTTAATCGTTACGCCCTTCAGAAGCCACAATATTTTCTCTCCGTTAATTCAATAGTGTCCTTGTATTGCATCATGCACAAAGTGAATTGCTTATGACAATGAAATCGAGGAAGTCCATGTTGCAACGTCCATGAAAACCTCATTATTCTTTATATATACAGATTTATTTGTGACCAACTACTGCACACTTGCTTTACATCTCCTACGTGTTTCGGCTGAGATTATTCAGCCCTCATCAAGGACACATATTTTTTACAGACAGCAACAGTTTGTAACTTGTCGTTTAATGGTAAATATATATACATCATTCAATGACAAGTTGCAGTCTGTTGCTTGTCTGTAGAAAAGATGTCTCCCTGATGACGGCTGAATAATCTCAGCCGAAACATGTAGGAGATGTAAAACAAGTGTGCAGTAGTTGGTCAGAAATAAATCTGTATATATAAAAGAACCGCACGGAAAATGTACAACATTAAATTCATTATCCTTTCTTACAAATTCAGGATCTCAACCACATTTACACTTTTGTTACCCATTGACAAAGAAACACATACATAACAAATGGTGTCCAATGTATGCATATATGAAGTTAAAATACAAAGTTATCAATTAAAATGTTAATACAGTAAAGAAGCTGCGGATTCCCTTAAGGATTTGGAATATCTGGACAAGTTAACCCTTTAAAGACGAAACGTAATCTGTTTTATATAAGGACTCAGTGCGTACCGCGCTGTAAACACTCTCCACTTCGGTTATAAAAACCGATCTCTTAATGTTTTATAAGGCAAAAGTTGCTGTTTGTTCTGAGATCCGTACAGAACACATAAACGCAATGTGGGCACCACGTAGAATTTTTTAATGTTAAACCTGGTGGTATGTAAAGTTACCGCTAGGCTTTAAAAGGTTAAGCGACTATTAGTTTCTCAGCGACAATTCTTCATTCGTGCAGTTCCAGTCAGCAGTACTGCTGTACTCCGTCTGGCGCGAAGATATTACTTGTAGCCTACTTCTTAATTTACTTATATAAAATATCTTTATCCCCTAAATGAAAAAGTGCGAAGAAGCAACTTACAATGCATGTGCAGTGAAACCCCGATACACCGTCACTGTTTGACAGCAACCTGTGGCGGTAAATCGAAATGCTGTATAACGGAATTTCTGTTCACAGACTTGCATCGACACGACAAGTAACGACGCGCTGCACCGCTGTTTGTATTTTGCATCTTACAATGACATACAGCGCGTGCGAAAAAAAAATGTAGCCTACGTATGCTGGTGATATATAGGCCCAAACACGGAATTCTAATTCTGGTACCTAAGTATCTTTTAAAGTTCTGTAATAATGCAGGCGGCAGCATCAGGCTGAAAGACAAGGACACTACAAACCATGAGCAAACGACACAAACCGTGTATAAAACGTATGGACACCATCACAGCATCTATATAGGTCCATGTATCATTTTGGTTTAATCCAGCTGAGGCGAAGTACGCATTAATTAGAAATCAAGTTGGCATACGCAATGAATAGAAATTCTGCTTACCCGATCCAGCGAGTTTCGTGATCCGCGCTCCGGCTATCCTTTTTGAATTACACGACACAGTTTGGGAGGGCTGATGCAACAAGTACTGAAAGAGAAAAAGACATGTACACTACAGAGTTCCACATACGTTTTAACAAAGATGGGGAAGTTAAAACATATTATAAACAGGCGTTTTTTGCATACGTACAACAGCATGTCAACTTAATAATAGCGACTAGGCTACGGGGCTCAACGACTGTGGAATCGGGGTTCGATTTCCAGAACAGGCACAGATTTTGATCCTTTCCGTAGCTTCCAGACAGGCTCTGGGGCCGCATCCAGCCACATATTCAATGGGCACAGGGGAGCCTTTCCTCAGGGTTAAAGCGGTAGGGGTTTGGAGCTAATCACACAAGTTAAGAACGCGTGGCACTACACCTTCACACCTCTGCACTCCTTTATTGCGTGGTTCTTAGTTTTGCACAGGAACAAGTACATCTCATCTTAACAGGTACTTGTACGTAACACGTTTGAATAAGTACGGAATGACACATAAAAAATTCTCCATTAAAATGTATTCAACCCAAATAAGAGACCTCATATGAAGACTGCCAAGATAAATATAACACGCACGGAATCTCAGGTGTTAAGGGCAGTTCTAACACCGTACAGTTCGCTGGGTGGGACCGATCTTTTGGAGGAGCATACTGCCTATCACTTATCGTGTCTGCACTAGGTTGTGGTAATTTTGTGTGTTATGCATAAGTCTACAATGCAACATAACAAAAAAAGAAGCACAAAAATGTAGTTAAGTATAAGGAAGCCTTTCAAAGAAGTCAAACGTTGAGCGTACAAGATAAAGTAGTTCAGAAGCTGCTACCGTAGCGTTCTTAAGGTTTAAAGGAATTCAGGAATTAACATTCAATAGGTAGCGCAAAGCAGTCCCATTACAGGCCTTGACAGGCCTCAAAGCTCCAGGAGGCTGAGGCTCCCAGATTTCCAGACAATCGGCAACATGAAGGTGGTAGTGTTGTCAGCCCTACGCACCGGCCGCCTTTACTCCCTAGGAAATATTCCTGGTACTCATTTCTGTTAGAGGCTGAGTCGACCCCAGGCGGCCAGAAGGATTATGTCAATCAAAAATTCCATTGACACCATTGGGAATCGAACCCGCGACCCGCCGGCTTGTAGAGCATTGCCTCTACGAACTGCGCCATCGCGCGAACACCCAATAGGCTTAACATAGCAATACCGTGATTAAAGCTTTCGTGACCGAAATTACGTCGTTTCAAAGAAAGGATGGTGACTAATAGTTAAATGCCATCCTTATCTGTCTTATCAGGTCAGACGTTATCTTCCGACTTTCCCGTATGCCACGACTTGCGCAAGTTTGCGCCACTCCAGCCCGTACTTCCTTCGCGTTTCAACACGCGTGATACCACATTGTTATTTTGGGAGTAAACCGTGATTCACTGCACAGTGTGACGCAATCACACGGCAAGATGTCGAATTAATGATACGAGCATCACACAGTGAGAAGTAGCTAGACGGCTCGGGAACAGTACTTCGATTCCCGGCGACGGTATTTTCGTACTAAGTGTCCAGCCCGACTCTGACGCCCACTGGGGTCTCCCTTTGCGGGACGTTGAATTGAACCACACACCTCCATTTAATGTCGAGGCTCAGAATACGTGGAGCAGTCCTTCTATTCCACCATACGCCTTCATGGCGTGGTGCTTCAGCCAGGGCTGTGGAGTCGGAAGGAATTTTTGGTGGAGTCGGTAAAAACGTACCGACTCCGACCTCCATACAAAATCGTAGATACTAGCTACAATAACCATTAGACTTACAAGTTACAAGTCTAAAAAGTGGCCTGATGATTCACATAGTGGTGATGAAATGTCTTATACCATTCGCCATTTTAGTAGGTTTACTATTATTAGTACACATTGAGCTTTTATTTAAGAGTCGGAGATTTAAAAATGGAGGAGTCGGAGGTTTTCTGTACCAACTGCACAGCCGTGGCTTCAGCATACGGACGTTTTTTACATTGCAAGTGCATACACGAAAAATACACTCTACTAAATAACACACGAGTGAATTCTGAAACACGACTATTGTAGATGTATCCAGAGCACGGCAAATAGCACTTTTCGATGGCTTAAAAGTGATGCCGAACTTATTAAGTTCCAATTCATAATAATTCTGATGCGGTTCCCACAGGAACTCGCGAAGCTTCTTTACCTAACGCAAATATCTTCCACGTCTTCTACTGACGATGCCAACTTCGGCAACTGTAAAGTTACAGTCATGCAACGGGCATATGCTGGCACCCTTGCAGTCAGAATTTTTATTGCTTTGAATTGCAGGTGTTACAAATTAATCATTACGTTACTGTTGCTGACCCTACGTTTGTGATACGGTATTCAACGCACCTCGCAGTTCTTGCATCCCAAACTTTTCATATCCCTCAAATACAGATCTTCACATACTGATTTGCAAGTATATTGTACTTCCGCCTCATGAAACGTGTTATTTTTCCCCCTGAAAAATGTCCCCAAAATCACCCTGCATCTCAATGAATTGTTACACACGAAGGCTAATAAATCCACACAAGTACCTTGCTAAATGATAAGTTGCGGCTTATCACGTTTACCGTCTTATGAAAGAAGGGTGGGGTTGTACGGGTGATAATTCGTGGAACGCGGCGACCCTATCAACTTCGACAAAGCTGCTTCTTGCAGTATACACGTGGCCGGCGTTGGGCAGTAGTAACTCCCTCGCGTCTGTACCATCCATCATTTACATTCCACGAATTATCAAGGATATTGTTAAATTTAATAAGAACCTCAAATGGCATGAAAGTTGTTACTAAGCGCACAATACTTCTTATTCTATGTTCGTCTGCTGATTATTTTGTACATTTTAGTATAGAAATTGGCAAAATTCTGCAGGGCACATGCCCAACGTCTCAGCATTTTACCAGCTCAGTCCCTCCTCGCGTATTTTCCTTTGGAGTGCACCGCCTACGGTCACACAAATTTTCTTCATGCTAATGACAATTTACGAACACCCTGAAGAGATTTAACACAAATCCAGCACACACTGCCAGTTCACACACCCGCATTTAAATTTTGATCACTAAAAATACACATCTGATTACAACAGCCAACGTAAAGGTAGTGGTTTCCCACCTCCCACCATATACCCATCAACAGACATGTCCGTCGAGGGCTACATATACACCATTAGGCACAAGAGGGATTCCCGAATATTTGGGCAGCATGCTTCCACGATATTTTGAAAAAGAATATTATAAATTACCAACAGTTCCTGTACAACTGACACCTTATATTCAACATTTTGATTCTAACATCCCTACACTACTACAACGCTGCCACTATTCCACCCATATACCATCTCCATATAAAGGAATGAAGGTATCAATTCACACACTGAAAGAACACTTTTCCTTTTTGTTTTATATTTTACCAATATAATATATATTTACAAAACTCCTAAAACAGAGTTCCAATAAATTTACTTTGTAGCGAATTTACATAGCCACCGCGATTCAGTCACTATATAGACTTCACAATATTTACAACAAATAGCAAAATAAAAATTCTCACGAATATAGTATGTTCAAAAACAAGATCTCGTGGCCTTCAGTTCTGTAAAGTGTTCCACACACTGCAGTGATCTGTATCACCTAGACTACAGCAACAGTGGTACTTAAAAAGTCGCCTCTCAAAACATTTTACAAATAATGTCCATTAGAACCCTCCACACAGGTCATGGTCCTTTTTATCTGAATGGCTCACAAAAACCCTCAGTGCTACAGACTGCCCTGGATTAGGGTTGAGACTGAGGTTCGCCTGTCCAAGGCGGGAAGGTAAAAGGGGGTGAAGGGGATATTACAACTGGTTCCAACCCGCCTGTTTGCCAACTGCCTGCCCCACCAACAATCTGGAAAACAATTCTCACTTTAGTAACACCATTAAATCACCGAAAAATAATTTCAGAACCCCAAGATGACTTATTTTGCTACTCTGTAGCAAAAATTTTTGCACGATACCACTGCCATGCCTTTCTAGGTTTTAATTTTGACCACTTCAGAATATTTCACACATTTACACACACAAAAAAAAAAAAAAAAAAATAAAAAAAAAAAAAAAAAAAAACGCATCTTTACAAAAATGATCATTTACATACAACTTGCTTCCGAACACAAAATCAAAAACACTATCAACACAGTACCTCACAACAAAATACACATTTCATGTTCAGGACTATGATCGTCCGGTTTATATCACAAACCACACACTACATCGTTCTCGCCGTCAAATATTAAATCTCATACTATGACCAACAACCAGATTTGTACTTACAATTTCAAACTCAGAAACTGTAAGCACGAAGTCTTTCATTTCTTTCACACACCATCACTGCTTACTACAAACGTTTCTGTCTATATCAGTTTCAAAGAGATCACATGATTAAATTCGTTGGCTTTTTAATTTGTTTGCACTTGTAGGCCGTGACAACACTGTGCGGCTTGGAGAGAATGTCCTATTCATCACCAAAATTATAAAAAACATGGAGGCATATAGAACCATCAATCTTACTGTAACGGAAAACTAACAACAACGTAGCTGTCTGTTAACAGTGCATGCGACGCAACCCACACAATGCCAAAAAAATCAATGTAACGAACACTGTGGTACACCAACCACTTTCGGGATGTAGACGTGCACAACACGCTACAATTACTATAATAATACTTTTACACAGTCATTGCAAGAAACGGCCTCTGCTGCAGGACATCAACACCTTCCTTGGCCTGCGCCGAGCACAGGTCGGGGGTAGACACGGAACGCGTTAATTTTCCAATTCCCGCTCCCGCGGACATGTCCGCAGCTACCGCAGCCGCGTTTCCTGTAAGGCTGCCGAAACTGAATATGGACACAAGACTCGTAATACGATCGATTTCCATCGTCGTACACCCTTTTTCCTCGTCCTGGACACCATCATCATCATCTCCACCTGTCGCAACACAATCCACAAGCAAAGCAGCATCGTCCAAGAACACAGAGTCGTCACCCTCACCACCACAACACGCCGACGTCTTGGCTCGCTTTGGCAAAATAGACGAAATTGCTTCTTCCGTTTCCCACTCCGCCACGGCCCGCCTCCTCTTGAGACACCTCGTCGACGAACACGTACTTGTTGCATTCGATCTATCACGCAGAACAACATTACCATCTCCACGAGAGGGTGCTTTATCCAAATCCAAATATGTCGGGAGATCACTCTGTGATACAGGAGAGTTTGTGTGGTAAATGGGTGGTGTCTGATTTTCCTTATCATCTTCGGAGATCGGATGAGAAGGTACATCATCCACACACCGGCCAGAGGACGCTGAGGGTTCAAGGAACTCTTGCAAATGGTGAACTCCGGACGACGCTTCTTCAGAGTCTGGTGCTGTCTGCTGTGGCGACCCAATGCCACCCTCCTCCGGTGTTAAGGCCACAAGTCCATCATCATCGTAATTCTGCTCGTATTCTTCACGCTGCTGATCCTGCGTAACTGTTCCTGTAGTCGTCAAGTAACCACCACCACTAACACCACCCTGCTGCGACTGAACCATGTGATACGCTTCTTCCATAAAGATATAACGCGCCTTCTGCAGAACCGTCGCCACAAGGAGGTTCTTATGAAGGCTAACACCGCCACGCTGAGCGCGAGATTGCGCTATTTTAGTCAAAGAAATGCTTATAAGTCTCTGCGCTTCTGTTGCCATTATTACAGACGTATTTACTCACGCACGAACAATACAAACGATTATCACAACAACAAAACTATTCTGTTAACTTGCCGCGGTTAGAACACCAGTTCGATTTGCTTAATGACTGCCACTTTTTTTTCCGGTTACCCGACAAGGGTAGGCCTACCGCTCATTAAACGAATTCGAAGACCACGCAACGAATACAATTAGCACACCACAAACAACTCTCTCGCTACACTTTCCACTAGAATGACCGTTGATGTCACCACCACCCATATATGTAAGCTTCCGTTGCTCTGACGTCACGGCCTACTTATCAACCAATCAGTGGACGTCCTTCGTCATTTAAAAGAGGCGACTGAACTGCCTCCTACGGGAAAGCACCAAATCGTCTTCGAACGTAGCCTTAATGACACAAGCGATAAGGTCGAAAGTCCTAAACGCTTACACCGAAACAATTGTACAAGTATACGGCACTTGTGTGAGTTTAGTAAGCAAATGTAACCCTTATTACACATTTCTTTAGACATGAAATATGACGGAAGTTGTGAATGACGTTATCCGACAAAAGGAAAAAATCCACCTACGTTTTACGCTTCGTTTTGTTCCTCTTCGTTATCTTCCGCACCCACCACTCAATCCTTTACATTACACATAAATCACAACAATTATTTCAAAATAACACAACTTCCATGATACTCGCACACTGATAACATTTTGCAAAAAACAACTGCAGTGCGAAAGAAAAATATTTCGTCTCCTTGTAAAAGTCTCAAAGTCGCAGACATGCTGATTTCGGAAATAATTACAATCTTCGTACAGGATCGCCTGACATGCAGATTCCACACGAAAGCAAGAAAATATATACTGCATCAGCATTCACAAGGGCTTGGGAGGTTGTCGACATATTCACAAACACGGATGCCTCTACCATCTATTGGCAAACACTAGTACCAGCCTGACCTCTACAGCGAATAGCGACGCTGCACAACAACGGCTAGCTGCAATGCGCAACAAATTCCAAGATCACGATGTGCGGTGTTTGTGAACTGTGCACGGCACTACTGGTTACTTATGTGGGAGATTAGATGCACGATATATTGGGGTGGGAAATACACATGAGCAATACCTATATGTAGGAATACACACAAGTTTACCACCAACTAGCTGCAATGTTTCATATTTATTATACGAAGCTCTTACATGTTTCGGCCATAAATCCTGGCCACCTTCAGGCGGCTGCTAGTTTTGTCGATGTGTGCAACTTGTCACATAATTGGTAGATTATAGACATACATATAATGTAATAAAAATACACTGATAATTGTCACTATATAAGTAATGAATATACACATAGGTAGTTGTAATGTTAAACCTGTATGTTAATTGATCTTAAAAGTTGTAAGTACTGAAAGTAAAGCTCCATATATAAACATCTGTGGTGCTGGCATGTTTTCTGCCTTTAAACTGGATCAGATAATCCATTGTTCAGGTACTCCTAAAGTGTGCACCATGAATGAATATGTTGTAATGAGTGCACTCAGAGTATGTAAACAATGGATTATCTGATCCAGTTCAAACAAAGAAAACTTGCCACCACAGATGTTTAGATATGGAGCTTTACTCGTAATACTTCTAATATCTATAACTATTTAAGATCCATTAAAATAGTTTTAACATTGTAACTACATATTTATACATATATTGACATATAGTGACATCAGTGTATTCTTATTACATTATATATTATATATATATGTGTACAGTCTGCCAGTTACGTATGACAAGTTGCCATATATGCCGTACACATCAGGCAAACTTGTAGCTCCCTGAAGATGGCCAGGATATATGGCTGAAACATGTAAAAGCTTTGTATAATAAATATGAAATACTGTGCAACTAGTCGGTGGTAAATCTATGTATATTAAACTGTTGCACGGAAGATGTACAACGTCAAACATATTTAGGAATATTACAATAACTAAAACGGTGACAAAAAATTTAAAATTATACATCATACATGTTAAATATGAAGCAGGACAAAAGCTACTTGCTAATGCTTAATCTGTACGTATATTATGCAGTTGTGCACTTAAGTCAGCATCAGTGTACAGGGTGATAAAATGTTGCATAATGTAGCTGCAATCATAATACAGGAATGTAAAAGGCACTTAAGAGACTAACAGACAATAAAAAAACTATACATAACGTCACGCAGTTCCCAAACTGATTTCAAAGTACACTTTTTTTGCAGAAGTTTGAGATTATATAATGAATAAAATGTTGTTACAGGAACTGCATCTTAAAAAAAATAATGATTGGAGTTACTGACTTCCACTGCTGCATTTTAAAGGGGAGCAATGAGGAACATTTTTGGGCCCCATAAAGATTGTGAAATGTGGTGAATAATGTATAATACAGAATCATATGAGCTGTTCCAAGAACCAGGCATCTTGGTAATTATGAAGGTAGTGAGGCATAGGTGGGCAGGACATGTGATCACAACGAGTGTTAGTCAAATGTCAGAAAGAATTATGAATTATAACCTAGAAGGAAAACAACAGTAGGAAGGCCCAAAGATTGACTGATGATGCGAATAATAACATGAAAACAGCAGGTGTTAGAAACTGGAGTACAGAAACTATGGATCGAGATGGATGGCAGCAAATCCTATAAGTGGCCAGCGCCCACATAGGGCTGTAGTGCCACTGATGATGATGATGGTGATGATGACAATGACTCCCACTACTATAAAACTGGAAGTCAAAGCATCAGTAAGGTCTCAGTGTGACAACGAACTGAACATATGCTTCATGTATATGATATGTGCTGTGTGTCCCACCCATTTCATAGTTCATTTAACCATTAACTTCTTTTAAACTTTGTTTCATTCAGCTGACTGGAAAACACTTAAAAGCCCTACAATATGTTAATCCACTCTTAATACCCTTTCACATCCTTGGCATTCAATGTGCCCCTTTCCAAAGGATTCCTCTCCAAATTTTGTAAGCATTTATTGTCCGTGCAATCCAAGCCACGCACAGGGCCTGTCTAAACGTTTATTTTACTATTCAAATAAGAGGTGACCAGGATAACTATTATATGATCCAGTGCTCTAACAGCCTACTTACTTCAACCCTCCAAGGTTTAAATATTTCCAAAAAACTTCATAACTTATATTTTTCATTAAAAGAGAGATATGTTTTCATAACATAGGATTGGGATACTTAGCATTTTGGGAAGCAAATAGGGTGATAACAGTTATTAAACTGGACAGGCATTTTCTGAATTCATTCTTGAAATTAATTGTGCTCATTGTTTGTATATGTCCTTGTTGTTAAATATAAAATGAAGACAATTCAATGTAATAGGTAAGGAAAATAGTCAAACTGAGTACAAGGACTTTGGATAGAATCGGCAGAGAGGACTAAAATAAAATCAAATTCCATGTGATCATAAATTGTACAATTTTTATAAAAGTATGTAATACATTACTGAAACGTGAAAAATATTGCATTACTGCTGTTTCTTTGGCAGAAAGCAGGGCAAACACTTAATGAAATGCAAATTCATTTCAATGCTGGACAGTTCTGGCACCTACACTGATTACATGTTACATAAATCTGATGGTGAGTTATGCACTTTCTCTGCATACAGGAAGTACAGACCAACAAAAATGATGGCACCTTTTCATTCACAGCTTGCAGAAAAATGGCTGGAATTTAAAACAAACCTTAAGACATTTCTGCAAGTGTAGTGGTTCTTATAATATGCCACTAGCCCACATGCTACTTAATATACCAAATGTATGCCTGAACTACTGACATTTGAGTCAACACTTCCCACACAACACCTTAAACATTTTCAAATTTAGTAAATAAGTAGACATGAAACTACTATTGGATTCCTGCAGTAATGAATTTTCATGTTGCAGATTTGCAAACCAGAGATTTGGGTTGAATCCCACAGGTATACATATTTTCGTGATTTCACTACCATAAAAGTCATGTGTCCACACAATTTTTACATGCTTCCCAACCTTTACCAGAGTTGGCCTCTTCTCTTCAGTAGTTTGAATTTATGGCACTTATTTTGCTGCAATCTTACAATTTGACAAGCTAAACTCATGTCTTATTCTGTTCAAGTCATACATGTACAGTGCAATCAATGTTCATAAGCAGCCAGAACTTAAGCTTTGGGGGAACAAACTTCAAGCAAATGTAAAATCTCTGCTAGAAGAAAAAATCCAGCTACCATTAGAGACCAAGCTCCTGCTACATAATTTCTTGAACTGCCTGAATGACACTAGCATTTCCCCCCTAGTTGTACAGTTGTATCCACAACCTCATTGTCAGACTCCTTTACAGCCTGACATATGCATAAATTTTACCCTGGTTGTAGTAAGAATTTCAAAATTTAATTTTATGTGCAAATAACCATACACACTGAACTGTTTGGAACGCAATACACTTATATATTAATACAATCAGTTTAAAATTTAAATAAAAATGTCATGCTGTAACAGTACAGGCATTCGACATTTTTCATAAACAGACTTGAACATAACAGAATCGGGAACAGAATGCCAAACTTGATGCTTCAAAATTGAAAATTCAAATTCTTGTTGTGGATGAGATATAATAATCATAATTTACATTTGCAGCATCAGTAGCAAGACCAAGTTTCACACGAAGCAGAAATACTTAAATCCATGACAACAAAGCTCTGAGACTCTACTCTATATCAGAGAATTTACTTAGAGGAGACTGGGGGGGGGGATCTAACCTGTTTGTTAAAAAGTACACTGGGAAGTACATGATCAGTGAGCAGGAGTTTTTCTTTCAAACACAACCAGCATAATCTCTATCATGGCCCAGCACCAACACATCTACGATGTAAATGGTTACTTAATTAATTGTCATAAAATGGAAAATACTTTGCAAATGTCTGACACCAAGTTTTCAGACTCTGGTCTCAAAAGACTGAATTTTATGGTTAGCATTACAAATTATAACCTTGATGTAAACTGCTACAAAGTTTTACAAAATATTCAGCTTCATGAAGAGGATTAAAAGGGGATGGGCACTATTATTGTTGCACGGCAAGTCTTTGATGTACTATAGCAGTATGAGTAACCTTACAGGGTTTTTTCCCTGCCAGAATCAATTTAAAATGCTCGTTATGTCTGCAAGATCCTCAGTTCACTCTTGCTTTGAACCCCCACCAAGAATTTTTTTGGTGCCCTCCCTCCCAAGTTCTTACCAGCAAATTACGTGACAGTACCTCAACACAGGGCATGTCTGGTCCCAACAGTCCATTCATAATCTTCACATATTTCCATATCGTGTACACATCTTCTACACAGCATCATCAAATAGCCTACAGAACAAAGAAACAGCAAAATGAGGTCATTTTAACATAATTCTGTCATAATTTCTGTAAAGACACGCAACCATTTTCATGACTTAAGTATGCATTCTGGACTCTTGAATATTGACTAAAAATGACATGCAAAAAATACGTCAACTTACCAACCCAATAAATCAGTCCTAGTGTTTGTTTTCAATGGGTCCTCCTGTGAAATAGACATTTTACAACTCATCATGTGACTGATTTGGACTGGCTGATGTACGCTCAGCTGGAAAAGCCCAGAAGGACGATGGCAAACCATGAGCATCTCTTTCTCTTTTGGCAAAAGCAGAGAAAGATGATATGCAATTTCCAATAAAGTGATTTGACCGACCAAGAATTGCTAATTCGACATGAGGATTCGTTGTTTCTAAATGATGCACAGTAACCTGAAAGTGAATAGTGAACATGTTGTTAATAAATCTGTTTATAAAAATTAATGGAGACTTCAATCTGCATACCTTCTCCGTTACTTTGTGCAGCATGTGTGATACAGAAAGTTTAATACGGGGAGAACCTCTCATCAACAAGATGACCCTCTCATAAGTATATGGTCTATGCAGCAAAACACAACTTACATTTTATGATACAGTGGCAGTGTGAATGCACTGTACAGGAAGGGCATAAAGTCCAGACAAATTTAAAGAAAACTGGGACACAGTGGTACTATACCATCAATAATTGCTGCAATGTGTGAGAAGTGACAAATAGCCAGACTGATGATTTGGTGTGGCAACTAACAATACAGATTCAGCAACTGTGTGCCAAATAGCCATTCTAGTTCAGTTCAGTTTGTTCTGTGGTAGCATTTAAGTACTTTATTAACACAATGTTTTGTTTATAAGAAAATGAGTGAAAGATTATTTGGCCAGAAAAGGAGCAAAGTTTTAGTGAGAAGAGTGATAGGCTCTTTTTCAAGATTACCGTATGGTCGGATGTGACTCTGTACTTTGGTAAAAATTGACTACCATTGCTGAGGAACATACTGTCTCCCTGAAGATGGAAGCAGAATATTCCTCCATAGCATATGTACTGAAAATGCTGACTGTCACATGATTCACAGAGCCACATAAGGAACCCAAACTCTACATTGCTTAAATAAAGATATTTGTTAATTTATACCTCCTAATGAAAATGAATTACTAACCTCCATTCTCTTAAGTGCCTCTGTGAGGTCACTAATCATGTGATTGCTATCTGAAGCTACAAATACTGCTACAGCACCCTTTACATTTCTCAGTACCCTTTTCAGTTGTCGCACAATTGTGTCTTTGGAAGGAAGACACATTTCTGTGGTGGCTACACCTCTCTCATTTTGATAACCAAGGCACTGGGGGGCTGCAAATAGGTTTGGACTGTACGGGATGTGTTCACATGCACGCACCTGTGGGTAAGATATAACACAATTAAAATAAGTAAATGATGAATATTAATATGGGAGCTTCTCAAACCCAGCATATTAACCCTTTAAAGACGAAGCGTGTCTGTTTTCTGAGATCCATACAAAACACATAAACGCAAAGTGGGCACCACATACAATTTTTTAATGTTAAACCTGGTCAAATGTAAAGTTACTGCTACGCTTTAAAAGGTTAAGAGGCATGATCAACATCGTAATGAGATCACATGCCAACCTAATATTAGTTCAGTTTACTGCTTTCAGATTTGCGTGGTTTAAGGCAGCATTCTTCAGACTCTTCATATATATGCACTCTTGTGACTAAATCAGTATTTTTGCAAAACTTCTCTAAAATAAAACATTTATGCACATTTATGAAAAACAAATTTTTATTATTGGTTATTTACACTGAAAATTATCTCAGTGCCAATTACACACAAGGATGGGAAGGAAAATAAATAATGCAATTAGAAGTGTACTGTATACTAATAATGCTTTTAAATTTCTACAGCCTGGTTCTTTCCTTATGAATCTTGGATGTAAAACGAATCACAATAAGGCTATGTGGCCGGGTGGGTTGGACCAGCTGGAGCTATCTTGAGTTTTGGCAAGTTCTGGCAGGCTCACTGTGCTATACGGCTAAACTCATAAGTGTTGCCAAGTATTTTAGTCTTTTTCAAAACCACTCACTTTCCTTGGCTAAACTGCAAAATGTGACAGCACTGTGCTGCACTGACTGCTCAGGACAAAATGCTGACATGACTGCCATGCAACAACTGAAAGCTTCTGAAGAAGGCTGCCCCAAACCCCTCCTGTGATGCACAACTGGGTTTTGTATTTCCCAGCCAAGGTCAAGTTTCATAAGAAATGGAGTACAGATATAAAAATAACTAGTCAATTGAGAACTTCAGTTTCAGTTTCTAATACTCTGTGATAGAGATGTGCAGTGGACAGAACATAACGTAAAGTATACTTCACAAAGAGCTGGTAGATGCTTGCATTGTAAACAACAGACCCTGCAATAGGGGTTTAACTGCACCATCACGGGAAGGATCTGGGCAAGAATTAGGACTGGTACAGCCATGGAGTTGATGAGTATTAGAGAAGTGTATTAAATTTACTGTACCAACTAAATGCACATTCTTAGTTGCACATGAGTGTTAAATACATAGCTCTGACATGTTTCTGGTACAAGTGTACCTGTATGGTGCTGGCTTCGATACACGACACAACATAAACACAGGGACCTGATTGACTTTGGAGTGCGATATGCACTACAGACCTGAACATATATAATGCCAGAAACTAGACGTCTGCACTACCAGCTGCAATAATAATTTTAATCTGTCTAAATCATATTTATTATGTTAGAAATATTGTAATCATATTTTAACCATACATCTTTAAAACAGTACAAGTTGCACCTTTCATACATAAGCGATATGAACAATGGATCCTACTACAGACTGTGGAACCATGTAAACAGTGGCTTAACACTGGCAGTTGGTTTTGAACCTGGCATACTGTGCTCCCTGAGGATGGTATGTTTGTATTGAAACATGTTAAAGCTATGTGTTTAACACTCATATGAAACTAATAATGTGCATTTAGGTAGTACAATAAGTTGAATACACTGATCTAAAAAAATGCACGGAACTGACAACTTTAGAATAGAGTGTTAGAATGTTTACACAATTCTCTGCCAAACAAAGTTCATAATACAGGCTTTGGAAAATTCTATACTTTAATTCAGATATAACTGAAGAATTGAAATCAGAAATGGAGCAGATACTTTACCCAATCTATTCCATTCCGTAAATGAATTCCTATAAAAGCACCTAGAGGGAGCTTTTGTTTGATGTAATCATGTGCCTGCTTCTCGATTGGTTGACTCCACTGCATGTAACGATGGAGCTTACGATTCTCGAGTTGGACTGGAAAGCTTGCAGGAGCTCCGGTAAATGCAAGAACTGAAAATAATGATTTTGAAATATACAGTCCAGATCATTACATACACACAAGGCTGAAAGGTACTTTTCTGTGAGAATACCTTTGACCATACTGGTATGATATTAAACAGTAGTCAATGCACATTTTTATACTATTTTATGATATAAATGGCCTTGTCCATTAAGGCTTGTATCTCAAAAAGATGAGATTATCCATATTCTTGCAGTAAGTCTGGTTTCAGCACCCATGGTCAACAATGCACATCATACTGAACATCTGCGTCTGTGTTGCGGTGTCTTCCAGAAAGGTGCTGCTTTGAAGGCTGACAGAAATTGAAATGGAACATATGCAGCTACAATCATGAGCACATGCAGTGTTGAATAAATGCCTGGCAGCAAATAACTATTACCTTAATTTTTGGACCTCCTTCATTCTACAAGGCATAACAATTATTATGGTCACCAATATTTATATAGTGAAACACTTATTCATATTTGCCAACAAAATGGTCACAAAACATGTAAAATCAGAAATAAATAAAAATATAAATATCTAAAGAATGCAGTGGCAAGTGTACTTCATGATATTCTTCTTCTGAATGTAGCTGGTATATTTACAATAGACATCCCGTGTGCTGTTCTCTCAAGTATGCAATTTTTCAGTTTCTCTACCATGTCAAAACCCTAACTAAAACACTCTCTTAATATAATCAAAACTAAGCTACTCTAACTATACTTTTTGTCATATCCAGCAGCCTTGACATACATTTTAAAAGCAACAGTAATGTGCCTTGGCTTATTTGGAGTGAATTAAAAAGCAGAAAATGTGGACTTGCAACATGACAGCTCTTTACTTAATCTGTCTAGGCTGAAATTGAATGCCCTGTAGACAATTCTTAACCTTCCAGCAATGTGCAACACCATTTCCCATACTGACATCATGCTATACACTTCGTACCTTCAGCAGTAAGAACTGGAGAAACCGAAGAATGAAATCTCTGGCCATCTGCTGGCATGTGAACCAAGATGTCAAGCCAAATGTGGCTACGCGGAAACTACAAAACGTCGCAATCTCGTTCACCTGACGAAATGTAACCTAAAGCCAGAGGTGTCAGGTACGTGAAAACTGTTATCTGACGCCAGCCCAGCAGATGTAATGACAAGTTCGGACTGAAAGACGGTGTGGTATCAAGTCGGTTGTCTGGTTTGCGTGCTGACTTTCTCAATTCGTAATTTCTGTTTGGGGCGGCCATTGTGATTACGCACCCCGGGCGCCAAAAAATCCTGTGTCACTACCTATGACCGTAGCAGTTACATGATTCATGCACTATCCCGGAGTTCGCCCAAGGGATCTCTACCGGTGGCAGCTCTCAATCAGAACAGCTGGCAATCCCAATACAAACCTAATTGACGTTCAATGCTGAAATAGCTGTTACCATGGTGCATTTTCGGTACATGTTAACAGCTTCACGTTCGTAATTCAAGACGAGACAGAGATTCTTTCTCATCTGCGGTAAAGACAATCACGATATAACACGGAGCAACATGACTTTTTGTTCCCTATCGCAATTATTGACTTACTATTACAAAGTTGTCACTGTTGTGTGACCGCCAACTGTTACCTGGATCCGGAACTTACGCAACGCGAGTAATTGCGCGAGTTAAACCGTGAATGCTACAACTGTCAACACATAATATTACGACCTTTCAACATACTTAATAAGAATATCGTCTGCTATATATTTACCTTGTAAATTCTATTACGATACGAAGTCCGCTATTACTACGTACCAACATCTTCAAACATGGCGTACTTGAAGCGGCAAAATCAAGTTCGTATCGATCGTAAGCAAAATCATTCTCTGAAATGATGTCTCGATGGCAAATGTTTGCACCATAGGCCGACATTCTTGCCAGATGACACACTACAACGAGATCACAAGCGGGAACTGAGCCAGCTTGTTCTTATGCTCTACCATGGAATGTGTATTTGCATTACAAGTATACTATTATTTTTTGCGTCCTTTCACAAGGCAAACTTATTTACATTTCATGCAATCGGAAGAAAAAGCTGCGAAAATCCAAAAGTAATATTAATTTGTTTTAATTCTCTGCTTGCATTTACCAGAGACTTATTGTAGGCTTACACTGGTTCTTCTCTCCCTTGGAACTTCTGATATTACTGACCAATTTTCACTAAGTCTGGTATGAATATTTTGTTACTCCACACTAGTAATTCTGAAGTTCCTACACACAGTAATACTAACAAGGTGGGCATATGAATTTGTGAGAAAGTTATGTAAGATAATAAAATTGCACATGGCAGGGAATGATAATTCACTTGCTGGATTGGGAGCCAGCCCAAAAATTTAGGGGCTGGACAAATTTTATGCAGGTGATTCACGGAGAATGATTTACACCTTCTGATCAGCCCAACTTTGCACCAGTTAGTGGTACTACAAACTGTTTATAAATCACTCACCATGGCAAAAAATGACTACAAAACAAGGATTTTGATGTTCAAACATAGTCACAGTTTACTGCATACCAAAAAAATTCAAGACACTGAAAATAAGTAGCATCAACTGTAGACATGTGTAGAACTGATGGTACTTATTTCTGATACTGTTACAGATTTCGATGTTCAGACTGCATGCTGATGGCGATGGAGGTGCATACAGAGACAAATGAACACAGCAGTTCTACTGTGCTTTTCTGCAGGAATGTGAATGTTTTGAGCCATACGACCATCTACTCTGAAGCACAACACCCAAAGCCATCAGTTAAACAGCATTTTGATTTCCATTTTGTACTTATATTCACTCAGTGGAACATTACCAAAAGACATCTGAGCTCAGGACTGGATGCATGAAACAAAAAAAGGCTTTCTGAGCTCAGCCTGGAAATCCTTGCTGAAGCCACGATGTGTTATACAGCACCAGTGGTGCAGCCGGGTGTGTGTGTATGTGTGTGTGTTTGCACTACTGCAGCGCCCCCCTCCAAACTGAAATTTAAAAAACACAGAATTTGCAGATATTGTGATATCAAAAGTTTTACGTGATTTCCCATTCAGCTGAAATCATCAATTGAAATTGGCTGATGACTAGTACTTTATAATTTCAAAAAATAAGTTAATAAAATAAAAAAAAAACAAGAGGATGGACACTGTAACTGAGTCATGGAACATGTGGTTATATTCATAGGTATATAAATGCAGTTGCAAACAGTGTTGTGTTATACTTATGTCATGATTTTTATAACATAATCTTTAAAATCAAACATAATTTATATATAGCCTGGGTAACCCCCCCGCCCCAAGGAAAAATTCTGGGTGCACACCTGCACAGCACAGTTACAAGGCAACAGTGTCTACCAGCACTTACGGTAACAACAAACAGCATAAGCTTACCTGCTAGCTATTTCAAACACATAAACACCTAAATAAACTGCACGTTATGGAAAAGTCTGCAGTACATAAAGTGTCATGCAAGGGAATCAAATACATCATGAAATTAGTACCAGAAGAAACTTTGATCATGAGGCTTCCCCATCAAATTCTGTACGCATTGCTTGTCCCCGCATCTATGTTCCTAGCCCATAATGGTCTCCCACATGCTGCTATCCTAGCAACAGTAATTCATAAAACATAATCATTATATACATGGAATTTTATGTAACCATATACTGTCCCTCTATATCAATAAATGTAAATGCACAGGTAAAGTTGTCCCTTTGCAAGACAATGAAGGCATATGGAAGAACAGAGATATAGCTCCACTCATACTTAACCTCAGCACTAGATGGAAGTTAGTGGTCAATTTCAAGCCCCATCCACCTCATTCCAGGGAAAGAACCTCTGTGCCCACTGAACAGGAGGCTATGTGAGCCCCAGAGTCAGTCTGGACATTTTGAAGAAGGGAAAAATCTCTTGCCCCTGCAGGAAATCAACACCCAGATCGGTCACTTCGCAGACTAATCACTATACCGACTGCACTATCCTGGCTCCTTATCAATAAATGTAGTCTGAAATACAGTCGAACCCTGTTATAATGATATTAGTTTATATGACACCTCACCTATAGTGTGGTATGAATTAATTCCTCACTGTTAACGTTACACTACTCGGTCCCCTTCAAGATGTATAACCGAGTTCAACTGTATTTATATTTGTAAATGAGCATCTATCTGTGCATTGTTTGAAGTTCACTGTTATAGATTCAAGACAGCAACAGTAGCAAAGCCTTGCAAATGGGGACAGGGGTTTTGGTATGGCAAGGTAAGTTAAAAAACAGGCAGATGTACACAAAGTCAGATGATAATAGGCAATACATACCAGGCCATTTGTGCGAAGGATATTTCTCATTCCACTTGGAGGACATATCATGGTGATATACATCATAATGTAAGGGTCCATAGAATTCGGATGCAACAAACTCCACACCAAATGTATCCCAGAATGGTCCAAATGGATTTCCTTCTTTTGCATTACATCCACTGCCATTGCCCCTAGCAGTGTAACAGAAAGCTAACAACAACAACAATAAAAAATAAACACTAAGTAGTAGTAGTAGTAATCAGCAAATATTAAGCAGAAGATTGTATAGAGAATATACTGAATTAAATCAAATTCATACTCATGTGCTACACCAATTTAAGCATAATCCAAGACATAAATCTTGCAGTAATAAAATATATGTTACATAATTTGAAGCTTTCATGGTGACTTAACTGGATAAAATGTTCTTGGGCTATCAGCCGTGTTAAATAGCTTAATGGTGAATAAGCCACATTTTGAGAGCCATCTCCATCCTCGTTATCAGGGAACTGACAGTTCTTGATATCCCAACAGCATGTTATTGAAAATGTATGTTATTTAGCAGTGTTGATTTCGAAGGTTACACTGCATTGGTGACAGATGAACAAATTAGTATGGGGAATTGTTAAAATGATGGTCACAGGGGACAACCAAAGTACTCACATAAAACTATATTAAAACACTTGTACTTTACTGTAACTGGCTAAGATAGAAAATATATAAAAAGCTCTCCCTGAAGACCAAGTAACACACTTATTAAATTAATTATATATTACTGATATATATATATTACTGATGTTCAAAGACCTTACAAATGTGTATAAAAATTTTACAATACATACCTATTCGTTTTTGTGGCGGCCATATGTCAAGAGCTAAAGTCTTCATAAAATTTTCCATAGTTACAACCCTATGATATTTCAGTAAAGGCTCTGTTTTGAAGTATGTATCAAATGGAACTTGAATCTGAAATAAATATAAATAACCAAGTCAGCAGACACAGAACTGACTTTTCCAAAAGTAACCTTCATCTCTTATGTCAAGCCAGCACTCGTGAACACTTTCTTATGTAACCTGTACATGCAAAGTTTAGAAATAAAAAAAAAAATCTGCAGAAAACATGTAAATTATTATGCAATAAAACATGCAAGCTCACGATATATTTAAAGCAAACATATCCGCTAAGCATTGAAACATAGGATCACATAACCTGAATGATAGTAATTCTACTGTTAAGATAAACCAACAAATACACACACTGTTTACAATTATGTTTGTATCAGTGTCACCCCTACTTGTTTCGGTGGTCAAGCCACTGTCAGGGCGCACCAAAGGTCACAGGCTCTGTTTTGCATCTAAAGTCACACAATATTACATTCAAGAATTAGTCCAGTGTTCCAGACTGTGACAATTCACACTTGCCCAAATCATTACATTTAAAATAACGACAGTTCACTCTCTCCAGGACAGCACAGTTAAAAGGTGTGATACACAAATCTAGTTTTACACACAGTAAAATGGACAAGTTATTAAATGTTTACATTAAAAGTGTGAGATGTGCTGGCATTGGACTGGCAATGTATACTAGGATCATTGATCTAGGTAGATCATGTCCCGTAAACTTCGGAAGACCAGCAACGTCCAAAACTGGATTTGATTACCTTCAACAGGACCTTGGGATCAATAACCAAATGTATTCCAAGATTAATAGCTTCTGATGTGCCTATCACGCTAATTCCTAGCAGTATATTGTTGCAGATTTAATAATTTATCCACTTTACTGTGTGTAAAACTAGATTTGTGTATCGCACCTTTTAACTGTGCTGTCCTGGAGAGAGCGAACTGTCTTTATTTTAACTGTAATTATTTGGCCAAGTGTGAATTGTCACAGTCTGGAACACTGGACTACTTCTTGAATGTAATATCATGTGACTTCAGATGCAAAACAGAGCCTGTGACCTTTTGTGCCCCCTGACAACAGTTGCTTGACCACCGAAACATGTGGGGCTGACATTGATACAAATATATAATTGTAAACAGTGTGCGGATTTGTTGGTTTATCTTAACACTGTATAAAAATATGCACCATATACAACATATAAAATTTGACAGTAATTATAATTTAGAAAACCAAGTGTCAGGTATTCAATTAGCAGACGTTGTGCTCTCAACTGACATGAAACCTCTCTTTATTAATTATACTGATGTGAAAAAATATTTTTACAAGCATTCAGACTTCCAAGGACAGCACAGAGAACAGACAGTGGTTCCTCCTAAAGCTGCAATTCATCATAAAAAAGGGCTAATAAATAAAGCACACATGAGTATGTACTGTCACAGATACATAAGATTAGGGGAGAATAAACATAAAGACTTTCAAAGATTAACCAAGACAACTGTGGAGATATAATCTACCTTCAAATGACCAGCATCACTATCCTAATCAGTACCTCCTGTTATGAGACAAAACTTCCAAAATGTGTATACAAAATCTTCTCTGAGCTTTAAAAAAACACCCTACATTAAGTATGGATCACAAAGTGAATTATATTACATTTTTCATGATAATAACCTAACCAAACCAGGCATATGCACTTGTGTAGAGTGCAAAACTGACCTAAAACGTGCTGCAGGATGGCTTCAATGCCATAAGAGGCATTGTAATACAAGGATGTATATTACAAAGTACTCTTACCGAGCGTGGTTCACCGTAGCGATATTCTACCCACGGGGGCAGGACTAATGTACGGTTCAGCCCCTTAGCAAAACCAAGCGCGCCCAAGAAGTGATCAGCTTGATTACCAAACCGTCCTAATAAACATAAACAAGAGTACCTTTTACAATATAATCTTCAATAACGTAAACAACAAAATTAGTTAGAAAGTATAAGACTTTTACCCATGCACGGGCAATAAACAATATATCCATTCAAATCCACTTCTTTAATTGCTCCTAAAACATTTATTATGGCTACATGCAGCACTACACAAAACAAAAGGCGCCATTTGTATTTGAAATTTCCTCCACACGCTTCAGTATACATCTCCATGTTGCTGCATGCAATCCGTGATTCTGGCCACAGATTAGCGCTGACCGCGATGGGGTGTACTGCCAACGTAATCGTTAGGAATAGAGGATCTGAAGTTTACACAGCGGTAATGCTGAAGATTGAAGTCTGCTTGGATGGGATGTGGCGTCATATCCCAGCAGACTGAAAGCCTTCAATTGCAAAACCGTTGAACGATTTCATGACATGTGATTCTGGGATTTGTCAACACATTTCAGTTGTGAAAGCAGACACTTGCCATGCAGCCCTGCCAGCGACCTTACGAAACTAATACAGTTGCGCAATACATATTTGGGCAAACGTAGAATTTTTCGAAAAAATGAATACAGAATAGAAACCGGTGCGTAAGTGAACTACAATACCCGGCCTACGTATTTTCAACCTCCTCACTCAGAGCTGCGCGAACCATTTATGTATGATCCGTGGTCACCGCGACCGTCACAGAACTGTGTTACAAATCTGCCGTACGAAGGGCACCGGTACCACAGCAACGCTACCGAAATTTCCCATACACATTTCAATTGCGCGTGCACCTAGGGAATTTTGTTTTCTTAAAAGTCCTGCATTTATTGTTTAGCTAGTCATAAGGGGCATTGATTTTATTCGTTTTGTAGTCCCCTCTTCTACCTACTTGTTCACACTCACACACAATTCAGCAGGACTCCTCTGGACGAAGGATCGGCCCGTCGCAGAGACCTCTACCTGACAACACACTGTACAATAGACAAACATCCATGCCCTCGGTGGGATTCGAACCCACGATCCCACCAAGCGCTCGGCCGGTGATCTACACCTTAAACACCGCTGCCACTGGTATCGGCATTAATTTTATTCACCAGGCAAATTAAAGAAATTAACATTTAAATCAAGGGTAATTTGTATTTACCGCCAGACTACAATTTATTGTTTACTGAAATAAGCATTTGCATTTTAAATTCTCTTCCTTATGAAAGATGTAAGCTTCACTAGCTGTTGCAATTTTGTTGGAGTTCATCCCGTCATAATATGTCAATGGCCATTTGTAGTCTTTTATGGTAAATACAAATTACCATTGATTTAGTGGAAGCAAAACTGAATGAATTCCATCAAGAGCTACAGCTATTCCAGCTTACATCACCACTAGATAAAAGAATTTAAAACACAGGTTGTTGCAATAGAAATATGCATTTTAATAAATTTTCTTTGACAGTAAACATGAATTACCATCGATTTGCTACAAGTACAATGGGATGAATACCATCAAAATAAACTAATACTTAACTAAACCTTTTTTAAGGCAAATTTTCTAGCAAAAGGAATTCATAAGTGCTGTAGACATCCTCACAATAGAGTTCACATATCACTACTGCATCACCTCCCTAGTTCTACTGACTTACACCGTACTCACCTTCCTCTCTGCGTCAGAGGTACTAGAATGAGAAATAAGTCTCACCGTCCATTACAATCCAGTACAGACCTCCAGTCCCACCACCAAAACACTCCCCCTGAATACAACTAGTGCCATTCTTTATTACTTCCATGTGACACTCTTTCTGGGAAAATCAAATTCACCCATTTAACGTACTTCCATTGTAGAAACATTCCTAATTGCGCGTACATGTTTTGTATGTTCTGTAACACAGTCAATGCCCACATACTTCAAAGATTTCTAACGTAACTCTTAAAAGCTTTCTAACCAAAATAATCCAAATTATGGACAAGATATTTTTTCTCCAAAACCACCCAGACTGGTTCTGGGGCCCAACCAGCCTGATATTCAGGGGGTACTGGGGGGTCTTCCCTGGGGGTAAAGTGGCTAATGAGTGAAGCAGACCACTCACCTCCAACTAGTGCCAAGGTTAATGAGTGCAGCCATACCTCTACTCTAGCAATATGACACCATGGCACAGATACAGACAACTGTATTTTTACTTACGTCACATTAAAACATAAGTGTACAGAGTCTGTTTTGAAGAGGGAAGTGTCAACTAAGTAAACTGCTGCAATTATATGTTTACCCACAAACAGAAGACACCTTTAACACTACAAGAACTCCTTCACACACTCTCACTAATGTTCAATTTAAGAATTCTTACAGTAGTTCTCCATGTGTACTGGCCCACATTTCTTAGGTGCTCATGTATTTAAAGCTGGCATCAGACGCCATGAATTTGGAGCAGTTTTGGTTTCAATGTAGTATGAAAGACTGGAAGTGGAACTCTGTGATATGCATTTGTCACCAAATATTATTTCAAATGAAAAATGACAAACTCACAGACAAGCTTAGGTATGAGACTGGAAGATGGCAGTGTAGATGGGATGCATAATACAGAATTGGACCTTATATCCTCAAGAGTGTTGGGTGTAAATATTTGTAACCATATATAAACCACCTGTGGTGCCGATGTCCAAAATTTCTGCCTTTAAAAAAGAAGTGATACATACGACAGCATGTGACATCTGATGGCACTGTAACTTAACTACAAAATCATGCACCTGGAGTAAATCAAGTCCTTTGGGGGTTTCTGAACACACACAACTCCAAAGGAACAAGAGCTCTCTTGGCCTGGATATGCACTACATACATATAAAGCAGACAGATCACAATACATCCTTTAACATCACCCCACAGACACATCTGCATGTAGGCAGTGCAAAACATACACAGCCCTGGATGAAGTACAAGCATCACGCAATGGTACCAATTTAAGGCCTGATGGAAAAACTGAGGAATTTCAGTTCAACTACAATGCATTTTACACTACAGAAATCTGCAGACCTCTACACTGCAACATAGAAGAGTATCGGACTAAGTAAAGTAAGAAAGAAATCTGCAGAACATTCCAAATGAAAATATGCACTTTATTACAACACATACGACAGACCCCCCCCCCCCCTTACATTTCACATAATGCATACTTCCAAATTCACCCTTACACACCCCCACTCCCCCCCCAAAAGCACATGGTGCTTTGGCTTCAAATGCCCTTCCCAGACTGATAATATACTTCCTGTATTATTTTGGTACTTTTCAGAAGCCCATAAGGTTTTATTTAATTTTATGGAAAAATGTATCTGTATATTAATTTATTACCATATTATAGAACATTGTCACATACTGATAAGGAGTAGGAATAGAACATCCACGAAGAGCATTTATGCCTGTGAACTATCGTTATTATTCCCCTTATACATACAGTGAAACAAACACATTTCATTCCCCACTTAACAACAATCTGACGAGGCTGATTGTTATTACTGAAGCAGTGTTCATTGCACGTTCCAGATCTAAAAAAAAAAAAAAACTTTCAAGCCAATTCACAGCATCAAAAATCTCTCACCATCTTCCAGTATAAATAAATATACAAAGCACAGATGATGTTCACTGTATTTACAATCAATTTTAGGTCTCTGGAAACCCTTCAGTTTAAAAAAAATTATATAATTAAAGATGAATCAACATAGTAACGTATGTCCATGATGACCTTCCAGAAAACGATGACCCACTGGACTTCATTATGAGTATACATGTCACCTGCAAAAAATAAGCCCAAGTCTGACCTTTTGAATTAAAACATCTTTTAAGAAACATTATTCTTACTGTGCTGCCTAATCCCTATATGGCAAATGTGTGGCAAAAGTTACAATCACACTGCATATCTTTCATCTTATTTAAAACATTTGCACAAATGTGAAGAAACACTATTTGTGAATTTTAATGCAAAAGACAGTTGCATGTTCAGATTATTCACACATCAGATTCATTTTTGTTTGTCGTCACAAACTCAAACCACTTGAACCACGCATATATTTAGCATGCATGCTGTTAAGTTTATTGGACCTGTTAATTTTGCATGTGTAGCGCCATGCACCTACAAGAAAAACTGATGCATGGTATTCAAACATGCTTTCATTCACTTCAGCAGGGCTAAGTTCTCATTTCTTGTTCAATTCAGAACTTTCTTCAAGATAAGATTAAATTACACTCAATTCAGTTACTCCAATTTTGCCCTTTTGAGGTGTTCCCCAGTTTACAGGTCAACAAACATAACCTGTGTGTGTGTGGCGTGTGTGAAGAAAGACACCTAGAGAAGTCTTGCCGCTGTCATAATTAAAACTGACCCTACAGGCGAGATTTCTTAGTATGGTTTCCACTGTTTCAGCAACACAAAATTGCAAAAACTTGTGCAGCATGATGGCTACGAACATTTTAAGGAATTTCTATACTATGTTCCCAATAAACAAATGCTGCATTACTTAATTTTGTAGGTGCTGAATGAACTGTGTGTATTCACATGGGCCAGGCAAGTATTAATGGAGGGAGGCGGAGGAACAACACTAAAGAGCTAACCTGACCTGAATTTTCATAGTACTGTTTTGTAAAGCCTTTCCATACCAAAATTCATTTGTGCACCAAATACATAAAATATATTTACCAACGTACTGGTTATGGTTTCAATCTGAAAAGCAAAACAATTTCTAGGTGGTTCAGAAAGTCCTCATCGTTTTTGCCTGTTTTCAACTGGTGTCCCAGGAAAACATTACATCCAATGCGCTGGTATTTAATTAGGTAATCAATTAAAATATTTTCAACCTGCAGGTTTGCTTCATCTGACTTGGACAGGTAAACATATGATTTCTCCGAAGTCTCTTTCAACTGAATGCATTGCATTGTCCAGGCTCCCTCAATGCATTCAAACCAACTTAAACTTGGTACAACCATAAAAAATGTGAATTATACAACTTCAATGAAGTAAAAGATAAAATCAAACCCATAAGCACGTGAGCTAAGCATGATGACATGCAATTTGAAATGAAAGGGCAACTACAGAAGTTTGAAAACTGTGAATCGATCATGTTTTGTAACATCAGATCTGTGGGTTATCTACATGCAAGTGAACGCCGTTTAAGCGCAAACCAGCTACTTTGGAATGAAAAAAACAGCAACAAAACTGTTCAGGTAGTGACATCAGTAACAATACACAGAAAAATGCAATTTGATCCAACATATTCAAAGTACACCCGCCTTGCCAATTCAGTTACTGCAGCAAAATTAAAGTATATTTTCATTAAGGTTCCAGTAAAAATGATCATGAGGAGTATAAGGGGGCACAATTGTTTTATTTCCTATTTTTCCTTTTCATTAAGCTTCCACTAAAAATGACCATGGGGCATGTAAGGGGGCCCAACTGTTTTGTTTCCTATTTTCCCCCGCATATGAGATATTTGTACCGTAAAGGGAAGCTGGGCGCATTTCATACATAAGAAACAATACTCGTAATGTTTCTCTTGCTATCCACATCAAACACCTGATGTGAGAATATACTGTGCACGTGCGAACTTCAAAATTCAAAATGCCAGTTCAGCCAGACTTTTGTAGCTTGCAGCATTCAATCTGCACACAATTTATTATAGCTATAGGCTTACATATTATTCAGCCTATAGCACTGCAGTTATGTGACACATATACTTACTTCACCATTCTTGCTCATTGCCAACCTTGCCTAGAACTTTTCTTCTTCAAGACCATGTCTAAAACACATTAAAACAGGAACGCTATCTCCGTCTATGTCTCTGTACTCCAGCATAGCGACCATCCCTTCAATGTCCATGGATTCACCTGTATACAAAACAAATCAGACTGACTGCAAGCATATGTTAAACCTAACAGAACACTCCATTAACAATGCACCACCCTATCATATATGTCTGCAAAAGCATTCAAAACGAACCTGTGTAGAACTGTAGATCCTTGAATCGGCCCAAGATATCTTTCATAACTTTATTTGTATTGTTCTTGAACACAGTAACTTCATCAGGGCTCTTTTCTTCCAATCTCTGAACTAATCTGGGAACAGAAACAAACACAGCATTCTCTATTATGCTCTCAAATTGTCAAACATCCTGTCTCAAATCCAGGGCTTTGGAGCTGGTACACAAAATCTCCGACTCCTTCATGTACCAATAATGGTAAACCTACTAAAATGGTAAATGGTATCATAAGACATTTAATCACTATCACATGAATCATCAGGCTACATTTTAGACTTACAACCCATATTTAAGTATAAGCCTAATGGTTATTGTAGCTAGTATCTATTTAAGATTTTATGTTGAGGTTG
The DNA here is from genome assembly GCA_013340265.1 of Coptotermes formosanus. Taxonomy (NCBI): domain Eukaryota; kingdom Metazoa; phylum Arthropoda; class Insecta; order Blattodea; family Rhinotermitidae; genus Coptotermes; species Coptotermes formosanus. The sequence continues at coordinate 1,224,405 of BLKM01000971.1, forward strand.
GAACTGGTGCACTTTCACTGATTCGGACTGCACCCGAAATTCCTTCTAACTCCAACACCACAGCCCTGATCAAATCGTAAAAGTACTCACAGATTCTACTTCTTTCAGTATGATGCACCTCAATGAAACTTAAAACACCTGACTACTATGTACAATGTTTTTTATACTGCTCATGCTGTGCATTATTATGCACAAGGTTCTTCCAGCCTCCAAACGAGCACATGTTCAGTGTATGGAATTATTTTAAAAGAGGTCCCACTACCAGCAATTTCAGCTGGGACATAACGATACTGAGGAATGGTGCACTGCCAATGGCAGCACTTAGTTGGAAGTCCACCTTAATATCTACATACAGAAATAAATTGTCTAAAAAATTAAGCATCTGAATGCAATCACCACTTATTAGGAGGAATAAAAACTAACTCGCTCTTATTCTCATGAAGACTGGGCAGAAAATACACTACACATGATGACCACAACTTATTGCTGACAGGCACATTTAACCCTACACTTCCTAATGCAAACCATAAAATTAAAATGTACTAAAATCACAATTACAGTTTAAATAAATTCAACTTATACATAAATTCGGCTGACAGCACAACCCCAAGCTTCTAAAATTGACCAGGCAAAGAGTTAGACACACTTTCTCCCTTCTGACAGAGGGAGCAAAATATTTTCATGAAATGCTAAAATATAAGAATTTGCAATCTGAAGGAGTTTAAATTGTCATAGTCACTCCTACCTCCAGTAACAGGAAACAAATGGCTCTAGTAGAGAATTACATGGTAAATTAATAGGCTACTGAAGATATCATCACTAACTTTTTCATGTATTCCTTCAGGTATGCTGTAAAACTCTTCTTGTCGCCGAAGGCAAACGTTTCACTAAGCCTGTGATTCAACACAATATCAACTCCAGATTCTACAGCTTCATCTGTTCCCTCTGAAGCTTCCTCAACAGACGGATTAAATCCCTCTATCTGCACATCACCTTGCTTCCTTGTTATAAGCTGAAAAATGGACAATCATGTGGTCAAAAATCTAAAATCTATGTTTAAGTCTGACACTTTCTTGAGTCACCACTTGCGCACATTAATAGTCCAAAGTAAATCAACCTGGCAGTTAACAGACCCAATTTAAAACCAGTTCTTACAACATATAGCAATACCAGAAGTGCCTAATGGTGGAACGTGGGTGGACGACGACAATGACCACAGAATTAATACAAACTACAACATACCTGATGACATGCTAGAATAAACCATAAGTACACTCAAATGGTTACTGGGGAAACACAACTTTTGTTGCAAGTTTATTACAAGAGAAACAGCATTAAAAATTAATACTAGCAATTCTCACCTTTTCTTCTTGTGTCCCCACTACCTGCTTGACAACACAAACCATTACACATCTTCTCCCAACACATATGCTGTTACACAACTAATTGAATATAATTCAAAATAAACTATAATTTCCAGAGGAACTTCATTTCTTCACCTAGGGTACACAAACCTTCCCAAAACCTACAAGCCACCTCAAATTCTATGTGCCAGAAGGGCAACACAAAGTTCCATACTAAGAACCCATAAACATCAGACAACACTAAAAAATTTAGTCACCCACGATTTGTGCATCCCTGTTCTTGGTAAAACAAACAGCACCCTTGGTCTCTATCTTCCTTCCATTCGCATCAATGACCCCAGTTCAATCCTGTCAGCATTTACTGACCACCCATTCTTCCTATTTCATGTTGATTATTCTTGATAATTTTACACTTCTCAAATAATCCACTCCTGCTGAGTTACTGAACCGGCTGAGATTCAAAACAGGAGCCACATGAATAAAGACTGGCAGCATTACTGTCTGTGCCCACTTGCTCACTGATGTTCCTACAGCTCCAGGCCCACTGATGTTCCTACAGTCTCAGGCACATTGATGTTTCTACAGTTCCAGGTTGCATTATGAGCACATGTGGAATGCCAGTGGATTTACACGTTTCATACCCTCACCAGAGATGATCATTCAATACAGTAAAATAAGGGCACACAGAAAATTAGCCTTCTAATTTTATGTGCAGCCAGTATAGGGAACAGAATATAGGCTGGACAAGTGTTCAAACACTGGGATGAATAACAGAATTTTTTCTTTTCTCCAATACGCCCAGACCACCAGTTTGGCCAACTCGTCCTGCTCCTGCTATCAGATGCATGTGCATATGTGCGTGTGTGTAAAGCAGGTCAGGCATGTAGCTGACTATGCAAATCTGTCCACTGCTGATGTGAAGAATGTGTGGAGCTACACCTCTAGTTTCCTATACATCTCGATGGCATGTACGGGGCCAACATCACTTTTACACTGTAATGTATGGTATTTACATACAATGTATTTGGGGGGGGGGACGGCACAGCAACAAAAGTAAATACTGTGTGACCAAGAATTCCAAATGTATACTATGTGAAATTCCGATTCATACTGTATGTCTCACTTTCACCTGAAGAATTTTACTTCTCCAGAATTTGTATGAGAAACAAAATGCTATAGCATGCATTGCTCCCAACACTTCATTACAAATGTTGGTTATTAGGACATGCACACACTGAGCATACACAATATACACTGTACTGGTACTTCTGATATTTAATAATTAACTACAAATGTCTGCATGCAGAAACACAACAGCATGTCACCAAAACATGTTGAACATAAATTCCACATACACATGCGTTAACTAATATCCACCCATCCACTACACAGACATTTATAATGCAGCCAAACTGGTTCCTCATCAGTTTCCTGCAGAAGCACATGGAATTCAAATTACTGCATGGATGGGGGAAGTCAGATACTGTTATTGTCAATTGTAAGAAAATTATGACATCATAAACCTCTGTAACTTTGCATGGTTAATATATTTACTTCCACATCTTGACAATGCTGTGAAAGATCATAATTATGTTCTCCACATTAAAAAAAAAAAGAACACAGAAACAAAGAACATACTTCTATACTCACATGTAATGCTCATTTAAAACACTACCAGCTACGAAATACGACATGGTCTCTATTAACGTTGGCAATAAACCATCATCAATAGCAATTCATGCACATTAAAAATGAAAATGACTAGCATATTTTGTAACAATATAAATTTAAAGAAAATAGTTAGAGGTACACTTTTCACTCACTTCGTAATACCTGGAACTTTAACGTTCCTTTGCATCATTTGCCCAATGTACTGATGGGTCATATTTTTGAAGACATTTCTGCAATCGGAAACAGAACTGAAGCATCGAGTTTACATTGCTCACAGCACTTGTATTTCTTCACTCGCTTACACTATTAGGCTGTAGGTGAGCTGTTTGGGCCCTTTCATTACTAGCAGACGGCACGTTAATTGTTCGGCCAATTTACTGCACGTTCACAAATGACACTAACATTCACCAAATTACGCATTCTTCGAAGGCTGCAATGGAATTTTAAGACATAACCATTTTTCGTATAATTCATGCATGAACTTCGTACGTAAACTTCTACCAGATGCTTACCTTGCCATACACTTCATACAGCACGTCATCAACGAGCTTTATCTTGTACGTATCAGAAAACATCTCGTCACCTGAAATTTAATCACATATTTCAGTCTGTCGGCAGGAATTACAATCTGGCAGACCTGTAACATGTTTTAACTATTAAACAGACATTAACCACAGCAAATAAAATGAAGACGTCACTTCGCATTCTCTTACGGAATATTAAACTGTCAGACTTCATGGCAAGACGCCTAACACTCACGCAAGGTGCACGGAAATGAAGTTTGACACTACAAACTCCAGCAGTACAATCAACACAAAAGTAGTATGTAAAACAAACATATATAATATAGATTAATAATTACCAGTAAAAAGGTCCTTGTAAATCCTCATTCTGGAAGATGGTTTGAGATCTGCTGGAAAGACAGCACGCACAACTACGGTCAATCTACGGTGCGAACCGGAAAAGGCTTGTAACCCCGTTTTTACTGGTCAGGCGCGTTTAAAATATCATGTGCAACGAATACAATCCTGCGTTTACCACAGCAAAGAGAAACTTCGAATGTACATCTACACGGTGTGGCGAAAGTTGTTGGGCAATGGTGTTCAACAGACTGGACTCTTTGGTCTGTGGTTGACATCCGCTGGCAAATAGTGTCTTACTATGTATGTCTGTGCCTACAATGGAACAATTCATCTGTGGGAACAGAGACAGAAGTGGTGGAATGTCGGCGTAAGAGCGGCGTAGGTTATCGTAGTTGGTGAATGTTACGTGGTTGTCCGTTAGGTATGGGGCATACCAATATTGGTCAGTTCGTGCATTAATTTATTCTGCTTACCATAGCTCTCAAGATACAGACGTGGTCATTGATTACAAGTATGTATATTTAGAAACCAATACTTGTCAAGTAATAGTAATGGTAATAGGTCTAATATACACACGCATTTCATGTGTTAGTACATAAGACACTATAATACATTTAAAATGCTGTAACTTATGATCACAATGGAAAGTAACAGATGAAATCAATAAAACTATTGATTAACGTCTGTCAATTGTTATAAAGTCTCCATTCATTGTATAAAATGCTAAGTGACAATAGCATTATGAAATTAAAAAATTTAATGACTTGTAAAGAACCAAGATCTTTTGTTTGTTTATAATTTAAAAATTCTTCAACAGAATAGAATGAGTTGCTTATAAGGAATTTCATCAAAGCTGATTTGAATTGCTTAAAGTCGTGTGACAAGGACTTGATAAATAATGGTAAGTGATTAAAAATCTTAATTCTGGAGTAATAAGCTCCCTTTTGAAATAGTGTCAGATTTGACTGGGGAAAATGTAAATCAATTCCATGTCTTGTGTTTATGTTGTACACCTCAGAATTGAATGTAAATAGATTTTTTTCGTGACAACAAACACAGAAATTGATAGTATGTACTGGGATTGCAGTGGTGGGATACTTAAGGATTTAAATAACTGTCAACAAGAATCTCTGCTACTAGAATTTGTCATAACTCTAATTATCATTTTTTGAATTTTGAATAAATTATTGGTGTGGGAAGAATTCCCCCAGCAAATGATACAGTAGGTTATAATTGACTGAACATAAGAAAAGTAGATCATCCTGAGATTTTCCTGGGATAAGAACGGTTTAATCAATCTGATTGCAAAACAGGATTTATTTCATTTAGGGATTAGTGGATTGACATGGTTTTTCCAAGATAGCTATTAATAATCAATCCAAGAAACGTTATATTGAGACTAATTGTAATTTGTTTGTTTACGTAACTAACTAGTACATCTAACGTGTGGCTGTTTTTTGTTAAGAATTGCAAAAATATGTTTTATTGTAATTTAAAGATAGCAGATTACTTTGGAACCAGCTATTTATCCCTTTGAATATCTTATTAATGCTTAGTTTAAATTTCATGGGATCAGCATCTGAAACAATTATATTTGTGTCATCAGCAAATAAGATTGGTTTTGAAATATCAGGTACAAATTTTGGAAGATCGTTAATATACAAGAGAAAAAATAAGGGTCCCAATATTGAACCCTGTGGGACACCATGCTTTGTTTGTTTCCATTTGGAGTACACTTTAGTAGAACTGTTATTTGATATTACTGTCCGGTATCTTTCCAATAAATAAGATCTCATCATTTTGTTAGCTGTACTGCTAATACCATAAAATTCCATTTTTGATAACAAAATGCCATGATTCATGCAATCAGTTATTACATTGTTCTACCTTTATCATCAGTTCAGGACCGCAGGTAGGGCCCCAAACCCGGTTTTGAATTGGTCCTGTTTTGCAGGCTGTTTTGGCCAAAATAAGTAATTTCCATGTAACAGTCCAAATAACAACCCCCATTCCAGAAATACCATGAAAGTGAAGGCAAAGGATCACAGATATTTTTCAAGCAAAGTGTGCTAAAGAAATGGATGCTGATTGTAGGTGGTAGGTTGTGACATTGAGGTTACAGACTTTTGTTTACCAGCGCCAGGCTGCCGTACAGTTCCTGTATGAGAGCTAGTGCAGTTTTTGAGGATTTGAAGCCACTGCAGTAGAAGGCAGTCAGCGTTTTTGCCTGCATTTGGGCAGGGGCTGCGTTGGCTGTCTTCCCAAGCCTTTCATACATGCACACAGATCTGTAGGCTTTATGACTAAACTTTGGCACCTGTGGGACTGAAACCAATCTCACGCATTTCACATACAGGAAATTCTTCTGACTTACGTATCTGTAAACAGTACCCAATATACAGTATACCAAGTCCAAGGATTGCCACCAGCTTCCATCTCATACTTTAGTCCAATGAAGAATAATATCCATCAGACAACATTTTGTGTGTGTATACATGATTGTTTACACAATAACTAGTTTAATACGGGGAAGTAAATTGTGGAAGATGAGTAGCAGTTAACAATCTTACTGATTAGGCCAGCACTCCCGTCAGCCGTGTTCCAATGTATTTGTCCTTGAATAACAGCTGTCAGAATAATCTTGCATTACCAACCAGTAGTACTGAGATGTTTATTTCTATGTAGTAATTCATGGTAGCAGTGAGGATCACGCAGACTGTTTTCTTGTTTCTAGATCAGATTATTGAAATTCTTTTCATGTTTGTATCATTGGATTTGAAATCTACTTTACATAAAATATTCTTTGCTGTGTGGTTTGAATATGAAGGCAAATCATGGGCAGGTGTTACTGCAAATGTACATCAAGCTTTGCAATATTCTTGCAATACATGTGAAGAGAATTGGACATAAGTGTCTCATCAACAGAATGCAAGGCAAAATCACAACCTAAAGGTAGCTAATAAATTCTCTGAAATTGTGGCAGAGTTCAAATATTTAGGAATGACACTTGCATGCATGAAAAAATCGTAGCAGATTAATTCAGGGGATTCCTGTTGTCATTCAGTCCAGAATCTTTTGTCTTTCTGTTTGCTTTATACGAGTGTGAAACATTGTCACTCACAATTAGGGAAGAATATCATCTGAAAGTATTCAGGAACAGGTTGGTGAGGAAGATATGTGGGCCTAAGGTGACAGAAGTAACAGGAGACTACAGAAAATTGTGTAATGAGAGTTTCACAATTTGTAACTACTGGCCAAATACCTGGCTGATAAAATCTACGAGGATGAGCTGGGTATGGTATGTGGCATGTATGGAAGAAGAGAAATACATACAGGATTTTGGTGGGGAGACATGAAATGATAGAGACCACTTGGAAGACCTGAATGCAGATGAGGACAGTTAAAATGGATTTTAAAGAAATAGGATGGTAAGGCACAGAATGGATTCATCTACCTCAGGACAGAAACAAGCGACATGCTTTCATGAATACACTAATGAGCTTTTGGGTTCCACAAAATTTGGAGAATTTCTTGACTAGCTGATGAAGTGTTAGCTTCACAAGGATTATGTTCTGGGTAGTTTTGCATAGCATCTACTTATGAAAGTTGCACAACAATGAAGTACAGTTGAACTCTGTTATAATGTCATGAAAGGGACTGAATATTTTGTGTCATTATAAGTGAGTTGTTATAACCGAGGAGTATAATGTTATGGTTAATAGTGAGGAATTAATTGGTATCAGAGAATATCTGATGTTATAGGCAAGGTGTCGTAGAAACTGATGTTATAACTGGGTTCAGCTGTACTTATGTGGAAATCAGCTGCATAAAATACTGAGCTGTTACCAGCAATTTTTATTACCATAATTTGAATTCACAATAAAATGCCGATGACAAAGTGCCTGCAAGCACAACAATTAAAAAATGTGAGCATGCGAATCCATTATTTCTTTTACCATGTTGTAACTCAGATCACAAATTAAGTTTCCTGTCTCAGTTGTAACGTGATCAGTCTGCTATTTGAAATTGGAAGCACACTGATTATAAAAATACATCTGATGTGCTGACATTATACTAATAAAATTAATTCATGTGTGTGCATTTTATGCAAGGATTATATTTCTGTTAACCTTCTTCACACTAAATTAACAGTGCTTAACTAAAATGTATTGTTAATTTAATAGTGTGAAGGAGGCGAACAGGAATGTAATCCTTGCACAAAATGCCCACAGGTAAATTAATTTTATTACTTAATGTCCATACAGTTTTAATTAAATATTTGTAGTTTGGAATGTCAGATGTATTTTTATAATATGTTAACTTCCTTCACAGTAGTTACCAATGCTTTTTTAGTTAAGTACTGTTAATTTAGTGTGAAAGAGTTTCACTTAAATGTGTCAAGACTGTAAAACTTGTTAAAAAAAGTAAAATGTTAGTTAATTAATTTTAACCGTTTAATTACACAACTGACAGCATATAAGGGACTTTCAAAAGTCTGTGGCCGACATGCGCCCGTTAAACTCCAGTCAGGTTTGGTAGCTGGAAGAACAAGTTTTGGACATTTGGCCTTCACCCTCAATGCACCTTTCATTGAAGTTTGGGCTCGTTCTTCCTTTTGCTTAAGCTGTTTGTGATAGTGAAACAATCGTTGTTGCAGATGTGGAACCTGTAAAATTCTCTGCAGAAAGATAGGAAAAAAAAAAAAATGATAAAAAGGGTTATACATTTGCATTTCAGAACAGTTTTAAATGCCTTTGATGTTTCTTATTATATTTATTTGTTTATTATTTCAAATATTGACAGTAATGGGGATCAGTTGGTCTAGAAGGCACTTGTCTTAAGGACCAAACACATTTTTCGATATGTTTCTCCTTCCTCAACTCGGTGAGGCATACCAGGCCTCCAGCGTACTTAAAATCCCACATTAAATTGTATGCTGCCTGTACCAGCCATCATCACCATCATATTATGTACGATTAAGAGCTATATGGATTGCTACCTTTACCCTGGGCAGGCAGGTGGAGACCAGGGGTGTTAAAAGAACATGCAAGTGTACAGGAAACATAAAACACTGATTGGAATTTACATTTCTTACATTTTGCAGGTCAAATTTTAATTCACACCACTATCTGTTCATCTGTCTTTTGTTTGAAATGGCTAAACACCTGTTCTTATTTTCTAATACAGCATCTGTATTAAATGTTCCAATTAATCGTAACCACTACACTAGCTTGCATTTCTAATGTGATACATTTGGTGGTTCAGTAGATTTGGCATATGCTGCCCTCACCAGGGCTGTGGAGTCAGAGTTGGCGCTTTTGTGTATCATCTCCACAGCCCTGGCCCTCACTGTGCATATGCTTCTGGTAATCACAACTTACTGTAGATTTTGATGAATCTTCTGCAAATAGCCATAGAAGGGTGCAGCAATTGCAGAACAAAGGATCATACTTTCCACACCAGGCGGACATCAGATTCAGTATTACATCCACATTTCCGGACACCTGAAATTAATAAAGATGCATAATTTATTTTCTGTACAGAAGGATTTGATATCCTGTTCACTCTGATGCTGAACACACACGTGGCTCCTCCTGTAACAGGCAAAGAAGTATAGTGAAAATGATACTCCAATGAACTGTTCAGCAGTAGCAGTTTCTGAGCTTCATGCTGGGTGAATTGTTGGTAGCTGCACTGTCAGAGAACAGGTTTAAGAAACTGTTGAAAACAGACACAGTCATTACAGAGGGGGAACTGAATATTGTCCATTCACAAAGTCATTAAGAGAATACAGTGTGCATGCTCTGCCTCTTCTGTGTTGCGCAAGCTAAGCTAGAAAGTAAATTAGAATTTTAGACTCCACATCTGTACTAATCCTGTTCAAAATGCATGTTGAATGTTAAATTTCCTATTTTTTACACGATAAAAATGCACTAAAACCTAAAGTTTACATTAATGGAATGTACGTTTTCTCATAATTTACATCATTTTTCATTTCCGTTAGTTTTCGTACCATTTCAGTAGTTTTAGTTCCCATATAATGCATGTAATACTCATCATCAAATATTATTCAGGTAATCAAATTGAGAAGAATGAGATGGGCGGGGCATATGGCACGTATGGGGGAGGAGAGAGGTGCATACCGGATTTTGGTGGGGAGACCCGAGGGAAGGCGACCACTTGGGAGACCCAGGCATAGATGGGAGGATAATACTAAGACGGATCTTCGGGAAGTGGGATGGGGGGGCATGAACTGGATTGAGCTGGCTCAGGATAGGGACAGGTGGCGGGCTCTGGTAAATGTGGTAATGAACCTTGGGGTTCCATAAAATGCAGGGAATTTCTTGACTAGCTGAGAAACTGTTAGCTCCTCAAGAAGGCCTCTGCTCCATGGAGTTAGTTACTTATAATGCATGTAATTTCATTTGAAGTTGGTAGATTTTGGGACTGGTTTCAGATTCAACCACTGGCTATTCTGAGAAGTTATTCACCATGCAGCCTGTTGGTATGTGAATGGTTTCAGTTTGCTGTTGTTATTACTACTGCTGTACAGTCTGTTAGCTGAGTTTCCACTTGTAGTTGCTGTATTTGAACTTACGCATTTCAAAAGGCATGATGTCAACACAAAAAGGAAGAAAACTCATTTCCTTAGAAGACAAACTTGACATTCTGCTGCACACTGACAAAGCTGTGGGTACGTGTTATTTGGCGAAACAAATTGAATTTTGAGTATCAACTCCAAATACTATAGTAAAAAGACTGTCATGTCATTGAAGCAAATGCAAATGAATGTGGACAGCCTCCTACCCAATGGTTACTGAGGCTGTTTGTCTTGGGGGGAAAAACAGCTAAGACACGAAGCTACCTACTCACCTCCATCTGGGGCCAAGGTTGATAATGTATGGAGGTACACCTTCTGTTTCCTCATGTGCTTAATTAAGCATTGGTACCATTTATTTTAAAACTTGTTTATCACGGAAATTATGATGATTTAAATGAGATAAATGATAACTGCATGTGTTAAGATAATAGTAACTTATAAGTAGTATGGCTTATTTGAAGGCTGTCTCAACATGTCTGTGTAGTAATTGAGGTAAATCATTATAAGGAATGTGTTAATCTTAGCTGTAAATCACATGCTGGATGGATTAAAATGTACAGTGAATGAAAAATAGTTTAACCATAGCATTAAGTATACATTGGCACTAATTGTGTTACCTGCCAAACACTTGCAGCAGTATTTTTGTATTTGGCTAAGTTAACGAGGACCTTGGTTGCCACTGTGCTCATCTCCTTATCAACTTCGGAACGATTGGCATTATTAAGGCGCTTGTAGATAATCTTCACAGTATCACTATTTGCAATATCCACACAAATTTTTGGAGACAATTGAGTAATTGTATCTGAAATTTGAGAAAAAAGATTAAATTAATCAACTTACGGCACTTTCACAGCGACAGCACAAGGCACTCTTTGGCCAAGTAAGTTACATGATGAACATCAAAGTCAGATCATGAAGGAAGCCTGGGTTACAATAGCCGTCCAAGCTAAGACAGATTGTATGCAGTGATCACCCACTTAAATGTTATATTGGTTGATGATGGAGTTACACAATGAATTTGTATACCATTTTCCTGCTGAGGAATTAAATCTGATAGTGAAATTTTACCCAGTACTTTGTACCGGTCCAAAGGTATCATGCGATTTGTAAAATGAAATGACAACAGTATACAATATATAAGGCTCTCTTTTGCTGCTATTAAACTATAATTTACCAAGTTCAGTGAAGGCCCATATAAGTTGGCCTGAGCAAACTTTCTTAAGTGTGAGCACAGCAGCTGTGTATCGAGTCTGTAGTGTTGTCCCAGGAAGTGCCTTGTGTATGCTACTCAGGGCACGTTCCCTGACAGCAACCATCTCCTGAGTCCCAGTTTTTCGTTCTCGGTATCCTCTCCACACGGCCTGCAAAAGGTATTAATAACACTAATGCATATGTATGTGTGATTTAATGAAAAGTGAAGATGCAGCAGTAAATACCGCGACAAAGAAAAATAACTCTCATGCTAAGTAGTCATCAGCTACTTTACATTGGGGTTAAATGTTATGCTGTGACTACAAGTACAGTTCCACTGAAAGACATGGGCATTCTATTTAGGTATTTTCCCAAGAACTGAATATGAAGGGAGGTCATTTTATATTTGGGTAAATTCAGTAACTGTATGACCATTTCACTGAATCCCAAACTTGTGTTTTATGGAATCCCTATCTCCACTTAACAGGTACATACATACTTGAATTCTTAAGGCAGCCGCAGTGCGCTTCTTATGTTCCTCCTCTTGTGAATTTAAAATTATGCAGCGCTCATTGTCTTTCTTTTGTAAGTAAGCTTGAAACCACTGCTGAATGGCAGTGGCTGCTGACCTCTTTTCCAGGAAGTAACGCCTTTCTTTTTGTCCCAGCACTTTGGCTCTAAATCTTTTCTGGATGGTAATTGCTGCAAACTTCATTTTCAAGAAGTTTTCTCTTTCAGACCGTGCCAGTATTGTTGCTCTAAATTTCATTTGAATGATGAATGCAGCAGATTGTCGCAACCGGTACCACTGTGCTTGCTTCTTCATCAGTTTAGTGGCTCGGAACTTCCTCTGGATCAGTGTTGCTGCTTGCTTTGTTTCCAGAAAGTGTTGCCTTTCAGATCTCATCAGCACTGTTGCTCTAAATTTCTGCTGAATAGTAATTGCTGCATTTCTTTGTTGCTGGTACCATTTGACCTGTTTCTTCATAAGCAGTGTGGCCCGGAATTTTCTTTGGATGATGGTTGCTGCAAACGTCTGCTGCAGGAAGCATTGTCTCTGAGCTTGCATTAGCAGCATAGCTCTGAATTTGTTCTGAATGATTAATGCTGCATGTCTTTGTTGCTGGTACCGCTCAACCTGTTTCTTCATAAGCAGTGTGGCCCGGAATCTTCTTTCGATGATGGTTGCTGCAGACTTCTGCTGCAGGAAGCATTGTCTCTGAGCTCGCATTAGCATTGTAGCTCTGAATTTGTTCTGAATGATTATTGCTGCATGTCTTTGTTGCTGGTACCATTCAACCTGTTTCTTCATAACTAATGTGGCTCGGAATCTTCTTTGGATGACAGTTGCTGCAAACTTCTGTTGAAGGAAGCATTCCCTTTCATATCTCATCAGCACTTTAGCTCTGAATTTGTTCTGAATGATTATTGCTGCATGTCTTTGTTGCTGGTACCACTTAATGTGTTTCTTCATAAGTTGTGTGGCCCGGAATCTTCTTTGGATGACAGTTGCTGCAGACTTCTGCTGCAGGAAGTGTTGTCTCTGATCTCGCATTAGCATTGTAGCTCTGAATTTGTTCTGAATGATTATTGCTGCATGTCTTTGTCGCTGGTACCATTGAACCTGTTTCTTCATGACTAATGTGGCTCGGAATCTTCTTTGGATGACAGCTGCTGCAAACTTCTGTTGAAGGAAGCATTGCCTTTCAGATCTCATCAGCATTTCAGCTCTGAATTTGTTCTGAATGGTTATTGCTGCATGTCTTTGTTGCTGGTACCACTCAGCCTGCTTCTTCATGTGCAGTGTGGCCCTGAATCTTCTTTGGATGACAGCTGCTGCGTACTTCTGTTCAAGGAAGTGTTGCCTTTCAGATCTCATTAGCACTGTTGCTCTGAATTTCTGTTGAACTGTTATAGCTGCTGAAATCAAACGTTTTTCTTCTATGCATTTCTGTATGAATGGTATTAATGATTCTATTTTCTGGCATGTTCTTTGACGTCTATACCAGGTCTGTATCTTAAGTGCAGCAGCTGTGTGTCGTAGGTTTTCTAGTCTCTTCCTATATAAGTATCCTCGGCACACTGCCTGAAAATTTGTTAAAGTGTCACGCCTCTTAAGAAACTCAATTTGTACCTTCCTTGCCATTTTAATACTTCGGTACCATGACTGAATTTGCTTGATTGAATTCAAAGTGCAGTTGTATTTCTTACGTTCTATGTACATTCTCCAGTTCTTTTGTACGATAATGCTGGCCTTCTGACGGGCTACAGATTTTACTGCTTCTTGTTCTTTGAGAATTTTCACTTGTTTCTGAGCACAGTAGCTTCTCCAACAGGCTTGAATCTTCGTGGCTGCTTGTGTTTGATGGGCCAACTCTCTGGCTTGTATTCGGCGACTTATCTCCAATCTGAGTGACTGATGACGCCACCACTTCTGAATCTTCTTTGCTGCACCAGTAAAGCGTGGCTCCTGTAAATAAAACCAAGACAATTTTGTCAAATATTGTAACGGGTAGAAAATTAAACTTGAGGACCTCTGCAGCACCAGAAGAGAAGGTGATTGATGTGAGTTTGTAGGAAGAAAACCAAAACTGATATGTCTATGCTTCTAAGAATTATTGCACAGAGTTACTTGATTACACTGGTTTACAGTGTTTCGGTAACATGGGTAAAATTGTTATTTTTTTGTTCCTCCTTGCTTGTACTTTTCATGTCTGGTCTTAAAAAAGGCCCAACATGTCACATTTTTGCATAGCTGAAACACTTTTTTGTGTGGAACGAAATATTTTGCACTATACAATATATTTGTATGCTACAGTTGCTGGCACTGAGACATAGTGGTGGGGAGCAATAGAGGTCTGCTTCTGTCTAGCTGACCTCCCAGTGCAGGTGTATGCTCAGTGGAGGCTGGTATTGTTTCTGTTCGTTTTTAAGTTTAGTTGCGAATATAGCTAGTACGCACCATTGATCATGTATTAATACATTGTACAAACTTGTTATGTGTTTGGACAGTTTATTGTTATACCACAGAGTAGACCTCTTAAAAAGGCAGTGGAGAAAGCATATGTTTTGTATTTTGGTTGCCAAGTAGGTGATGAGGACAAATTTGGGCCCTGCATGTGTGTTGTGTGGCGTGTTATGTGTCCCTTATGGAGTGGTTAAAAGGAAAGAAAAAAGTATGCTGTTCGGTGTTTGTATGGTATGGCATGAACCTGCAAATCATGTTCATGACTGTTACTTCTGTCTTACAAACAGTGAGGGGTTTTCAAAGAAACGAAAGCACAAAATTCAATACCCAAATGTGCCATCTTCGTTGAAACCAGTTCCACATGAAGAGGGACTGCCAGTACCTACTCCATCACTCAACTGGGAAGATATTAATATTTCTGATGATGGGCAGGTTATAGAAAGCCCCCCAGAGACTTCTGACCCCATTTACAGCCTTGAGACTTAGATGAGCCCCATCTTATACAACAAAAAGAACTGAATGATTTGGTGCCTGACTTAGACCTATCAGAACAGCAAGCTGAACTTTTTTAGCGTTCAGACTACAAGAGTGGAACTTATTAGCAAAAGGGACAGGAGTCTCAATGTTTAGGAAAAGGAATGAGACTTTCTCTGATTTTTACAGATGCAAGATTCTCTTTGTGTACGTGCTGACATAAACGGTTTGGTGAATGAACTTAGGAATCGAAAACTGCCCTCTTGAGTGGTGGCTCTTCATAGATTCCTCCAAATACAGCCTGAAAGCAGTTTTACTGCACAATAGCAATAAAAAACCCATAAATTCCTGTTGCCCACTCTGTTTCTATGAAAGAAACTTGCGAAAGTATGGTGATGATCCTAAATGCGACGAACTGTAAGGACTATGGATGGCAAGCATGCGGAGATTTGAAAGTAATTGCAATATTACTAGGACTGCAAAGAGGATTTACAAAATATTGTTGGTTTTTGTGTTTATGGGACAGCAGAGCAATGGAACATTTCATTAGAAGGGAATGGCCACAGAGAACTTCATTTGAGCCTGGAACAAGTAATGTGCAGCATGCTCCTCTGGTTGAACCCAGTAAAGCCCTGCTCCCACCACGTCATATTAAAGTAGGCCTCATGAACACTTTTGTAAAGGTTACGGATAAAGATGACCAGGGCTTTAAGTACTTAAGCAAAACGTTTCCACAAATAAGTGAGGTAAAATTGAAAGAAGGGATCTTCATTGAGCCACAAGTAAGAAAATTAATTTGCGACGCCAGTTTCGAGGGTAAGCTCAATCAAAAGGAACTGGCTGCATGGATTTCCTTTGCAAAAGCTGTGGAAGGATTTTTAGGAAATAAAAAAGATGAAAACTACAAGATTCCTGTAGAATGTTAATTTCTGCACATTTTAGGCTGTCACCATTTCTCAACCATAAAACTTGTGCTTTGCTCTCTGAAACCCTCTGTATATTCAGCATAAGATCTACTGCTGTCGGTTCTTATGTATTCAAGGCGGATCTAAATTACATAAAATCTGTATGTGGTACGGTATTTTGCTTGTTATTTTCGTTTTCAGCACACCTGACTTAGTAAATAACAGATAATTTCATCCATGTTGCTTGAAAATGTTGACAATTGTTCACTAGTTCATATAGTACCAATTTGTGCATATTCTAGGTAGTAATTGCCATTCTTCAAGCACGGAATTTATTCCTTGTGTTCTCAAACCCTTTACTCCCTCATTGTATGAGCTACTGTCATAAATTTTTATGAATTCATGGCACATACCATTCACATGAGCTGTCCTCCAAATGGCACTGCACCTTTCTGACCCTCGAATTTTTTCTTTTCCTTTCTTCCTTGCCTTTTACTTTTGGTCCCTGTCAATGACCTTCACCCTGACTGCAGACTAAACTGTCACAAAATTGGCGTTTTGCTTGCCATTCAAATTTTCCTTTTCTTGGGGTCTGGATGGGGATCAATCTTCTGGGTGCTGTGGCAGTGAGTGGAGGGCAAGACCGACACAAGTGCCATGTGGAGGGAGGAAAGCTACATAGGGTAGAACACAAAATCTGTACGTGTTATGATATTTTGCTTGTCACTTTCATTCTCAGCACCCCTGAAATAGTAAAGAACACCCAGTTTCATGCATGTTATCGAGAAAAAGTTGAAAATTCCTGACAGGTGTTTTCTAAGGCTGTATTTCTAAAAGTTTAAACTATCTATGAATAAACATCCCCCCCCCCCCCCCGGAAACCAGAATTATATACATGGAACTTGATAATTCATCAGTAAAATTCATTGCATTATTCCATAAACATATGACTGAGTACAGAGAAGTTTTTATTCCCTCCAGATCACTCTTCATAGTACTTGAGGTTTATCGGTATACAAATGCATGCTCTGTTTTATATCCCAGCAGTTACCTGGAATTTGTATATTATCTGCCACAGCAAGGATAGTGTTTTCTCTCTGTGGCCATCAGATATATCTTTTGCTGTTATGTTCCCAGTGAGGACATAACCAGCATCTTTCAGGGCTGACAGTGCAACATCCACGTTGTGTATCTTCTGAAGTCTTGAAACTGCAGGTACTCGAAGTTCATTGGACAGTGTTCGGTTTTGTAAAATTATCTCCATCACACGACTGCAACACATCAAAGAAATGTCAAAAATAAAAAGGCAGCCATGTATACATCTTCACATATGACATACAGCAAAAGAAGGAATAAAAAAAGATATTGTAACTTTAAACAAGAATTAAAATACTCACGTAAGCCTAATACCATCACGCAGGTCCCTTCCGAGGCACTTAACGGCATATTCAAATTCATCAAGGTAAGTCTGGCTTTGTGTTACAACATAGCCAAGACTTTTTAAATGTTTTGTTATGTCTCCAACTCCAGACAGTAAGTCGCGTGAGAAGGCAAGTAGAATTTGTCGACTGTGCTAAAAAATTAAGATATTTATTGAGGATCAGTAAGTTCTGCTTGCTCCAGTAAAGGCAGAAGTTAGCACTGCACACAGACATCATTCCATCCTGACTGATAGAGAGCTAAGACATAAAGCTTGGCACATTCTCAGACATTTGGGCTTCACTGAGTGATTTGGTTTACACTGCACAGTTGTACCCATGGAACAGAGCTGCTAGGATGTAAAGAATGTTTCAGCATCATCGCTATCAGCCATGCAACATGGATATTCTACTGCAGGCTAATTTGTCACACGGGTGGAAACATGTAAGGCAGCTGACGGATTGGGTACATGATTGCTTGGTTTCTGGATAATACAGGAGAAAACCCTATAGCAGGAATACTTCAAGTCCACACACATTAATGTTAGTTTTCTTTTGTCCTGCAGCCTTTCTACATATAGTAGTGAAATTCAAGGAACAGCATTTTTGAAGCTGTTATATGGTATTCCTTACACTGTGGCCACATCCGTGTAATAACAGTGCTTCTTGGGAAGTTAATACACTTGTTGAGCTGGTATAAAATGCCCACCGTTCATGAAATCAAAAGGTTCATTACTGTGTTCATAAGAGACTCTGACTGGACCATATGTTGCACAAGCAGATGAATCAAGTCCACATCCTCACATGCTAGTCACTAAGTTCCATTTTAATATTATATTCCCATGTACTCTCACATCTCCCAGGAGGGATCTTCAGGATACATGCCATACCCCTCTCATCTTCTGATTTGATCACTGTAACAATCCCTTTTGAATAATATATTTGTGAAGTTCTTAAAGGATCTCTATGCAGGGGTGAACAAGTTTTGGCTCATTTAACCATCAGACAAAAATTCTACTTTCCAGACATTTTCCGCGGGGGAAACTGCCACTACCCATGCTGTTGCATCTGCTGTGAACCAGTCTACTTTTGAGCATGTAACACACAGTACAGTGACAAAGTTTATGGGATACTTGGTCTTTATTTATGGAAAACAGCACTTCTTGTAAACCTCATTTTGAGTAGCACTGTCTTAACCTACAGCTTTTGGCTTACCTTCAGTTCAGCATCCTTGCAGAAGAGGCATGGGTCATGGCTGATAAGTTTCTTTTCTTTAGCTCTGTCTAAAAAGTAAATAAGCAAGAGGAATTTTTTAAGAGTAAACTTTTTCATTGCATCCTCATATCCTGGCCGGAACAGGTGTGACACTGTTGGGTGTGAATACTGACGCACAATATATGGATCAGACAGCAGATGTGTTGCAATGAATTTTGTTAAGCCCTGAACATCTGAATTTGATTCCAGTGGAATGGTTTGGCCATAGACAGCCTCCAAAGCAATTCGGAGCCACAGGGGATTATAACTGAGGAGCAATTTCATCACGTTGCATTTCAAGCCTGAAACAAGTAAGGTAATGCAGTGTATCATTAGATGACCTTTTGTATGATTCAGATGCAGCAAGGACATTTCAGATTAAATCTTATCTTCTCTTTTGGCACTACTGATCTCATTTCAACAATTTTCAAAAGAGATTTGAGGTTCTCGCAGTAGTTTTGCTGAAGATCCAAGTGTTCTGGGAAATGACATGGTGTTGTTGGGTCAGTAGTTCCCAGTGTTTCAAAGGATCATACTGCATTTTTTTTGGGATTGCTTGACCGTGAAGATAGAGGCACTATGCTTCTCCATGCCACTAATTATTTACCAGTCGAAACAGCAAAAGCTTGAATTATCAACACTACTGTGAGAACATCAAATCTTGCACATAATATTCTGTTTAGAGGACTTATTTTTAAAGGGGGAGACAGACACATTATTATAGTATATCCTGTACTCACTTTAATAATTTCTAATTGATACATATAATCATTTGAAATATTCTACAAATACCTTAATAATTTCACTTATCCTACATTATATTGGTATGAATGATGGAATTCAAGTACACATAATGGGCATGATTTATAGGAATTACAATGCTAAATGAATTAGCTTTCTTACATACCAAAATCAAGATGGAGATCCCTGTCACTGCGAATTGCTATCAACTTCTTGTCCACTTGTACCACAACTTTGGACAGAACTTCAGCAACCTCTTGTGAACGGAAGAGTGTACATGCTGCCTTTCGCAATGCATCCAGACGATGGTGAGTGTTGTATTGACAGGAAACCATCTCTCGAGTTGGGGCAGGCACTACATCCTGTTTGCGACAGCTCTGAATCCACAGCTCTGCCACATCCACTAAAATGCAGATACCCAATTATGTTTTAAGCACCAATGTCTGGAGTGTGGCTTATTACTTGCATTCAGAGCTGCTATTCTGTCATATAGCTTACAATCAAGTGTTATTTGAAAACAGTGATGATGAATTGTTTCATTATTCGTATGTGCGCGTGCAAAAGGTCATAAAGGATGTACCCCGTAATGCAATAAACAAAACTCCTAATGGCATTCTTTGCAGTTCTTTAAGCGTACCTGCTGTGTGTTTATCCATTTATAACCTTAAGTAACTAACAGCATGCAGTAGAGTCCTTGAAAAGCTAATACTTCCTCACCCACGTAAATTCTTGATGTTTTATGGAACCTGAAGGTTCATTACTATGTTCAGAACGGTCTGCCACTTGTGTATATCCTCAGCCAAATTAATCTGGTCCACACTCTCCTATTCTGTTTCTGCAAGACCCAGTTTAACATTCTCCCATCTATGTCTAGATGTTCCAAGTGGTCAGTTTCCTTCAGGTTTC
Source organism: Coptotermes formosanus (assembly GCA_013340265.1). Taxonomy (NCBI): domain Eukaryota; kingdom Metazoa; phylum Arthropoda; class Insecta; order Blattodea; family Rhinotermitidae; genus Coptotermes; species Coptotermes formosanus. The sequence goes on from BLKM01000971.1 coordinate 1,244,761, forward strand.
CGCACCCAAACCCTGTCTGTGGCCTCAAGTGAGGTGAACATTATTATGGGCAAACATGGCTGAGAATTATAATTTTACAACTTTTAGTGTAAGTCTTCCACACACAAATTTATAAAAATCTCTCTAATCATTTAGGTGTTGATACTAGGTCACACATACTGGGAGAGAAAAACGTGACCTCCACATAAGGTGTTCTGGATTTGTTGTAAAGAGTATTGAAATGTTCACAGTATTCACTATGTAAGATAAAGAGGTAACACTTAATATAAGCAGGAGAATGGGATGGTCGGCATACTCATTGCTGTAATTCATGTTACTATAATAAAACTCCAGCTATTTTTAATGTCACTTTATATGTGATCAGGGATGCATAAATCCTGTATGCCAGGTTGCTGTGGCAACAATATTTTGTATGGTGGCACCTAATATTTGTGGTTCCTCATTATGAATTTCCTTCATGTCACCTTTCGGATGCCTAAAATTTTGAGGTGGCTCCCTGATTTATGGACAATTTGTGTACGTGTGTATATGATGTGCTACATACGAAGGCAACAAAAGGGTATTATGCTTGTTGCATGTTACGCTTACAACCTTTTGGAAGAGCAGCTGTGCTGCTGAGTTCTTCAGGTGGAGTTAGTAGAGAGTTCAGCCACTTTGTGAACTCTTTCTCTTGTTGTACCATCCATTCTTCATCAAAGTACACAGAACTTGTGGTAAATGGTTCAGTAGTATTGGTTGCTTCAAAAAGATCAGGATTTGCTAGCTTGTTAAGAACAGCATCAGGGTTGTAAAGTTGAACACTCTCTTCCTTTTGTTTCTTGGTTTTTGACAGTGTTAATTTAGTAAATGCTGTTCGAGGTACAGAACAGCATGAACGCCTGAGAGGTCGCCTAGCAGGTGTACCTGTCAGCAAGAGAAATAAGAGTTCATTTGGCCAGACACAGTCATATGTCATGTACAATCCATCAGTTAAGGAACAATATAATGTGCATAAACAAGAAGTTCCAAGAAAGGCTTACAAGACTTTATATTGTTTGTGATTAGGCTAGCAGACCCTAAACTATTAATTATGCAATTCAACAGCAGCAGCAGCAGCAGTACTAGCAGCAGTAGTAGTCGTAATTGACACAAATGCAGATACTATGCGAAATGTGGGTTGTAAATGGTAAACACTTGTTCAATACCTGCCATAAAGGTATACAGGGAGTGGGGAGGTATAGCTGCATTAATTCTTATCCCTGGCACTGGATGGAGGTGAGTGGTCATCACAGTGGCAGCTAGATGGGCCCCAGAGCCAGTCTAAATGTTTTGGAGAAAAGTTTCTTGCCCCTGCCAGGATCTGAACCATGGACTGTTCAGTCTGTAGCAGTCACTATATCAACTATGCAGTCCCAGTTCCTTAATATGTGGGCTGTAAAAGTACTTACAGAAATAATAAATATAGAGGACTTTTACGTTTTTCTTCTTTTGTGATAGTACAAAATACTGAAGTACAAGATAATGGCCGTCCCCTTATTGTTATAGAGCTGCAAAACGCGTTGGCCTCCAGTGGCATGATGTTCATACTAAGTTTCATGGAAATTTAAGCATTCAGTCAAATGTTTAGAGGTTAAGTGAAGGACAGAATAATGTAAGAATTATCTCTCCTTATCAAATAAGGAAATTGTGCTAAAGAAATGTCATTCTACTGTGACAAGGGTCAAAAGTGAGCATGCTTCTGCAGTCTGTTGAAGGCTTCAATTTACGTGATCAATTGGCTTCATGAGTGCAACCATCATGCATGAAAATTAAATATACTGCCAATTAGAATTATAATAAATTCAGTCAAAACACAACAACTGTTGTTGTGTTTGACTGAATTTGTTGTAATTTTAATTGCTTAAAAGCACAATGGGGATGAATTGCCTTAAAATTATATGGCCTGTCCTTGATGCATAGTGCATATTTTAGGTCAGTGGTACACAACTGTTACGACGTATGCATCATTTACAAAGGCCTTAGAAGACGAACATGATTTGCGTGGCCGCATAGTAAGGTCACAGAATTTTCGGCAACAGTTGCTGTAGTAGTGTGTAGAATGAAACACAGTTACAAATAATTTAAGCCAAACTCACATCACAATATAATCTTCAGTATGTGACCAACAGTTATATGCAAGATCTATAGCTTACTACAGCATGTGAAGTGTTAAGATAGCTATCTTAAAAACACATGAAGTAACAGTCTCCACCACCACTGGAAAATGTGTCTTGTCAAATATCTTGTACAGTCTGGCCGTTAACAAGCTTGCAGTGCTACTGGTAACTGACTCATCACACTTCAAGCAGCAGTGTGATGTGTGGGTTTGCTTATGTAGACTACTACAGATGTGCAGTGTTCCCTGTCCCCCTACTTTCAAATGCCCCACGTATTGATTATGTTAGCAAGTTCACATAAAAATATTGCTTTATTAAAGCAAATAATAATGTGAATTATCTGAAGTGAAATAAGTATAGTATACAGTTAAGTCTTAGAACAGAAATAAATATTGCCGCTATAATACATAATTGTGTTGAAAAAAACCTCTTGGACTTTTGATCCCATGAATCTGAATGTTATCTCCACTCAAAATACGCCGTTTTATGACACTTTCATTGATTTTAATGTCATCAAATGGTCGCTTCTTTCCTGTCAGGTTGCGTGCCTTCTCACCAGGCTGACAAGATGCACCTAAGAAAACAAGAATGTGAACATAATACAAAAATGTTGAAAAGCGCATGACGGTTATCTATTTATAATTTTAAGCAGCAGTGAATTACTGGATTATGTGATTAATTTTTACCTTGTGTTGCGTTTATATGTGGATAATTTCTCCTTTTAACAGAAATCTTTGACCATCCAGTGATCTGAGATGTTCTCTGTTGTTTTGTGGTACTGCCACACAAATCATAAACCTGTCCCCTTGGTGGTGAAATTTCTAGAAACGCTCCTGCAGATTCTTCCCTTTCAGGTTTTTTAAATTGTTTTATAGGGACTGCAGATTCTCCTTGAGATTCCTTTGATATACGTTCCTTCAGTGGGAAACTAGTTATAAATCTTCCATCTTCAGCAGTGGCTTCTAGATTAACACTTACACTGACTGCTGTTTTTGCCAACTTTTCACTACTTGTCTCTTGTACCCACAAACCTGCTTCTATGACACTTTGTGCACTGTTTTCTTTCAGGTTTAAGGAAACCTGAGGTTTTGTTTTGTCTTGATCCAATTGATAACCATTTTGATGATTTACAGATTGTTCAGAGTTCATGTCTGGATACTGGAAATTCATATCACAGTATGAAGAACCAGATTTCAAAAATGTTCCCGATTTTATTTGATTCAGTTCATCAGGAGAAATGGGATCAGCCACATTTTCCACATCTGCAGAAAAGAGGTCTTTACGTATGGTATCATAAGCAGAGTCATAAGATGTTTCTTCCAGGTTTTTTATAATGGTAGAACGCCTGTGGGTATCTTCGGTTGGAGGTACCAGAGAGAAATCAGGTGGGGATCTGGAATGAAATGAAATGGAATTGTGGCTGTTGAAGTTGAGTTTATAAAACTCTGGTGTCAGTCCTGTTCTGTATATGTTACTTCCTGGAGAGTTGTGTACAGATTCACCATATGAAACTGTTGACCCTTTGGAGCTGCCTTCAGATCTGCAGACATAACGCTCGTGCCATTCAGACCATTTTTCATTTCCACTGTCTACAACAGATTCTTGTTTAAAAACATCAGCCTGTGCTTCTAAACTATCATTAAACTCATCATATATAATTTTTGTCCTACGCTTGACAGAACGAGTTGAGCGCCCATGTCTAACGCTGCTGGATATAAAGACGGTTTCCTCAGAAAACTGCATTGGTGATTCATTTTGAAGTCTAGAAACAGGTGGGATTGCATATGTTCGTCTACGGACAGGGGTGGGTGATACATTACAGGGTGGAAGCACACTGTCTTCAGGAGGGGAACTTTGAAAATTAGGTGTGGCTTCTTGCTGCTCTTGCCCTGAACTTGAGGATGTTGGTGTAAAAACCAAACCATTCAACATATCTAGAAAGTTCTGATTACTGTCTGATGATGAACTTGTGTTACTTCCTTTTTTAACTCTATTCCTGCCAGCAGTGCAAAGTGAATTATAATCTGGATGGCTGTTGGAAGCTGCTGTGTTGACTTTAAGTTCTGCATTTTCATCAGAAAACTTGCCCCTTCTTTGACGAGGTGGTGAGGCTGACACAGGAGAAACATTGGGCGAAGAAGACAGACATTCAGATTGTGTAGATTTTTTCAGTCTCAAATCAGTAGGCTCATAAGTATCACTAGCTGATTTTGTTCCATGTTTCAGTTGCTTAAATTCTGTATTTTCCTTGTCTGATTCACCAGTATCCTGCACAATAACATAAGTTTCCCGACGAGTAGGCGTGGATGGAAGTGAACAGGGTGGTAGTCTATTACCTTGAATAGGGGTAAATTTTTCATCTAATATATTGTACCCCTGTTTCAGTCTATCTGTACTGAGAGCTGTTCTGAAGGCTCTGTTGAGTGACCGAGACTTTTGTACTCTTACAGAAATGTCATTCTTTGAAGGTGAAAGAGGTTTCACACCACCCTTCTTGCCTGAATGTGAAAGAGGTTTCACACCACCCTTTTTGGCTGTCACTGAGGCATTCAGACAAGTACTTCGAGCTCTCAGTGGTTTCACATTTCTCTTCCTTCCCTGCAGAAACAAACACCTTGAATTATCATTTTGCTGTTCAGCCCATGAACCATGATTCACCTCCTAGTACTTCACATAACCATTCTATGTTTCATATTAAGAAAAATAACTAAGGAACTGAAGCCAATGTGTGTAAAGCATACTTCTCTCCAAATGCTGTACAGTCTACTGAAGTAAATTAACTCCCCCACTAACAACAGGAAGAAAATAAGCGTACTTATGATCACGAAGGCACGAAATAACACTTTACAGAGAAACATTTTCTCACACTTGGGTAAGGATAAGGTTAGATGCATTTTTTCATATGAATAAAAATGTATTTCTTTCATAAACTTGCTTGTCCTTGCACATCACCAGTATGATTAACTAAAAATATAATGGCAGGCCATCAGTGATTAACACTTCTACAAAATAAATAACTCTCATTAATTACTCATTACTAATATTATTACCTATTTCTTTGCCTATTTATTTGGAGGGGGGGTATTCTTATTTTTATCTTTTACTAGTAAATTTTATTATGTTATATATTTGGCTACCTCCAATAATGGAACCAGGTTGACCTCACTCAGGTCAAGTATTCAGGTTGATGCACAAATAATTTCTGATTGTGCAACAAATACAAAATATAAAGTTACAGTCTCTATGAATAAATGGAAATTATAAGTGGTTTATTATTAATAGAGTAGGCAATAGCTTGTAATGCTATTCAGGAATAAGTATGTTACTTTTCCTCTATTGGCTTTCTTTTTAATTCTTGTGAGAACAGAATGCAGTTCTGTGGGTATTCTCTTTTAACTATTAAGGCTTAGAAGACACTTCTTTGTTCTTTCATTGTTACCATTTGTGGATCCACAGAAGTGCAAGCAATTGCAATGTCCAGCCTTAGATGGTGGCTATTTTTAACTTGAATTACATGATGCCAAGATTCAGGTTTACAGGGAGTCCATGTAACTTCAATCACTTTATCTTCATGTGCTTCCACACCAAATCTTACAGTGCTAAATGTAAGCCCATGCTTCTCTGGAGGGAGCTTATCTAGTTGTACCTGCAGAGATAATGTGTAAAAATAAACCACACAAAACAGGACCTAAGTCACATAACACAATAACAAAACAATCATGGCATAAGCTGATAAGAGTTAGGACATGAGGCCTGGCTATTAAATAACGAGACTGCATTGAGCTTGTGACCTTCATTGTTGATCACTGCAGAAGATACCTACTACTTACCACTGACTTTTCCCTAGTTGCGTATAAAACCACACTCCATTACAATGACTCAATGTCGAGTAATAATTTGTTTTACAAATGTTTCTTAAACCTGCCACAATCATGCTTGGCTTAAAAAGAATGGAACAACAAAGAAAACTGTCACCAAAACCTCCAATTTATGCAAGGTGAATGGAGAAGGCAGCAGAATTACTCCTGGCAATGCTTTGAGGCCTCAAATGTTTGCATAGAGTGGTGTATAGCTTCTGAAGGAAGTTACTTTGAAGGGGAACATTTAGACACAATAATTCCATTAATAAAGCACTTTTATTGCAAGTAGTTTCATTATTTCATAGTCACAGCTCATATGACATTCAGGCAAAAACTGATTTCATACATCACACAATCTAATTAACACTTGAAGTGTATGTTAATTTAACACTGAAATAAAATGAAATTAAGCATTTAAACTTTTTAGAAATACTGAATAACATCACTGCAGAAATGTGACATGCCACACAAACCAAATGAGACCATTCCTTTCCTCTGCATGTCACTGGCATTACAAAAATATGTGATTTCTTTGTAAGGTCAAATCTGCACTTGCAGGAAGTTTCATAAAGTCTGTACTGACATACCTCAACTCTTGAATCATTGGGGTTTCTTACTATGACGTTTTGCCGTTTTGATGTTCCCACTTTGACACTATGAAAGACCAGCTTTGGGTATTTACTGAAGGGAGCCAACACAAGAACGACATCTGTATCTTCATCATGGCCTTTTTTTCTTCCTGAATGTGGTGTTATTTTCACCTAAAAAATGTGTGGTGTTATTTTCACCCCAAAAAATGTGTGGCATTATTTTTAACGAAAAAATAATAAAAATTATAATTAAGTTCTGCAATAATTCATAATTAAATCCCAAACTGTTAATGTGCAATGTCTGGTCTGAGAGGCATTTTGCTTGGCTGCTTAAAATAAATAATTGATTTTATTTAATTTTCTGGTTTTAGAACATATGCAGTTAAAAACATGTGCATTAGGGTGGGCACCTCAGCAACCCTTGCACCTTGAGGGTTTCTGATCTTCTGTGTAAACCTCTGCTTTATGGCAGCAGCACGTGGTGTTCCCAAGCAGTCATCCATCTAAATACTAACCATGTCCAAGGTTGCTTAACTGCAGTGATCCAACTGGAACCAGTGTAGACAACCTGGCACTGTGCAGTTAAGTCCAACATAAACTAGGAGAAGGGTTACTATTTTTGGCTAGTGAATTATACAAATACTGAAATTATGTATTTTCTGATAATTTGGGTAGGTTCTGCAAGCAGTCACAACTTGTAAGAAAATGCCAAAATTCTTTGCACGCATTTTATTAAATACAGTGTATATTTGAAGACAGAAGACTTCTCTGCAGTAGAAAGGATATGTATACATATAAGGGTCTACTCTGGCCTATTTACAATTAAAAATGTTTCTCACAATTAAGTTCATGTAGCCGGACACTAGTACACCTGATGCATGTATAGAAAATGAAATTTGATATGCCTGGAACTGATTCCAATGTTTTCAGAGTAAAGAAATCCAATTGCAAGCATCAGCCAAAATCTCTTCAAGCATTATGATAAATATGTTATTTCCAGTTAAGCCACAAAGCCTTTGTGTGTACTACTTAAAATTGTGTCTACCTCATGTTGTTTACATTTTTATGATTTATTTAAGAATGCTTTCAATGTGTCTGACTACATTGTGTAGAATAATAGGATCATTAAGAAATAGTTTGAAAGGATATGGAAGCATTTGTGGCCTAATTTGGGACACTCTCCTGGCACCTGCCTGGAGGGACTGTGGGGAAACTATTCTATGGGCCAAGATTTTAACCTAAGGCCTCCTTAATATCAAGCAGGGGTCCTAACAACTCGGCTACATTTAGTCCTAATTAACTCAATGGAATCCTCAAAGGTTTGATACTGTATAGAGCCCACCACTAACTCACTATCTTGAGCCAGATGAATCCAGTCTATGCCCCCATGCACTATTTCTTTAATACCTATTTAACGTTATCCTCCCATTTATGCCTAAGTCTTTCAAGCAGTCTCTTTTCTTTGGGGTCTCAAATCAGAGCCCTCCATGCATTTTTTTCCTCCTCAATGCATACCATATTGATCTTTAGGGCTAGCTCTTCTGTACATTATCTTATGAATCACTGTAATGTTCTTTGTATGTCTCCACAAAAGTAACTTTGTAATAATGAACAAACCCATCTAAAGGAAACAACATAGCCCTATCATGAATGGCTTGATTTCAAGACAAGAAAAAAGAATTACATGTGTAAGGACATCATGTTATTTGGCACAACTTTCATATGAATACTAAAATATATGTGATGAAAATAAATGATAGAATATGCAACAAAAAGTGGGCTAAGACCCATTTTTGAAATTTCAATATCGCGCACCACCTAACCACCTACATTTTTAAACGTGGTATTCCTGAAGATGGCCAATAAGCAAAACCATTTTGCAGTCTTTTAAATAAATAACTTATATCTCTGCAAAAAGTGTACCTTTATGATTGTACTGTCTGAAGAAACTGGAGTACATAGTAATAATGTATTACAAAAGAACTGTGCATCCCTCTTTTCTATTAAACTGCGTCTAAACCAAGCAAACCATTTCCTATGCAGTCACCAGATGCCCAGTGGCAATTTTACCTTGAGTCGCATGGTCTAAACTATGAATGAAAGTGTAAGGTGTCATTCATATTCATATTCACAGACATATTTCCTTGCAATCAGAAAATTAGTCTGTGCATTACGAAGTAACTTACTTGAAAACAAATTCCACTGTGTTTCTTTTCCATTGCACTAAAAACCTACAACAAATAAACGAAGGTAAAAAAAAACAGCTTCTTGGCACCTTATAAGTTTAAAAACATTAATCTGTAGACCACACATACAGAGCAGTTACCATATTACCGAACCGTCGTTAGTTGTGACTACTCTATCGTATGACAATTTAAATACCCGAAATCCGTTTGAAATATAAGCACAGCCAATCACTAGAGGAGTCATACAGGGCTGGCAACTTTTGCCACCACTTCGACTGCACAGATGCAGGAACCACGGATTATCTTACTAACACAAATTACTAATAGAGTGCTGGTGCAGAAGAACACAGATGAATAAAAGTGCATAAGAATGGTGTGCTTGTTATGTTTACGTCTTCAGTGCGGTTTCAAGCAGGATATTAGAACCTAACGGGATCTTACCACAACGAATAAGAGGCATGTTTCAGTAGTGTGTGTGAGTGTACACTGTCCGTAATATGTGAGAAGGGCTCCAGCTAATGTTAGTTGGAGTAAGTTATGATAGAGTGCAAGGAATGTAAAGAATGTTGAATGATGATTGGAAATACGTAAGTTGTGATTTAAAATCGTTAATTATTTGAATATAGTTGTTATGTATGTTCGGAACGTGGGAACAGGCGTGATTTAAAGTAAGTGTGGGACCTTCTGCTATGTTAAGTTACGCCCCAGCCCTAATTTACTTTTGTCATTTCAGATAACGTGGATTGTAATACACAAATTTAAACGACATGTACTGAACGAGTGCATCACATAATAGGCAAGCTGAACACTAACACGTCCAGCCATGGTGGTGCGTGTAATGGGTCCACGATTGTGGTTTTTTGTTGTTATAGTATGTTGTATTACATTTATTTTTTACTTCGAAAGGCGTGTCATGAGACTTGAAGACAGCAAACTTAAGCTTGGTAATTATGTCTAAAATCTATTGTGTTTGAAGTAATGTGTTTTTATGTATCAAATTGTTGAAGAAGAAATGTTATACTAATAAGAAAGAATGATATTTGCTGAAGTATTTTAAAGCTACTGTTTGAAAAGGCACAGAAACAGAAGTCAGGTAAGTAACCATATAAAATTTTATGGGGTGTCTTTGCAGTATTTTGTCAGCAAAAGTAAGGTGGATCAACTACAGTTTAGATCTATTGCTGCTTACCAGAGTTTTATGAAACACAGGCAAAAAGCATAATTTTTTTAATACAAATCTGTTGAGGCAGGTGACATCACTGTCATGTTGCAGCCAATTTGATTACAAGTATTAATTTCTGCATTATGTACCAGCAGCAGAGCAAGTACCTTGCATGTCATACACGATTTCGTGTATTAGATCGGGCTGATGGGGAGTAGTAAGCCCAAGATAGATTTTATGCATTTTTGAGATTCTGTTTAATTAGGACATGGAACAAGTCAGCATTCAAATACACTCAGTCTGCAAGTCAGTAGAGAAAAGTACAAGACATGTGACCCATATCATTCTTCTGTGAAGAGTAATTTACTGTAATTATTCTACAATCATTACACTGACCATTCTTCTGTATTGAGTGACCTCGTTGTTTGAGAGAACTGAGAATATTTGAAAAATGTTAATTTGCTATTGACTTGGTCTGTTATTAAACATGGAAGTTTTCTATGTGTTAAATGTTATTAGAAGGTAAATGTTGGGTGTTCATCATTGTTAATCTACTCATAAAATATTCAAGATAAATATGTGACTTGCTGTCAGTCATGTGTATTGTACTGGGTTTCAGATAACCCTGTTATGTTGTGCTTATTTATGGTTTAATGTATTGCTCATCTTGAACAACTGTATATTTTCAGTAAAGACACTTTCAAGCATGTGTTCTGGAGAGATAAAAATGAGGCTGGATGTAAAATATTTTACTAAACTTGGTACTAGAATATAAACATATGTGTACATACATGCACAGAGTAATTAAGGATTTGTCGTGTGAGCTGTCTGTATTATTGTGTTTTATTCAGAACTGGCAGTTGCACGTATACAATTACGTGAAGTGGACCAGCGAAGAGGTTCCAGCACTTTGTCAAACTTAAATTCTCGGGATCTAGTAATAATCTACAATCGAGTACCAAAGACTGGCTCAACAAGTTTTGTTGGTGTTGCATATGACTTATGTAAAAAAAATGGATTTCATGTACTTCACATCAACATCACAGGAAATATGCATGCCTTATCACTTAAAAACCAGGTGTGTCTATATTTAATGTGTTTTGGCACATAGTGCTGTCACCATGTTAAGTGGGAATGAGGCCGGAAGTGGATATGGCCCAATATGTATAGGTCTTGCAGTAGGAATAAGGGTGGGGATATGGAGTGTGGTGCTGTCCAACTGCATGATGCAAATACAGTCAAACTGGGTTATAACAACATTGGTTTATACAACACCTCATCTATAATGTCAGATATTCTGTGGTACCAATTAATTCCTCACTGTTAACCATAACATTACATTGCTTGGTTATAACAATACTCGTTTATAACGACACAAAATATTCAGTCCCCTTCATGACGTTATAACCAAGTTCGACTGTACATATTGAGCCATATGTAAATACAATGAAACCCAATTTAAAGTTCCTTTGAACACTAAACTGAGGAAAATCTTAAGTGGAAGAAATTCATGTCATTGTCTCAGATTTACTGAAATGAATGTAATGCAGGGTGGAGGTTGTGGTGGGGGTCCTCATCTCCCTCACCGTTGCCACCAATTTTGTAATCATGCCTCTCTTCTGTGGGGTGTGGTCATCCTGTCTATACTATCCCATTAATCTAGGAGAGGTCATTGTGGCAATGTAGCTTCACAAGGCTCCCGCTGGGTCTGTCTTTACTCTAACTCTTGGTATTGCTGCCACCAGTCAGTTTTGTAATTTAAGCAGATTATTGACAACTGCTATCCCTTACATTTGTTCCAACTATAACTTTCTTAATATCCCATATTTGAACAATTACTTAAGACTTCACTGCCATCGCCCATGGGAACCCTAATCTAAATAATTCAATTCACAACCCATACTTCCTTAATATCTCTTGTTTAACTGTTGTCTAACTCATCACTACCACTACCTGTGGGAATGTTAATTTAGACAGTTTAATCTACTACCTATACAGGTTTCCGTTAACAATCTATCTGTACCTCAATTCCTGTTACACTCCCGGGATATTATTAAGGTGGTTATCACAAAATCTTAACTCTAGTAGTAACCAAGTCTCCCAGAGTTATATCATCAAAGTTCCAAATTTCAATAAATATAAAATTATCACAATCCAAATCCTAGTTTACTTATTAATTCAAATATTCATCTTCTACTCATTGAAGTACTTAGGTTGAATTATATCTTCACTTTACGCACTCTTTACGTCTCAGAGGACCACAGACTGAATACTGGTTACATTTCTACATAAAATATGGGCAATATATTCTCAGTTAAACTACTACATAATCACATATAGAAAACACAAACACATTAGCAAGTCTTCTGCTTTCTACCTTCTAGGCGGGGTTACCTATCAACATGTAGGCTGGATCATCCCATTTGATACTTATTTTAAACTTCACTAATATTTCTGAATTTAGAAAACACTAATAAAACTCTTTTATAATAATTCAACACAACATGGATGCATTACACACCACTCATCTGGTATGAACAAATAGATGAGCTCTATGAGGCTCATTTTGAAGATTTTTCTCTAGCCACTGTTTTCTACATCTTGTCTCGATGAAAGTTGGACACTGAAAGGTACTGCACGTTGGTGAACACAGTCCACACACGCTCACAAAACTTACTAAATCAGCACTTTTCAATTCACTTAACAACAGTGTAACGCAAACTCAACAAGTACTTACTGTTGCTAACCGGATATAACATGATACAGCCTTCCTGTTGTCTGCACATGTAACACACTTGTGCTAACTTTTATCCAAACTCAATTTCAAAAAGTAACGTTAACACTCAGATGTAGAATTTAGAAAAATAAATTCATGTGTGGTTACACAAACACTACATGAATATTAAATGACAGAAGACCTTAAATTGAGCATTAAATGGGGCTTCTACTATTTGTATAAAAGTTGAAACAAGAAATTCTTTGTGCTGCATAAATATCACATGATCATGTTTATTTTTTGTTAAGAGAGTAACTAAAATCACATATTTTATGGAATTTATAACTATATAATATTTTAATTCTCTAGACATACATATTGTATTTAAATATATCTTAAAGAAACAAGATCTGATGGCATGGACCGGATTTCTCTGTCTCAGGATAGGGAGAAGCAGTTGGGTCTTGTAAAAAAGGAAGTGCACCTTTGCATTCCATAAGATGGGGGAATTTTCGTACTAGCTGAGGAACTATTAGTTTATATCTGCTGTGTGGTATCAATTATGTCAAGCTGCACTTATGTGTTGAATCATTGCCAGCAGCATATTAAATTATCCAGAAATTAAAATTACTGTTTGAAGAACTAAATCAGGATAAAAGTTATGTCTGTCATAGCTCCTTGTCTTCAGATATCACAAGGAAGAAGTTGTAGAATGATGTCGTATCTGTTTTTCAGTTTCAGTTTGTATGGAATGTATCTCACTGGAATGCAATGAAGCCAGCATTTTATCATGGTCATCTGGCATTTATTGATTTTGCTCAGTAAGTTGTCTGATACAGTCTGATTTTTTTGTTTTGTAGAATGAAGATTTTCAAATTCAGAAATTGTTACGTACAGAACTTGGATGATTGAATATCCACAGTATTGTAATTTAAGGTTTGAGTATGTAGATGAGCTTTCCTGTCATATTTTCTACAGCTGTTGAATTACCATGCATTTAAGTCCAGGTTTTCTTGAAAGGTTTGGAGTGAGTCAGCGTCCACTGTACATTAACTTGATTCGAAAACCACTGGACAGGCTGGTGTCATATTACTATTTCCTTCGCCATGGAGATAACTTTAGACCTCATCTGATTAGAAGAAAACATGGTGACAAGGTGGTATGTATGAGTCGTGAACTGAAGTTCACATATTATGTGTATGTTGTAGTGATAATCTGTGCTCCTCCCAGCCTTCTGTTCAGTCGGTTTTGTTGTAGTTGTGCTATTTAATGATGCTGTCCGTTACTAAGATTATATAACATTGATGATGGTTGCTTGAATGAGTATGGAGCATTGGTGGAATGATCCTGACAGGGAAGAGCTGAAGTACTCAGAGGAAAACCTGTCCCAGTGCTACTTTGTTTACCACAAATACCACATGGATTAGCATGTTATACAACCTGGGACTGTGCTATGAGAGGCTGGCAATTAACTGCCAGAACCACACCACAGCCATGATGATACGGAGGTGGCAGCAGCAGCAGCAGCAGCAGCAGCAGCAGTGGTGGTGGCAGCAATGCTAGTAGTAGTTGTAGGAGTAGGTGTGGTAGTAGTGGATTAAGGGTACAGTCTTCTGGCATGTGACCACTTCAGCACATGTATCAGAAGTGTGGAAAATTTAAAAACTTTTGATACATAAATCACACATGTACTCTGCCTTACTATTAGAGCATTAAGAAACATTATTGTAGATGGACATCCTTGCTGAATATTATGGTCTGCAGTATTCCTCAAAGATGTGGCATGCTGGAACCTCTCCATGCACTGTCCCTCCAAACCCCTTTGCATCATTAAATTGTTTGTTTACAAAATGTGAGAAAGTATTCTTTTTGATATTCAGTTCCATAACTGTACGTATGTTCTTCCTGTGCAGACGTTTGATGAATGTGTGAAGTTACGTCAAGCTGACTGTGATCCAGAGAACATGTGGCTCCAGATACCATTCTTCTGTGGTCATGCTGTGGAATGCTGGTATGTGTGTTGCCTTGCGGTGTAACTTGAGTGATGGGCTGGTAGGAGATGACTTAGTCATGGCTGTTTATGTATGCATGCCCATACTTTTGTGTCACTTTATGCAAGACAGTAAAACTAATTTATGGTTTCCCATTTATAACTTAACACACTTTCAAGTTAATGAAGCCAGGTTGACATTTACGGGACAGTTTTGTGTCACTAATACAGTACATTGAGCCCATGATTTTCTTTTTGTAGGAAACAAAGGCTTATGATAATATTATCATCATAGTCATGGCTTGATACCTGTCTCCAACATGGAAAGGAATATTATCATTTATTTTTATTTACAGTCTTGCAGAATTATTACATTTCAAAGGATATGGAAAATATTTGAATGACTGTCAGTGCAAAATGGAAATTTATTTTGTCCTTAGTTTTTCTGTGACTTGTGTGAATCATTAAGGGTTTGTATTTAAAATTTTACAAGGCATTCCCTTGATGGGGGAATTGAATGCAGTCTGTTGTGAGTAGCGACAAGTCATGTTCTGTATATGCACATATGCTGAGAAATAGGTTTACCCTTGGTAGTAAGCTCTCACTCATAAATGTAATCAAGTGCAGCTTTATAACTGGTGCACATATGAAGATACTGAATATACTGAAAATGTATTAGTTCTTAGACATGTCATGTTGCATCCTTACAGATGGTTTCAGAAATATTTACTGCAGTTCATAACACTTGTCAGTAAATTTCATTCCTGTTAACATTTTAATGACTTATTCCACTAATATAAATTTTAATTTACCCTTTAGCATCTGTCTTGTTTGCTGTAATGCATTAAAGTTGCTACCTGACAGGTGATGCAAGTTTGTCTTGTCTGTGTGGTTATTTTTTATCACTTTCTTTGAGAGTTTTTGAAATTAAGATCTCGTGCTTTAAAGTCTGGGGAATCCAAAGGCTACATACCACAACTTATGAGTCTGTTGTCAAATGCTTTTTAAAAGACATGCTTGAAATTTCATGCAATTAGAATTTTTCTGGCCAAGAAGGCTGCTGTGTATATTTCCTTCACAAATGTTGGAATGAGAGAGGTCACCAGCATTTCATTTCTTGGACATTTGTATGATGATGCTCAACGTACATCATTATTTATTTACATATAAAAGTGTTCTGGAGTACATTTCACTAATGCAGTTTTTACTTAACAACCTACTGTTTGGTGCAGAGAACAACAGTGGGGAAACAAAGACTTGTATTCTAAAATGGAATTGTGTTCACTAATTTTGGATGGCACTGTCATGTGGCTTGAATAGGCACTGAACTGTTACTTACTGTTACCAGGGTCTTCAGCTAACTTGCTGTCGATGGAATTTATTCACTGTTTTGTGCTACTGAATTGTCTGGATCATCAGGATATTTTGATGTTTGTGAACTTTTAAAACTGAAAAGTAAAGTGATAATAGGCTAAACATAGAAGATAATTTTTATGTAGTCAATGTATAATGTAACAATACCCCTGTTTGTTGGTGAACTGTTAGAAGACTTTTTCAGAAATGAGGAATTTTAATCTTGCAGTGACACTACATGAGGAATCTCTGCAGCCATGTCATATGCTGACTGGAAATGAAACAGTGTGCAGGAAATATGTTGATGTGTGATCGTTTGAGGATAATCAGTGTCACTTATAGCGTATTGACATATGACAGTAGCAATTATAAAACTCTCACTCCCATTTTGTGTGGTAATGAATTATTCTTTTGTAGGATTCCTGGGAATGAGTGGGCACTGAAAGAGGCAAAGAAGAATCTAATTAATCACTATTTTCTGGTAGGAGTTACTGAGGAACTTGGTGACTTTATAAAGGTGCTTGAAGTGGCACTTCCTGGTTTCTTTCATGGAGCATCATCACATTATGAGACAAGTTAGTAGATATGTTTTCTTACTTTTCAGTAGCATGGAGTTGTGGTAGCACAGTTGATATAGCGACTAGATTGCATGCTGGACGACAGAGGAATTGTTCAATTGTCAGCGGAGGCAAGAGATTTTTCTTTTCTGCAAAGCATGCATGCTGACTTTGGAGCCAGCTTTGCATTCAGTGAGTTCTGGGAGCTCTTTCCCGG
Organism: Coptotermes formosanus; assembly: GCA_013340265.1. Taxonomy (NCBI): domain Eukaryota; kingdom Metazoa; phylum Arthropoda; class Insecta; order Blattodea; family Rhinotermitidae; genus Coptotermes; species Coptotermes formosanus. The sequence goes on from BLKM01000971.1 coordinate 1,261,527, forward strand.
GGGTAAAGCAGCTGGAGCATAAAGCTGACTACACACCTCCATCTAGAGCAGAGGTTAAAAATGCATGATGCTATTCATCCACTGTCCTAGGGCTTTGTGGTTGTGCACAGGCCAAGTCAAGCCTACATTACTTTACTTTCTAGGAAGTGGTCCCCAACAAATTATGTATATGAACGTGTATCACAAAATTTTGTCACATATTTTGCCTTTTTTGCTTTTTGTGCACATGCGTGTGTATGTGTGCATGTGTTTGTGCATGCATATGTGTGCCTCACATAGAGACTAAGTCATTCACATTAATCAGATTTATTCCATTCAAAGTACAATAGTGTACTAACTGAAGACAATTTCTGAAGTCTTTCAAATATGAATTAGAAATATATTATTTGGAGAAGTAGCAATGGGCAGATTGCAAATTTGTGTGATTTTAAAATACAAGAACAGATTAACTTCTGCTGAACATGTGGAACATTGCGGGCACCCTTCAGTCAGTAGAAGGGTGGGACATATTGTAGGAATTTGTTGCTTAATCCATCAAGACAGTCATGTCACCATCCACAATTTAGCAGAAGAACTGAAGCTTTTCCGCCGAACTTTGTAATGTATTTTATCAGATCATTTTGCATTAACTTTCCTCAGCACAGTTTGAGTTGGCCTATAAATTACATGATCTTTATTTCAGGCAATAAGTCACACTTACGCCGTACATCACAGAAAGTTGATCCATTGCCTGAAACAGTTTCTGAGATCCAGAAGTCTCGTATCTGGAAAATGGAAAATGAATTATATGAATATGCACTAGAGCAATTTCATTATGCCAAGAAGAGAAGTCTGACAACCAAGGATGGAGGCATGGCTGACAAGAATCAGCAGTTTATGTATGAGAAAATAAGACCAAAGTGACAACACAAACAAGTATATTATTACTCGTATATGAACTTAAAAAATTAGATGACCCATTGTAGGGAAAAGTGCCATTAATATTTGAGATTGATTTCTGTATGTATAGGTCCAAATTCTTTGAGAGATAAGCACGTATTGATAGTGCTATTCAGTGTGCTGCTTGATTAGTACATTGTAATAGTTGTTCTAATAACCTGCTGGTTGGAACAGAAAATCACGTGGTTGGGAGTGTGTGATATACTGAGGCCAAGGAAAGTTCTGTGGATTACTGCCCTCCACATCACACTTTTGCTGTTCCACTTTGTCCTCCAGTGTACTTACATCCATCCATCCATCCATCCATTTTTTTTTTTAATATTGGTAGAGATAACATTTGCTCACAAGAAGCACTTTGGGCTGGTTGGCATGGGCTGGAGAGGAATGCAACAGTAAACAGAAAGGGGAGGCCTTGTATGCTGTCATCCTGTCCTCCATGTGACTTCTTCTGTGGTTCAGTATAGTGCTGTTTTGAGTAAAGTACAGAATGCACTTTTAAGTGTGAATAGTTGTGGAGTTCGGGAAGCATTATGTCATTCTTGTTTGTGTAGAATTGAAACCCGATTATCCATCATAAGCATACAGTTTGCAGGTTCTGAAAGGTTCGGTCATAAAAGAAGTTTACAATACATTTTTTTTTTAATTTCAGCTCTAATAAGAATAGTTCAGATGTGATTGTGCTGCCATGCCACTACTTTTCCACATATGCCCCACCACAGTTGAGGCACTTATCGTATTGTGGGACAATCTTTTCTGTTCCCTGTTCATAGATGTCTGGAAACATGATAATCACTTGATGATGAATTCTCTGATATAATTAAAATTGGTGTAGGTTCTTTAGTTATCAAATTAAATGTCATGTAAATGTGTTTTATGCCCTGTTGTCATTGATAACGTAACCACACACAGTTTGATCTGGGTTGTGTATGGTGCTGCACATATGGTGAATATTGCTTTCTTCTGGGATGTGATGCAATGTAGCTTGATAGGTAGGTACTGAGGTTCTGGAGGAACATTCTGCCTCCAGCGTCAGGGTGGAATTCTCTCTTCTATCATGAGAATGGGGTCAGTATGTTTCTCCGAGACACTGATATGTATTTCCTAAGCTAGAAGGTGTCACATCCCAGAAGACAGTGACCTTTATAGTCGCTTATGAGAATTTAAGAACTCATCACAAAGGTTATTTATTGCATATTCTCTTTTCTGCTGCTGCTATATTATGTGGCATTGTAGCAGATAAGGGAATGATGTTAGGTTATGAATTGATTAAAATGCGCATATTACAAATTCTGTAAACTTCATTCATGTTCACTGTGACTGCCTTCACTGATATACTGGCAATTTGTGCATGGGTGAAATGTTTATTTTCTTCACTTAGTGCCTGAGAATTCTCAGCAGGAGTAAGAGATGTTTCTCTTCTCCAAAATGTCCGGACTCTTTCTGCAGCCCCTCTTCCCACCCAGCCTCCTAGTCATTAGGTACTTGGGCTCCTTTCTGGTGGCAACGCAGCTGGGTTATAAAGTTGACCACTCGCCTCCATCTACTACCAAGGTTAAGAATGATTGGAGCTACATATATATTCCTCCTGTATGCTTTTGTGTGGTGTGGATATGGAAAACTTTGGCTTTTAGTGCCTAAGGATTCTTGCTTTCTTCCTAAGGTGTCCAGTTCATGTATTTTATCCTTCCAGGTCACATACTTTCTTTGAGGTGTAAGGAAATGGTGTTGTCATGTTTATGTGAATGTGCATGTTCATGTCAGTATCAATCCCAGGCCAGTCATGTGGGATTTGTGATAAACCAGATGGCATTTGGACAGGTTTTCTCAGAGTACTTTGGTTTCCCCTGTCAGTATCATTTCACCAATGCTCAGTACTCATGCATTTATCTGTCAGTGATGCCATATAATCTTAGCAATTGGCACTGTAGTTAAGGAACACATTTGAAAGAATAAGATAGATCCACATGACAGTTATGTTTTGTGGTGTCATGTCTGAGTCATGAATCATGGTGTCTGTGTTCAGTATGGTTCTGCCACAGTCTGTAATACACAGGACTACCATACTCCCCCCCCCAGACCCAGAAGTTTCTGTCTGGACAGGTTTTGTAAATTTGTAGGTATGTCCAGCTTTTTGACTGTCTGTTATTTCTTCAAGATTTTGCGTATTTTAATGGTGCTGAAAATGGGGGAGAAGTATTTCTAGCAGTTTTTCTAAGAAGTGCATAATTATATGGACATTGATGGCCTCATTCAAGTCAAAAAAGAAGCGTGAGTTCTCCAGTTTACTGTCAGAATGTCTTGGGGTACTTCTGTGCAGAATTCTGAACGACTAAAACTCAAAAAACATGCTTCAGAACCTCAGAGTCTGAATTTAATACAACTATCAGCAGAGAACATTTAGAGGGACTTAAATTTAATAAAATTGTGACTATTTATATGCTTTGTTTTCAATGTCCTTTTTGCTGATATGTCCTCTTTTTGTGGTCCATAAGTGTGAAATGCCCTCTTTTCTTTTGATGGATGTGTGGTAACCCTCATGATAAAGCATTGGTATCTCTGCCTACCAACTGCTTTCTGAACAGAATGTAGAAACCTGCCCCCCCCAACACACACACACACACACACACACACACACACACACACACACACACACACACACACACACAAAGGTGCGCACAGAAGAATTTTGCTTCAGAACTGTTAATCAAGTTTTTGGTGATTTAATCTTATATCTAGAGTTGTGGATTTATGTTTTGGTAAATAGATTTTGAATTGTAAGATGTGTGGTTTGTGTAAAACAATTGCTGATGTACAAAATGCTCAGAAATATACTACCTCAGTAGGTTAGAAATACACATACTTATACATACTGTGGTACACATGCATTTGAAAGCCACTGTGTTTGTCAGTAAATTTTGTATTTTTGTTTTTTGTAGTCATTTTGAAGGTACCTGGTAAAGTAAAACATAAACTATAACTGAGTGAATTTTCAGTTTATAAGACGGTCCCAAGAAACCTTAACAAAGGGATACAGCATATTTGGCTGTCCACCTACTGATGAAGCCTTTATGTGGGTAAAATTGGGTAAATCCACAAATGAAAACTTCCATTTAACAAGTAACATACATGATCCAGTTAGAATACAGACAAACATCTGCTGTATAAAGAACTGTATTAAAACAAGTTCAGAAGTTTTTGATCCCTTAAAAGAAATTCTGATGTAGTAGTAAGTTTTATGCTATGCAGCTATGAGCCCTTCAAAATTACATGAAGTACAGTATTTTGATATAATGGTTGTGAAGCATATAACTATTGTGGTAATTGGCAATTGACTCTTACAATTTTATGTTACTGTTAATTAATTAACGAGAATGAGCATTGTACATGTTAGTTTTTCCTTTTGATTTAGTATAGAATATGTATTTGTTTTTCATTGAAAATTTGTCAAACCCCAAAAACAATATCAAATGAAGTAACAGTAGACATGCAGAGTAGTAGTGTGGCTGCTTAATGTTGATATAGCATTTTCAGTTTGTTTTAAACCTGAAGAATTTAATTAAGCTTTGTTGTGGAGCCGAACATTTCCTCAACAGTAACAATGTAAAAAAAACAGTAAATAATGCATTGAGGTATTCTGTATATTTTTGTATGTCAAAAAAGTGTTTATTTTCATATTTTTTACAATAAATTATGTAAGAATTGTGTCTCACAATAAGTGATAAATGACAGCATATGTGAAAACAGTGTAGGGTGCATGGCACAGACTTTCTCATGTGTGTATATGTGGCATTGTTGTCATAAAGTGTGACATGTTTTGTAAGGTTAAGCTGGAAGTCCTTCTGTAAGAGCACTTGTTTATTTGGCGTTTTCACTTGGAAATTTGACAGTCCCACAAGAGCACAAATCTTAACAATGATAGTTTTTCGTTTTTGATATAATATTTCCTTACATTTAGTGTTCAGAAGGAGACATTTTTGGTGGTGACTTATAATCCATTTTCTCTTGATATTTTTTACCAGAAAAGTTCGAGGTGTGTGGTTGAGCTTGTGGGCCTCTATCAAAGGAGACTTACTTGTCAGACCAACACCAGGTAATGGTTCTGCACTCATACTGCAACAGGCGAAGCAGAAACATATGGCAGCTGCAGTCTGTGATACATCAGGTAGCTTGAAAGAGAGCACTCTCAGGTAGTAATTCTGTAAGGTAAAGGCTGTCCTTTTACATGCCAAGCAGGCATAGGGGAGAGTGAAGGTATAGCTCCTCCCATATTTGCTGTCAGTGCTAGAATGGGGTGGGTGGTCAGCGTTGACACCCTGGCTACCTTACTGTCCGAAAGAGACCCGATACCCATTATACAGGAGGCTAGGTGGGCCTCAGGGCTGTCTGGGTGGGTCAAGAAACTCGGCCCCCCCCCCCGGGTTTGAACCCTGGACTGTCTAGCTTGCAGTGAGTCACTATACCAACTGAGCTGTGTGTTGATTCTGTATGTTTCAGAACTGTTGAAATGAGAGTCATTGCCTCAGACTTTGAAACTGACTGTGTAGGACACTGCCTCTTATGATACTGAAGTTTTCAGGTGGTTTTGAATTCAAGAGAGGTAGAACTTGTGTGAGGTTTGAAGGCAGGAGTGGACATCAGCTGTTTAAGTAACTGAGAAAAACACTGCTTGTATTTGGAAACAACAACCCAGTAGAATTTACAGTAAGCATGCAGAGACATTGATGCAGCATCAGAAATTATTTCACCAAACTTTTGTGATATTTTATGCAATCAAATATGCTGCCTCCATTTTCAGAGTGGAGGAAAATTGAGGCCATAGGTATCTCTGAAACATGGGTGCCTATCTACAGAACTACACAGGATCACATCACTGAATACCATAATCATAATATTCTCCTTCATGTGAACTTTATGACCTAACACTAACAGTACTTTCAGAGTTGGTTGTTGTTAGTTTAACCACATCTGAGAACTTTTATAGTTATATCATCATAGTACTCGTAGAATTTAATGCGCATGTAACTCAAATAATTGTACAATGGACAAATTGTGAGTTGCTGAGTGTAACTGAAGTCACTTATCTGTGTCAGTCATGTGTACAGTGTGAGACACCAAAGAATGTACAAGAGGTTGATGTCCCAAATGTGACAGTTGCCACATTTATGGATGTGAGAAAGTTTGAGTAAATTCTGTGGAAAACAGAAGTTCATATATATTTTGTGTAAGCTTTATCATAGAATAGATAATCAGCTTTCTGTCATTTTTGTGTAAGTCATAACTTCTATAAATTATGTACAGTATGTGCATGAGGGGTTTTTAATAGCTCCAGTTTTGTCCAATTGTGTTCAGGGAGTGTACATTAGACCAGCCTTGTATGAAATGTGTCCAGTGCAGGTACATCACTTGTAATGTTGTCTTATGAGAGTCTGAGAAATTAGAACAGCTATGATTAGTTAGGGGAATAGCCAGCACATACAGTCAAGTGTTTGTAATGGGATTTCATATAAAGGTTTTTTCCTGCTTATGAAGGCACAAAAGATAAGACCAAGATCAAGATGGGAATAGCTGGTTTGTAAAGATGTCACACAAGTGGAAGGATGTGGGAAGAAATTACACAGGAGGAGCTTTGGGAAGATATAGCTGGAGAGGATTGATTGCGAGTTGAATAGTATAACGTGGAAATGGATAAGGAAAGAGAAGATAACTTCTGAGTGTGTAGTGTGGAATCTGGGGAAGAATCATGGGCCTTATATCTTATTTACTGCTTGAATAATTACATTTCAAGTTCTTATGATTGATGGTCATTGGAAGTTTTACCTCGAAACTTAATTGTGCAAAATAATTTTGTACATTTCAGGCCACTGAATAACTATACAAATGACTTGACCTAGCCTAGTTCTACCTCTTTTAAGTAAATTTGTAAGTTGAATGTTCTTGTGTATATGTTAGATTGTTTGTTGTTTTGTGTGGTACCAGGCCTTTACTCTGGTGCAGCATGCAGGGGGTTCGTATTGAACGTCACGTTTGTTGTCAGTCTTAAATGCGAGCCTGCACAGTAAGCGGACGTTACTATTAATACATCAACCAACAAATGCGCTTAATAAAACACAACTCGTAACGAGTATTAAATTCCTGTATGTTTCAGCATGGGCGTGCCATCATCAGGGCGTTTTGAAACAAAGGAATATACGCCCATCACGTTAATCTTGGTAATACATTCCAGTACAGCAATGTAATACCTACATTAACGTGTTGGGCTTATATTTGTGTGTTCCAAAACTCCCTGACGATGGCGCCTTGGTGCTGAAACGTGTAGGAGTTCAATACTTGTTAATGAATTGTACTTTATTAAGTGCGTTTGTTGGTTGATGTGTTAATTGTAAGAACATACACAGTATGAGTAATATAAAATTCGAACGTTACTATGTTCGGGTAAATACGACAATTCTGGTGAAAGTAACACTTCTTGTAAATTTACTTACAGCTCTGTCAAATTTATACACTACAATACGTGTGACAAGTTATATTAAAATTTGTATAACATAACTAAAAGAGTAAGTTTTTAGTCCTTTTGTACGTGTAAGTTTATATAGTGTAACCTGGGTAAATGAAAACTTCCTCGTCTTAAAAACGTGTAATTTCCTCAGCTGTGATATCACGGTTTGTAAGGCGATGAGTTCTGGTTACACGATTGGCATGGTTGACTGTGATTTGTGATCCGTGACAGAAGATTTTTGAACGTTGCGGGATCAGGTGTTAACCCCTGAGGGTGTTCTCTCTGGTTGTAACACGTTGCCAATTGACGATACGTTTCGTAAAGTTGGTGTGCGTAGTGTGGTGACGATTCAGCAAATAATGGAATATCTTTACAGAATACCGTTTAGTGTGTTGGAAGCACCAAATTTAAAGATAAAGAGACCATCATGGTTTCATCAGCCTTCTGCGATGGTTATGTTTTCTCTTGTGTTACTGTCATACTTCTTGGTAACCGGCGGTTAGCATTTTCATTGTGACCTTATATATTTGTTCCTTGTTTATATTGGCGACATTTGAATTCTGCTGTGTCTTAGGCACTAGACACACAGATAACAAGTATCACTTGTATATTTTGGATTCATACCTATACTGGTCAATATGATTTGCAAGAAGCATGCTCTGGGTTGAGTATAAATGTGGAATATCGTAACCGGCAAGCAAATATGAGATCTAATGGATTATATTTTGACTGGTATCCTTAAAATGTATGCTAGATACAATGACAGGAAGAGTAGGAACGTTAGACAGGTTTGGTGTTTTTAAGTAGCTAACGAAAATCAAATTTAGTGACATGTATGCATTAATTATTTGTAAAGCTGTTCTCTCATTTTTGAAGATCGGTTTAGGTGTGACGCCATATATGAAGTCCCGGGGTTTAGTTGACAATGAGTATTGACAGATTTCCTTGATCGTGTATTTTCAGTCAGATTCTCAAGTTGTTTACTCACACCCAGCCCTAACTTTGTTTAAAGGTTATAGTCATCTAGCACAGTCTTGTAATTGTATACTTCTCCTGCATATATTTTGAAGTGCTTTTGTTCTCCACTTTCAATACTGCATTTGTTTATAAGTGTAAAATCCAGTATTAGAAATATTGTGTATTATATAAGATGCAACGTGTGTGATTCCTTGTATACCCACCAACAGTCAAGAGGGACCAAGTAACATGTTTTTGTAAGTGGGTATGGCTGTCTGAGTCATCCTTTTTGAATACTTTACGTGAAAGGTCTTAGAAATGGAGATGCGTGCTGCGGAAGTTTTGTCAAGGCCCAACTGCACATCTGTAGCAGGATAGATGTGACTCACACAGATTTTGTATAAACATAGCTCTGTCTCGAAGTTTTTAAAATTTTTTTCTTACTTTCAGGAATTATCTATGATGTAATTGTAGAACCCCCTAGTGTTGGTTCAACAACTGATGAACATGGACATTCAAGACCAGTAAGTACTTCATCCTCAGCTGTAATAGTAAATGAAATACATTTGTTACTGTTGTGATAATAATATGTTGGTGTAATTGTAGGTAGCCTTTATGCCATATCGAGTGAATGGGCAATATATTATGGAAGGTTTGGCATCAAGCTTCTTGTTCACGATGGGTGGTCTTGGCTTTGTGGTCCTGGACCATACACACAGTCCATCAACACCAAAACTCAATCGTGTATTACTCATATCTGTGGGATTTCTGTGTATCCTGGTCTCTTTCTTCACCTGTTGGATATTTATGCGCATGAAGTTGCCGTAAGTAACAATAGGGTTATCACGTTTTGTATGTGCGGTGGTCCCCCTTATTGTCCGTCAGCTGAGGGACTATCTCATGGTTATTTCCAAATTTTCAGAAGAAATAAACTAGATATATATGTTGCATGCTGCTGTGTTACATGTATATAAAACATATAAAGTTCAAAGTCATACTTAACACAACTGACTTCTGTAAAACTGTCTGTACAGAATTTTGTATATTAATTGGCTACATGGTTTGGCATGATAAAACCACTGACTTTATCAGATCTTGTATAGGAGTTTTCATATAAATCCACTCTGCTATGAAGGATACTGAATTTTGTTCACATTTTATAAACTAGATATTTTCATGTTGCTGTTGTAATGTTTTAATGAGATTCCCTGCTATTCAGTGTTACAGTTAAGGTTAGAGAGTCATGACACATTTAAATGCATTAATGTCTGCCATATTACCTCTTATAGAAATTTAACAGTTGAACAGTAGCAGACACGTTGCTGGAGATAAATTCACTGAATGTTTACACAGTAAATTTGTGTTTCATGATGTGCTGCCTGTCAGGGGTGTACGTACTCTTAATATTAAAGGGAGGTAATAGGTTACTGAAATTAAAAATGAACTGGAAAGCAAACAAAATAGAATTTGAACTATTTTGTCTGTTTTCATTTGTAATATTGTAGTAATGTAAAGCTGTTTTAATATTTCAACTTTTCTTCTAATTTCAGTGGCTATCTCCAATCATAAGGGATAAACGCAAAATGTGTGTGTGTGTGTGAACAAACCAAATGTAACACATATTGTACACCATGTTGTCTTCATTTTCTTTAATTAATTGAATGAATGATGTGTTGATAGGCGTAAATGGGAATTTGAAAATAAAATTAAAGGAATAGAGTAATAGTTTTATTGAGACATAATATGTATACAAGCAGTTCACAGATGGCTCAACAAAACACATGGCAGTGATATCTCATCCTAATTAGGTTTGCAGGTGCCTATGACAAGTGATGCTGCCCCCCCAGATTTTGTTCCCAATATTACTACTATAATGAAAACAACAAAATCTGCAGAGACATTTTGAATTCAGAAGTAATATACTTTAAATTGTTATCACAGTAGTAGTCAGCAGTTGAAATGTACTCATACAATGCACTGCAAAGTGTGCATTTGTTTCGACAACTTTGCTGGCACGCATACTTGCTGAAATAAAGCACCATCTATGACATTTAATGTCCAGCATGCCCATTGGTGTATGTTTCAATTCTCACAAAAAACAGTCGCAGCCAACTCTTTGTATTTGTTCATTTGGAGATTTTGAGCTCTCAGAATTTGGATCTCTTTACATGTTTGGCCTGGAATGTGAGAAATTTTTTAACTTTTAAATTTTGAATAGTTGGGTGTCAGGTCATGTTTTAGACATTTGTGTATCTCTTTATTTGGAAATTTTGAGCAAAATCTCCAAATAAAGAGATACAGAGTTGGCTGTGACTGATTTTTTTTGTGGGAATTGAAACATACGCTAATGGGGATGTTGAACATTAAATTTGTAAATGCCAGTCAAGCATATATCCACCAATTTAAAAACCTGAAAAAGAAACTCTACAACTACAATGCAGATATCTTTTTTAACCAAGAATGTCTAAAACATGACCTGACACCCAACTGTTCAAAATTTAAAAGTCCAAAAATTTCTCACATCTCAGGCCAAACATGTAAAAAAAATCCAAATTCTGAGGCTTAAAATCTCCAAATAGAGATACAGAGTTAGCTGTAACTGATTTTTTGTGAAAATTGAACCATCTGTGACAGTTAATTTTTGGATTCCTTAATTACCCAGATAACTGGCATGGCTTCTTAGTCTACTTCAAATAATGTTTCTCGTTCCTTAACATCTATCACTCGTTTACTTCCACAACTTACATGTATGGCATGGTTCGTAACATTGCCACCTCACACACATAAAAAAATAACACCTTCACGTGATCCTAAAGATTCTAGAAAGCAGGATGATGTAACTTTTGTTGAATGTTCAGCCATTGTAAGAAGTCTGGAGATACAAATATCTAACAAGTGCCAGTTGTTCTGTGCGTATTTTATCTACTGACAGAAATGAATGACAATGCCACACACTGAAATTACCAACATGTTTTGTTTCAAGTGAATGTGCCAAAAAAGAATATTTATTGTATAACATTGTTATGTATGAAATAACTGTATGGGATGTCTTTTACATGCAAGGGAGCAACACAACTGAAGAGATCCTCGACAGTTATCAAGTCAATTACCTTTGGTTCAAAATATACCAAGCATATAAAAAGATATATAAACATATTACAAAACAATTGCTACATATAAAAGTTGCTACATATATACTGTGCTCCAGAGATTCAAACTTATTACACTAGGGTTTCAATCTCATAATAAATTAAGCATTTTACAGTCTTCTCTTATGTCATTGTGGATACTCCACTATGCCAAAAAGATATTTCCTTTGAACAATAAATATATCAGATCCTCCTCCTCTGCAGTTGGAAGTTGATCACAGGCGAATTCTGAAAGCACTGAAATAAAAATAAAACAAAGTTTTACGTGTAGTTAAAACCAGTCATACGGTGTTGTGATGGTGCTGCTGCTGATTCTTAAGCAGTGATTTTAATTAGCTCTATACCTGAACACAGTAATACTCACAAAGGCTGCTTGTATGTGCTCTTGTATATTTGAAAATAACAAAACAGAATGTCATTTTGACACAGCACAGTGTTTTTTGGCATTGCAACATTTACAAGTTTTGTGTGAAAAATATGTATGAATTCAAAGCTACAGACAGCATACACAAGAAGACACAAAACTTCGTCATTTGTTACACCTTACACACAAAAATATGTCACTAGAGTGCATAATTTCTTCCAGTGCCACAATATACATGAAAGCAATGACCTGTTACAGCAAAATTTAGTGGCAGCAGAAGTTGTACCAAGTCAGAGATCAGCTGCTCTTATAATTTTGCTTTTTAGTCATTGTATGAAAGCTGCTTATTTGCAAATAACATATAATACTCTTGAGAACTGCACTCTTCTGGGGTATTATGCAGCATTGAATGGTAATCCTTTACTGACATTTTGGGACACTGTATCAGTCCCATCTAAAAGACTTTTTGACCCTTGAAGATGGGACTGATACGCTGTCCCGAAACATTGGTGAAGGATTACTATTCGACGCTGCGTAATTCCCCACAAGAGCACAGATCTCTTCAATATCACAGTGGGAGCCTCAAATCATGGATATAACACTCTTGTGTTTAACAGGTATGTTGCTGTAATAAATGCAGCTCATCTCTTCAGTTATCTATTGCAGTAAATTTTCAAGACTGTTTATAAAGTATCATTTGTTTCGTTTGACCTCTTGTACAGAACATTGTAAATAACATGACATATCATGCACTTACTTGGCAAAATCTGAGGATTTAGAAATAATGTGCTCAAATTCTGCAAAAGAGAGTGCTCCATCATCATCTAAATCAGCTTCATCCAAAATATTCTGTATAAGATGTTGCATGTCCTGTTCACTGAGCCGATGCTGACCAGTAAGGCGATCTATTACTTGTCTGAGATCTGTTACCCCCAGCATGTCGTCTCCATCAAAATCTGGAATGGCGAATCACATTATTGCATGTCACAAATAACTGATGTACTGCCTGCATAATGTCAAAGTTGCTTTGATATTGTTTTTTCCAAAATAACTTGTGCAATTGGAGAGTATGATTAAAAGGGTGTACTTAAAGTGGGACTTGCCAAATTTCAAAGTAGCAATGCACTTTACCAAAATGACATGTAACTGAAAATGTCTTGTCTAATTTTGTTCTATAACATGTAGGAAAATGTTCACCTCATCCAGATATATTACAGTATTTTTCATGGGACCATATACATGGTGTAATAAAGCTGTTATGCAGCAAGTGCATTGTATAAATTGGCCATATTTGACATACTGATATATTGTGCATCATTATTTATTGAAATGTGGTACTGGTATCCCTACAGGTATCAAAGCATCTTGCTTTAGGGTGCCATAAGCCTTTCTTTTCAGCATTCCCATCAAAAACATGTACTTACCAAATATTCGAAAAGCATGTTCTGCTTTCACAGCTTTCGGTGCTTCCTCACTGAACACTGACATCATATCAAGAAAGTCTTCAAAAGTACAATCTCCATCATGGCTTGAACTAAATATACGGCAAATTCTGTCACCAAATGGATTCACACGCAGTTCAGGATACTGGAGTATTTTTGACATAGGTAGTTTGGCATTCTTGTTGTGCCCCACTTTCTCAGGTGCAAGAGCTTTGAATTTCTGATGTGCACTAGACGTAATAACAAAAAATGATGTGTCACAATATCACCGTAAGTAATATATGTGCTACTCATGGGCATTTATAATATATCAGTTTGGATTGTATTACTTACTGTAGAACTTCCTTCTTTGTGAAGTAGGTCAAATCCTGAAACAAATGTGGACAGTGAAGTAGCAATGTTACCGCTTTTGTCTTCAAGAGAAAAAGTCACTCGCCATAATTCGATTATACCATTAACGATAGTGGAGAGTATATTCTTACCTGATAGTCCTGTAATTCTTCTTCTGTGAACTGGCTCTTTCCTTGCCCCATGTTGCTTCTATGTATTAACAATCGGTTAGAGAAGCCATCATAATTAGCCTCACTCTCTTGTATACAGGGGCAGCAACTGTTCCGACACCCACAAAATATTTATCTGGATTACAATAAATCATTCGTGAACAATCTCACTTCCAGTGTGTGAAATAATACTCACGCTGTCCAACCGTGAGATCAAGGCCGCCAACCCGGCGAGTCTTATTTCAAATACAAGGCGGGGCAGTTGTGACGTCACAGTCAGTCCTGTGCTCGTAGAGGAATAAGCAGTCGTAGGTAAACCGGTGGAGATCTCGCAATTGCAGTGAACGTGCCTCAGTGAGCGGGAACTTGATGCTTAGTGGAGTGGGTGCGAATTATAACTTACCAACAATTACAAAATTTTTAAAACCTTTGATGTAGACGCGAAGTAAATCCAGATTAAGTATGTTAAACTTAACTGTGTTCTGTGAAAGTGTTCGTTGTTGTTAGTGGTGAGAAGTGTGCACAAGAATTGGAAGGAAAGAGTTACGGCCTAAGTGGTAGGTTATGGCCGACAATTCGCAAGGCAGTCCAAAAAGTCACAAGGCTGTCTGCTGTCCTGTCAACGAGTTCACCTTTCTTTCAGTACAGATAACAGCGTAGTAGTAACTACAGACTGTTGACTGAGTTTTAGTGTGTACCATGTAAAAGGGTGAGAAAACGCAGCGACAGTTCTCATGTGCTTCCGTGGATTGGCGGGGGAAGGGGAAGCGCTACTGTTTAAAAGTTATTTATGACAAATTTAATGACACTGCGCGTAGCTTAGTCTGTATAGCATCGAATGGTTATTATGATCAGTTAGTAATAATTTGAAGAGGATGTAGACGGGTGCTATAGTGCCTTACTTTGACATGTTATTCTGGCATTTGCCTGGTGTATCGGGGAAAATATGAGGCACAATTTTGGATTTTTTATAATCCAGTTTTGAAGCATTTATATGACAGGCAGGAAGATAAATGTTCTGAATTGAATGGCAGCGGGCATTGTTCGAATTTAATTTGTTCTTTATTTTATACAGTTTAAAGTAACCTCTATTTTTTATCGCTCAAAAATGTTCGGACTGCGCCACATTTTCAAAGTATGTAATATTTATGTATTCATATTACCCATTTGCCCCGTATTTTGGTGACGAAATATGAAAATGCATTTAATTTTCTATGTTTGTGTCTAGCCCGGCTTCCACACTAGCGTCTGAATTATTTTTATTGAATTTATGATTCACCCACTAAATTAATATTACGAGCATAGCACAGAAATTGATGTGTTCGGTTCTAGCAACGATATTTTGAAACCTTCCAGTGGCATATTTTAAAGCGAAGTTGGTAGGGCTTCTTTGTGTTGCAAATGATTTGATGGTGATGATGAACATAACAATAATAATAATACTGTAATATTTGTTAAACACTGCCGAATGATAAATATTCTAGAAGGACCAATTTGACGGCGCCTGCAACGTCATACGACAGTTAAGTATTTCGAGAATCTACTGAAATGACTTGATGTATATTTAATAAATTTATGCATTTCCCACACCCTCGAGTCAACTGGCCAGGTCTTCTGATCTGTCGGATGGCCCAGTGTCCTTGTGTAAGCCGACCTTTAGGTTTGTCAGAAAGTGTTGCGAAGTGGCAGCTGGTGTGCGTGAATTGACAGTGCGATAAGTTTCTGTTGAAAAACATCAGTGTCATAGTGGAAGAATGTTCTGTTCAAGAGGAGTCAGTCTACGGATACATGAGTGGGACGATGTTATGCTCAATGCAGTGGGCAGCGATGGAAAACATGTCACTTCTAAAAACAAGAATAGATGTGCATACACCTCTACAATGTCGTAAGTGGTTAAGTTTTGATTCTTTTGTTTAGATATATGCTGTTGCAGTATTGGCGTGTTCTGTTGACAACAGCCAATTGCGTGTTTGTATCTGCGACAGATGTCAGGTGATACCAGCGTGCCCATGCAGAACAATCTGTATTGCAGTGTGCGTCTGTGTTGCGTTCGTTCTTTTCATTGCAGTTCTTTTCATCTGTTCCTTGGTTTTTTGCTTGCATTCACATGCATTTTTTCACGAACTGAGATTTTGTTCTTGTTTTGGTGACCTGTCAGGTGTAATTTACATTTACAGACGCCAGCACCGGCAAGATTTTTTTCAAGGTGATGCGCATTACATATAAGAAATGTGACCGTATTTTAAAATGATTAGTAGCATAGTTGTCGTTTAATTAAAATTATGATGTTTCTGTAGATTTTTTTATTAACCCTTTAAAGACGAAGCGTATCTGTTTTATATAAGGACTCAGTGCGTATCGCGCTGTAAACACTCTCCACTTCGGTTATAAAAACCAGTCTCTTAATGTTTTATAAGGCAAAAGTTGCTGTTTGTTCTGAGATCCGTACAAAACACATAAACGCAATGCGGGCACAACGTAGAATTTTTTAATGCTAAACCTGGTGGTACGTAAAGTTACCGCTAGGCTTTAAACGGTTAAACAAACTGTTACACGTAAATTGTGTCAAAATCGCAATATGCTGCACGTGCAAAGCCTTGCGTCTCGCTGCCGGTGCCTGTGCTTAGAGATTGTATTCAGTTTATATATTGTCACATCACTTGATAGTACTGTCTAGTAGACGACAGTAGTTCGTTACAGTTGTTGCTATCAAACCGTGTGAGGACTTCATATCCTTTGAGTCCAGTTTCGTATTGTTTATTAGACTCACAAAGTACGCTTCGACCATTGCACCATAATTTATCATATCTCGCTTTCGTGTTCACTGCAGGAAACGAAACACTCCGGTAGCTTGTGTATCGATGTTAAGCAATACAGTGCTATCTTTCGTGGTCATACCTTATCGTAAATAGTACTGGAACACAATAGCCTGTGCTAAACTAGTATGCATTTAAGTGGTTACTTAGTAATTGCTGCGATAGTCATTGTTGTCTTCTAGGGAAAAGAACTTGAGTTGGGCACACACCGATGAAAGTGACAGCAAAATTAATTATTCATCAGAGTTTTTCTCCCTAGGACGAACGGCTTTTTGTATTTACACTTACCAGCTATCATTGTCAGTTTCCGGGATACATAACGTGGTTGTCACGTAGAGGGGTACCGGGAAAGAGTCGTATAGTCTGTATAGAATTAACAAAAATGGAATGGAAAGGTGTTCCACTGAAATAATGTTTAGAAAATGCGGTTTTTTAATTTGTATTCCTGTGTGATCCTGTTATTTATTTACAGCACATAGAGAATGTGAAAATCTGCTGGGCTTTGTGCTCGTACTTATCCGTCTTGTGCTGAACTCTGGTGGCAGGACTAAGAGTTGACACAGGTGATCATTTCATTACGCATTTCGGATTCACGACGTCAGTAAGGGGTTTTCTTATGGCGTATTGGTTAATACTGTTGAAGCGACAGCAATGCCAAACATTCGTATTTTTACTTATTTACCTTCCTACGCTCATTTTTAACAAATTCTTATTATCCATTACATTTCATTAATATACACCACCTCAAAACATTTGGAACAAAATTTTGGATGTAACGATATTCTTTATACCGTGTCTGAAACGAGCTATCCGACGTGATGACGAGCACGCTGTAGTAGTGTTTTTGTTTTTAAGTGCCTGTAGCTTTCAGTTTTACTTCTCGTCCACAAAATCAAGAGTCTAGGACTGTTTATGTCAGTAGTTCAATCACCTCATTGTAATTATTGTAATGAATGGAAATAGACGAATGTTTTGCCAGTTTTTAAGCAACAATGATTCTACTCGCAGACGTGCACATACAAACGCTCACAAACTGGTAGCAGTTACATGTGTCTTTTCCATATTTAAGGACTAGTCTGTATGAATAAATGCCACAGCGCGGAGACAGACTGGACCACGGGCGTAAAACTACAGGGTGTTCATTATTTGATGCAGCTCATTCTCATCCCATTCTAAGAATAAAAAGGAAATCGAAGAGTCTAAAGGGGACCTTTAATTTTCCGAAATGCTTCGTGAGACTCAGTACCACCGGTTCATGTACAAACTCAAAACCGGGCAAAATGACAGTGACTTGCTGTCAATTGCTCCAGTTTTGCAGGCCTGTCATGCTAGTAGCTCACAACAGACTAACATGCATGGATTTCATTTTCCTCAGTAATCTGTGAAATTAATTCTGGAAGGGGTGAACATGACCATAGGTTATAAGCGACAGCGGACACAAAGCTTCTCACCATTAGCGTAACTTGGCTAACAACACTGGGGGGGGGGGGGGGGGGGGGGGTCAAAATTGACCGTGGGTATTAGGAACTTTATTTTACAAAGGAGTCAGATTTGACAGAGGGGAAAATTGGTCCCATAAAAGGCAGGTTTTTCATTTTCTTTTTTATGCCTATTTTTTTATTTTCCATCATTCAATGCAGTAACAAAAAAACTATTTCTAGGTTTAAAAAATATTGAGGGGGGCGGCATTTACCCCTCTTGCCCACCCCCAAGATATGCCTATACTTCTTCGTAACAGACAACTCAAGTCTTCTGCCCCGTTGCGCTGTGTTGTTGGGTCGCATTTTTTGCAATACTTTTTGGGGTCGTGGCTTGTTCTGTTGTATTTGGTGGCGACGTGACATGCTGTGTTTCATTTGTAGAGGGTAGGTTATGCCCTGTTTCGTTTTGTGAGGGCGTCTCATGCTGTGTCCAGTTTGCGGGAATGACATTCCATTGAAATAAAAGAGGCAGTGTATTCTTATATTTTCCATGAATTCCTTTCCAACAACGTTGAAATTTATTAGTTTTAATTGCCCGTGTTTCTTCTTCAAAGCAGCTTTTTATTTCATCTGAAACAGAAAATGGAACACTGTACAGGCTTTCTTTTGTGTGACTATCAAATTTCAAAGAAGACACCTTCCATGCTTGCCTGTATAAGGGATTTACCTTAACCCTTTAAAGACGAAGCGTATCTGTTTTATATAAGGACTCAGTCCGTACCGCGCTGTAAACACTCTCCACTTCGGTTATAAAAACCAGTCTCTTAATGTTTTATAAGGCAAAAGTTGCTGTTTGTTCTGAGATCCGTACAAAACACATAAACGCAATGTGGGCACCACGTAGAATGTTTTAATGTTAAACCTGGTGGTACGTAAAGTTACCGCTAGGCTTTGAAGGGTTAATGCACGGTTTCAGAAGCACTCAAATTTTCACTAAGATTATCCAGAGTTAAAAAAACACACACAGACATGTTCTTATATTGATACAGGCCCCTACTTATAGCTCCTGATTTTACTGGCTGTCACCACTCTGACATAGAAGCGGAGTACATATAAATATCGTGCAATATCATTATTACGTTTTATATTAAAAGGATAGTAATGAAATCGCCTAATTTACGAGGATCTATAGTCACATAATACGTACGGAATATACGAAAATGGATCTTAAAGAAACAGGATGGGGGGCGTCGACTGGATATATCTGGCTCAGGAGAGGGACATGCTGTTGTGAACGCGAGAGTAAACCTTCGGGTTCCATAAGATGGGGCGGCGGGGGGGGGGGGGGATTTCTTGATTATGTGAGAAACTAACAGCTTTTCAAGACCAAACTGTGCTTGAGAGCTGTGCTCTTCTGGGTTATTACCATGCGTTCAATGGTAGTTCTGGACCGACCTTTAGGGACAACCTGTTGGTCTTCAAGGGTCAAGAAGTCCAAGAAGAAGGCCTTCTTCTTGGACGATTCAAGGCGGTTCATAAGAATTGACACCGTACAGTATCGTACAGTATCTTAAAATATTAAACTTTCGTAGCGATGTAACCGTTGATAATCGGGCATATGTTGACGTAACATTTTTTTACTCAAAATGACTGATATAGTAACATCTTGTAGTTAGGCACATCTTATGCGGATCATTCTTTATAGTATTAACTTGTTGGTTTTTATAACTGAGGCGGAATGTGCTTACTGCGCGGTACGAACTGAATATTTAAATATAATTTGGGCTAATCTTGCACTTCAGAGGGCCAGTATCACCACTATAGTGTACTGAAATTAATAATCAGCGTTACGCTGCGGTTTCCCTGCTTTTGGTGGACAAGGAGCCCCGCCACTGGGGCGGGGAATAGATCTACCTGTATTTTGTAGAGCAGTACACTGTGTTAGTCTGGTGGCTGTGTCTGCTGCCTGGTCCCCTCCAGGCCACAGTTCACACACATACGGCATCTTTGCCGAGCACCGTGTCACGCCCCATTGCTGGTTCCTGTCCAACACCACGCAGTCTTCGTCGGGCAGACGATTCCTTGGTTCGCTCGGAGCCCAGGCGACGTACTCGAAACAATTCAGTGGCTCTCCTGCAATGACGATACAGCTGTTATAAATGTCGAATTGTACGGTTGTCCGTCCGTGGACTGGAGAGGCCTGAGAAGGATGCGGACGGCGCCGCTAGCGGCGTACCATCCCGACATCGGAGGCGGGCACTTTCCGAAGGGAAGTCAGAATCGGTACCGCTTGAGGCATCTTGTTTGGTGTTAATATTACGATACGCAGACGGACTGACAGACAGACGGACATATATAGCCTCTATGTCGATATGGCTTAGGCGGTTAGTCCGCGGTCTGTCACAGCTGAGGCCTAGGACAGTGCATGTGAGGTATGTGTTGAACCAAGTGGCAATGGGACAGCTTTCTGTCCGAGTACTGCAGGTTTCCACTTTCAAACCATCAATACTTCGTACTCTTTCTTTCATGTGTCACGGATATTTTACAATCCTAGCAACTGACAGTAATTCAGTAACACGTGTATAAAGATATTGGTGAATTTTGATTATCTGTAACTCATGACCAATGGGAAATAGAGCACGTCAACTACCGTATTTAAGCTTTCGGAATATAAGATAATGGAGCAAGTCCATAAACAAAGTAATAATGTCATGCAGTAAACGTGTATCACCGTCAGAACCCTGAAGAACTGCTTCAAGACGGCCAGTTTCTTACAGCAGCTGTAAATACTTTACTGGCAACATTGCTTGGTATTATAAAAAAATATAAATCAGAGCAATCATTTACTCAGCACTTAAGAGACAAATCGTGATTACCCAGTGTCGTAATGAATCGACCTTCAACCTTCCTGTCCTCAAGACTGACGTACGCCCGTTTTGGGCCTCTGCTGTCCCCTAGCTTTTTAACCAGTTCTGACAGGGCAGTGGTGCGAACCTCAGATATGACGTGTGCTAGCTCACTGTTGCTGGTTCGACAGGAATTTAATGCTTCAGAGAAGTTGAGACGATCAGGGTGAAGCAGGAACACTCCCACTTTGGGTACGCAGGTGTGATTTATACTTGCTGTAACAATACGGAAGTGTAATGCGTTTTTGTTGATTAAAGGTGGAAATATTGTTCTAAATTAACTTTACCACCCAGCCCTATCTAATGTCGAGGTTAAAAGTGAGTGGAGCTATATTTTTACTCCCTCTACATGCTTTCATGGATAGCATGAGAACGACTTCGCCTTTATGGAGGGAGGAAGACAGATTTATACATTAATTTAATCTGATTCTTGCAAGGAAAATAGAACTTGAAAATTAATGGCAGACGGAAAATTATTGTCATTCTTTCCAAACTGCCGCATCAGCAAATCAGTTGAAATATATTTCCCATTTTGATGTAAGTTTAGCAGCTGCCTTTGATATTAATGCCAGACATTTTAGTATAAACGAAACATGTTTACAATAGAGCGAAGCACATTATTACTTTTATTCTTACGTTTTCGTGGTCTGTGTATAACGCATAACTTCGGCGTCATATGTATAAGCTTTTTCCAACATTTGGTCGCACATCGCTATATCCATTCTTGCGGTGAATCGCTCAGTAATTGTCGATTGCAATACATAACACGCCGAAACGTCGGAACATGTTCAACATGCGATGCGCCTAAACTCAGAAATGCGAAGTTCCGCATTGCATTAACATTTAATTTGAGATCTGTGTTAGTATTTAGTCTTAAAGCAGAATGAATGCAAATGACTCTTGCAATTTTTTTGCAGTTTTGAAGGTATTAACCGTATAGGGTTTCCAGCTTACAATTTTTATTATGGTCTGCTGATGGGTGTCTTGTAAGCCGAAACTAATTGCCAATAAAACGTGTGTTGAACCATTTGTTAAGACTGGTTGTAGAACCAAAAAATATATACTCATAATCGATATGCAGACGGGAATGCCTTTTATTAAATTGCCAAATTCTTGCTTGATTCACCGTTTAACTGGAAGCTGCGAAGAACGAGTGACATTTCAGAAACATTTGCAGACACGTGCTTTAATTTTCCGAATCAGTTATTTTTCTATTACCCCCACAATCCTATATATATCTACAATATGTAATTTATGAGCTGTTAGTTCTAATAGGGGGGTTTTCAAATTATGGCGCTGCGAACATGCTTGTAAAGGCCTAAAGCTAGTTCAGATGCCATACAATGAAATTCCTGTACTTACGCAATGGGTTGCCATACAAACTGTAGTAATCATAGCGCAGGTCTTTCTTGAGAGAAGCCAGGTTCTCGAATTCCGGACATTCGCAGACAACGCAGGTATGCCTACTCTGCAGTAGGCCAGGAGGGCTGAAGTTGAAGGCCAGACCCCGCTTTTGGAGAGCAAATAGAGCGCACCGATCTGGTGTAGGCAGGCTGGCACGAACAACCACTTTCATCGTGGATCGACTGCATGTGCGGATTAAGTAAAAGTCGAGCAGGGACTGGCGCCATACCTGTACGAATGCGCTCCGTGGCATAAACGTCTGTAATTCTGTTTTTACATCGAGTGCTTATATGCCTAGCTAAATATAAACTGGCCGATCCCAGTGGCCACGCGGTCTAAGACGTAGGTCTGCTGCCGCTCACTTACTGGGACTGAGGGTTGGAATCCCCCCGGGGGCATGGATGTCTGTGTCTTGTGAGTGTTGTTTGTTGTCAGCTAGAGGTCTCTGCTTCCGGCTGCCCGCTCGTCCAGAGGAGTCGTACCGAGTGTGGTGTGTGTGAGTGTGTTTGCGAAGCCTTGACACTGAGGAGGCCCTGGCCCACTAGAGGCTGTTGCGCCATGGGGGGGGGGGGGATTGGTTTAATGAGACCACATTTTATGTGTGTGTGCATGCGCCCAGCGCCCTCGTTTGTGTGCCCCAAATACTTTTGATCAGTTTAAAATATTCGCTACAACTGGATCTCCAGATTGTACTCGTGACTGGTGCCATACATATACCGCATTACTTGCACAGTATGTCTGAAAACAAGTTTGCAAGGGCTGGGTTTTAAAGGCTTCTTAGTGGCAAATTGTAAACGAGACTGTCTTTTGGCTCGTCTTGTCCAGCCGACTGCCATGTTTTACATTCCTGATCACTTTCTAAGAATTTGATTTTCTTTTATGCAAAGGACTGTCATTAAATTTTAGTGACAAGTCAGGGCTATTAATTGTGGCGGTGCTGATCGCTTAGGATTATCACTAGGCCTAAAATGGAAACGTAAATATACTTGAATTTAAAATTTTTATTGTAACCCGGAATATACATATATTTTGGCTGAAACAAGAATTCAACAAAATAAGTTTACCTTCACTCATCTATGAAGATGGCTGTGACTTGAGTCCAGAGAAAACCGTAGAGTGAAAAGTTTTCTGATTTGTATTAGTCACACGATACTGTTAGGGAGCTCACAGGAAGTAGGATGAGATGGGCAGAGCATGTAGTACACCTGTGGGCGATGAGAAATGCATGCAGAATTTTAGTAGCAAAATCGAAAGTAATGACGTTGCTGTAGGTGAGAGGATAATATTAAAGTGAATCTTAAAGGGTGTGTGACTGTGGGCTGGACTCATTTATCTTAAGTAGGGAGCATTTTTCGAGTAAGGTAGGCCTAATGGGTGTTCGATTTTCTCTAAAGGCGGAAGGTGAGCGTCTATCAGTTTAAAAAATACTCTGCTGTGTGAATTTGGTTTTTATAGAGCTGATAACATCTGTATTGTGGGTACAGAAGGCTGTGCACTCTGAAATCCTGCATTTTTGACCTTTGAACCACGCTTTTTTGCTCCCTTGTTTACGCAACAAGCATCACGCTGCTGTTTACGTAGTTACATTTCACGAGAAGACGACAGTTCTTAACACCGCGTGTCATTAATATTTATAGCATACTTACCTCTTCACATCGGAATACTCCTGTGACCACTGAAGGAGCTGTAACGAGTACCAAAGTTGTCACCAGAAACATAGTCGTATTCTAGGGCGAGCTGGAATAAGCATTCACCAAGAAAAACAAGCAATGACGGCGGATAAATTTGTAGGGCAGTTCGACAACATGAAATGGCCGTTTCAATTATCCTGTCTGTGCATTCAGCTGTGAATATCAGTTTAAAGGATTTGCTTGGTTGGTTCACGTGATATTCACTGATCCCTGTTAATTTGACTGCTGTCCGACAACCAGAACAACTTGTCAGCATTCGCTAAATCGAGACAAATTTTGAACTATTGAACTATTGAATCGATGACGTTCTAACCTCGGATCTGAGCAGTATTTTCGCAAATTGTTTTATGAAATAATTCGAAATTACTTCAACGCACTAAAAATATACGTGTATAAATTTTACAACCATGTAAGTTATTAATTTTGTGTTGTTGATCTTTTCGTGTTACCTCAAGTATTGGCGCCTAAACTGCGTGAGTAATTTTGTCGAAATGTAGTGTGGTGAACATATACTACATTGTTCAGAGCTTTGTGTTTGATTGCACTTTAGTTTTAATCATTTTGAACACCACTTTACCTAAAGCCCTCTTGAACACGTAAGTAGGCCAAATTCTTTTTCAGTTTTTCTTAGAGAATTTGACTAAATTTTTTGTACGAGCCAAGCCTGTAGTTTGTAAGCGTTATTGGCCTCTAAGTGTAAGCCTTTCCTGATAATAATGTTTTAGAATTTGCTTTCCGTAACATTTGTCATTGAAATTAAATACTACTAGTATGTTGGTGCCCGGCGACCCGGCCAGGCTAGGAACACCCATTTGCGTATTTACCATGGAAACCTGAAGAAAGTATATGCATGTGTACTATAATTTCGTAGTGGTGCCCGCAGTTTTCTTGAAAACCCGAATGATGTGTATGTATGTATATTATACTATCGTATTAGTGCCCGGCGAACCTTTACGTAGTTAACGTGGCAACCCCAATTAGTCGTGTCTAGTATATACCATCAGCGCGTCCGTCAAACTAAATTCTATGTCTTGTCTTTTCCTGCCATTTGGTGGCAGTCCATGAAACTTCAATGTGGGAGTGTGACAGAGACTGACAGCGTTACGGTGTATATAAGATGGGCTTACTGCTTGCAGAAGGCAAAAGTTTGAAGCATTTGAAGGAAGAGCCACACCATAAAATCCCATACCATGATTTCATTTTTTTGTGGATAAGGACCCCGCAGCAGGCGCTACGGAAGCACCGCAACCTTAAGGGTTCTCGTGCAACCTTATTATTATTATTATTATTATTATTATTATTATTGTCATTTTCCTGGTAATGGAGCACCGATGGAATGAAATTTACAGGGGAAGACCGAAATACTAGGGGAAACCCTGTCACAGTGCCACTTTGTCTACCAGAAATCCCACGTAGACTGACTCGGGATCGAACCCGGGCCTCCGCCATGGGAGGCCGGCGGCTAACCGCCTGAGCCATGGCACAACCTTAAATCGTAAGTTACACCAAAGAGAACATTGTTTACGAATATTTCTTTGCTATTTTATATCTTTGTGTTTAACCATTTAAAGACTGAGGTTACGCTTAATTATATATTACAGGCTAAGTTCATACCGCGCAGTAAACACACTCCGTCTCGGTTTTAAAAATCTATCAGTTAATACTGCATAGGACAATAATAGTTTTTTGTTCCGAGGTCCATACAAAACATGTAAATCTGAATTATATTACAGGCTCAGTCCGTACCGCGCAGTAAACACACCCCGACAGTGTTTTAAATTCAATCATTTAATGCTGTATGGGGAAAGAATCGCGGTTTATTCCGAGATCCATGGTATGTTACGTGCAGTTGTATATGAATCACAGCATATAACTGCTGTGCATTCCAGTATTACCGCATTTAAAACACTGGAATTTCGTGGTGGTGTTTATTACCTTCATTCACGCTTGATTCCATATACATATCAAGCACCATAACAGCATATATATCGTCAGAGCATAAATGTGCACTGTTACCACATTCAAAGTTTGCGATTAAACTCGAAAGCGTTCTCATAGGCCTGTTTATTTGCGTATCCTGACATCTAGTTTTCATCTATGGAACTCCAACGTTCTCATAGTTCTGTCTCCTGCCATCTGGTGTCGATCCATGGAACTCCCAAGCGTCTCCAAGCAAACGTTTTTCAATTATATTATAGATTACTGGCTTTGCTCACTGGCTACATTGGAAATTCATAAAACCACACAAGCATTTGGATAGTTCCAATGAGGTAAAAGCAACAGCAATAATTTACCTGTCTTCAAATTAACTTCCGCTCGCTACACACACGCAACAAAATTAGAGTGAACTGCTATCGTGCTTCACAGTTTATTACGAAATACTTACAATATACGTCAGTAAGCACTGCAGTTGTTTAGATCCGTCTGGATATTGTAATGCGGCCATGCATGTCACCGGTTCGATCCCAGGCAAGTCGTTGTAGGTGTATGTTGGACGAAGTGACACTTGGACAAGTCTTTCTCTGAGGAATTTGTTTTTCCTCTGTCGATATCATTCAGTGCTTCATACTCATATTTCATTCACGCGCACCGAAGCACAAAATCTTAGCAACTGGTAAAAGGTAAAGTTGTAGCTGTCCACGCCATGAATGTATCAAGGGGGAAGTAAGATAGAGTTCCACTCATTCTTAATTTCGGTACTAGATGGAGGTGAATGGTCAACTTCACGCCCCAGGCCGCTTGACCTCCGGGAACGGACTTCAGTTCCCACTTACTAGGATGCTGCAAGTGTCCCAAAGTCTGTCTGGACGTTTTCGAGGATATATCTTCTGAACCTACCGGGATTCAATCCCGGGCCGTCCAGTCCGTAGCCTAGTCACCGCACCGACTGAAGTATCTCGGCTTCCAAACTTACCAACTGACAGCATCGTCCAATAACAGACTTGTCTTTGTCTCTCGCTGTTGTAAAGCATAATGTCTGATACCAGTTTGTCTAAAGACGTTTCGGATAAAGCTGTGTGTCATTACTCACAGAAATATTGACGTACGCGGGATGTTGATCGAAAGATGAACATGAGAGTAATACCAGTATACGTGTAGACATGTGTAAAGGGTTGTAAAGTTGTATATCGCAAAACTTCGTAACACGACCACATGCCGTTTCCTTCCAAATCATTTCCAATTCATCATTCAGTCTTCATTGGACGCCGTATAAACTTCGATAGTTAGAGCGTCGTAAAATACCTACCCCCCCCCCCCCACACACACACACACAAGAACAAGTCTTCGTTGTTTTTTAGCTTCTTGATCACTTAAGAATTTTATACAGATAAGAGCCTCTTTCAGTGGATAGGACGATCAGATTCTGGGCAACTGAATATTTGTGTTACATAAATGACGAGTCAAGTGTTACTGTTCCATAGCATAATAATAAAAACATATATTATCTATTTCCAGAGTGTACATTGCTTCGTACTTTAACAAGAGTTTAAATTATTATCTATTATTTACAGATCATTTAGTCCATTCGAAACGTTTACCTGGCGAAGAAATATAGGTGATACTTATATGTTGCATTCTACAACTGTAGACTTACTGCTGTTCGGAGAATTAGGGATGGTTGGAGTAACGTGTGTTTATTGAAAGCACAACTTATTCCTTAACTTCCATCAGATTAGGCACCAGAAATGTACTCTTCGTATTAAAATATCAAAATTTCTTAGACAACAAATAAGAATTCTTTGATGCAACACCGAGAAATATACTTAAACTACAGGCCAGCTGTAATATCAAGTAAATCATATAACATGTATTTGCCTATACCAGGACAAACACGTTTAAAATTATTGCCGCCTTCTTTCCATAATGCAACAACATGAACAGGTGTACTATTAACAGTTGAAGTAGGAAACGAGGCATGTAAATTTGTAACTAAAGGTTACAAGGTGGGTAATGTGATATTAAATAGTTCGAAAGCTGGCGCGCACTCAGAATTTTTCGCAAAAGGGGGGAGGGGGTGTGATTCTGAGGTTACATGTAATTCATGCCTAATTTTCAAATCTATCAACTGTAACTGTATTCAACCAACTTTTTGCATACAGTTACAATTGATTTCACGACAATGCATGGAACAGAAAAAGTGAAAATTTCAAATCTATGTTACAAAAATAATTTCATAAGTATAATTAGAACATAACATTATTTGCAACTGCATTTACATATATGTAGATGCAACACATGCTCCGTGACGAACTGAATTTAGATCACACGTTCTGATCTTCTTGTTAGTCGCTTTTCGCAGTTCTGCGAAGAGCGACTTACCTTTGTTATGTCTGCCTGCCTGCCTGTCTGTCTGTCTGTCTGCCTGCCTGCCTGTCTGCCTGTCTGTCTGTCTGCCTGCCTGTCTGTCTGCCTACCTGCCTGCCTGCCTGTCTGCCTGTCTGTCTGCCTGTCTGTCTGTCTGTCTGCCTGTCTGTCTGCCTGTCTGTCCGTCTGTCTGTCTGCCTGTCTGTCCGTCTGTCTGCCTGTCTGTCTGTCTGTCTGCCTGTCTGTCTGCCTGTCTGTCTGTCTGCCTGTCTGTCTGTCTGCCTGTCTGTCTGCCTGTCTGTCTGTCTGTCTGTCTGCCTGCCTGCCTGTCTGTCTGCCTGCCTGTCTGTCTGTCTGTCTGCCTGTCTGCCCGTCTGTCTGTCTGCCTGTCTGTCCGTCTGTTCATCCGAATGAAACAAGTCGGCTCCCCCTGGACGGATTTTCATTAAATTTGATATTTGAGTATTTTTTGAAAATATGTTGAAAAAACTGAAGTTTAATTAAAATCTGACGCGAATAACGTGTCCTTAACATGAAGACCTATGTACATTTATGATATTATTTCGATGAATTCTTTTAGAATGACAGATGTTTCAGACAGAGGTTCTAGAGAAAATCAAAACACGTTTTATGTTCTGTATATTTTGTTTTCCGAAAATCTTGCCCTTTATGAGATCATGTGGAAAAATGTGCTACAGCCAGATGGGCCACAGATGACAACATAGCGTAGTACGGTGGATGCACATTGCCTGCTGGATGACCCAGGCTACAGACACACACTCAGAATTTGTAATACTTATTGCTTTTCCACGGCAAGAAATGTTACACGAAAGTGCCACAATGTTATGTTTATGCGTAAATTGCGTGTCTTGTTTATCAAGTCCATCTGAGGCTTTTTATTTTGTTTTTCAAAATTGCAGTCTACTAACAATCAGCCGATTTCAGTGGGTGATTTTGGCTGAAGGTTAAATCACGTAAAACGTTTGATATCACCGTGTCTAAAATATCTGTATTTTTAATTTCGACTGGAGGCGAGGGGTGGCAGCCTGACATTTCGCTCTCTGGTAGCGCGCCTGCTCGAAAGACATTGAAAGCCGTAATCTTGGTGTTTTATTTAGCCACCGTTGTTTTAATAAATAAATATGCTATACACATTTAGTCCAAACGGCGGTTTTAAATATTTAAATTTTTAGGATTGATATGGGACTGAGTGACATATATAAGATTAATGCTATTTATTGTATTTTGATGGGCGTGTTTATGAAATGGAACAAACCTTAAAATGTTATTTCCTAATATTTGTATTTTATTTATGTGTCTAGTATTAATTATATATTTGTGAAACAGCTTCTTAATTATGATTCGGGCAGAAGTTTAATTTACTAGATAGCTATTAACAGACTGTGGATAGGCCTATATTACGACTACAAAACCCCCCATTTTCGGGGAGGAGATTTCGTGTAAATGAACGTATCAAGATCTCAGAATAATATGTTATAATTAAAATATGTTTGAATAATTGAATCATCTGATTACTTAGGCCTACTTAAGAAACATTTGTGAACAGCCTTTAACAATGTGTTATTAAGTTTCTAAGTTCTCTTGTCTACACGTTTATTTTTGTGCGCCCTTATTCTAAAATAATCTGTCTTTTTTACCATGTGTGTGTAAAACGATTTCTCAAAAGCCACAGAGCTGGTATCCGCATATTTATGAAAATCCGAACGTCAGTGTTTGGCGTCTCTTCTTTTCTTAAAGGCCATCAATATTCTCATCTTAAGCAGCAGCTTGCAGGATGTCCAGACAGGCTTCAACATCTTTGAAAATTTCTGTAGGATCCCTTTCGGCATCGATCTGTGAAAACAGATAAGACACAATTAGTTCCATTTTGCAAGTAACTTTACGTAGGATGTAGTTTTTTTTTCATATTTTGTTTTATTTAACGGCGATTTATCTACTGCACGTTTTTAGAATTTCAAGTATAGGGGCGAATGTGAATGGTGTTTGAAAAAGACGCGAAACAAGGTTGTGATGATCGTTTGAAGGCACTGCCACAGAATCTGCAGGCAATAAGAAGAAAACGTAAAATATTAGGACAGTTGGTTTCCCGATCGAAATAAGAAAACAACGCCTCCGAATATTTGCTTTCTTTGTGACGGGTTGAATGTCAAGGGCATCTGAATGTGGAGTTGCAAAGAAGAGTCTTTTGAGTGTAACATACTTATATCTTATTATAATGCCTGGCATAAATGAGAGATTAGGCGATTGACATCACTGTGCAATGCGTGTCCTTATGTACGATTTTAGTACACATGAATTGACACAGGCTTCGACTGTAAGGAAATAGCGAATAGCCCATTTTAAACGCCTGAAATATAGTTTTGTAGGGAATAATGTTTCGAGTTGCAAGAGGCTTTACATCTTCCGAGCCATGAATTAAACGTCGTTGTCAGGTGCTGTGCGTGAATGTCTTACTACAAAGTTGATGGGATAAACTACCCAAGAACACAGTGTAAAATAAAATTATTTATGAAGCAAGGGTGCGGTGTAATGACTATTTTCATCTTGTTGAAACAGTATTGCGAAACGTGATCAGTGAAAAAAAAATGTGGCAGATTTTGAAATTCACGTAAAGGGTCTGTCTATTTTATTTATTATTACACTTTTTCAAAAATTAGGGAATGGCGTCACTGAATTTTCCACATAATTTTGGTCCACCTTGCAGCTTACATCAGTTCATGCATATCGTTCTAGTGAAGATTACGCTGTTTTGATATATGACAGAATGTAGTCTGAGAGCCAGGTGCCATAATTTTCTGGGATGTGACAGAATGTAGTCTGGGAGAAGTTCTAAACTGTAGTTCTGCTAGCAAAACCCTTGCATTTTGCTAAAATGTCTCGTTGGCTTAGTGAAATTCTATACGAAAATGGAAGTACATGTAGCATAGAAACAGGCAGGAAAGCGAAGACAAGAATATGATGCCACACGATAAACTGTTCTTAAAGAAAGCAAATTTGAACCCAGGGGCACGATTCTGCCTACTCACCGTCTTACATTTGTCGGAAAAGTGTTCAATGACGGGCTTGCTGTGTTTTATGAACGTGTCCAGACGCTTCTTGATGGTCTCCGCGTTATCGTCTACTCGCCCCGATGTTTGTGCTCGGTGAAGCAGACGTGTCGTCATAGTATCAGGACTGACGTCGAAGTTTAGGATTGTACTGCATTCAGCAATCTGTAAGGGAAACAGATAGATGCACAGAGACTTTGCGCTTTGAATACAGAGTGCTCTGCAGGAGTATAAAAGATGGAAGGAAAATAAAAGGGGAAGGAAGAAGAGAAGCTCGGAGTGTAGTGAGAGACACTACATTTACTATGAGGGGGGAAATTATGCCTTTCTAAAGCTTTGTGGAAACAGGAAGTAATTTCGGAACGTTCATACGAAGCTAGACGCAGAAGGTATTTTAATCAGGAATTACTATTGGTTTATATTTTTGCAATACTTCTCTCATTTAAAAAAAAAGGCGCACAGAATTTCAAGGACTTTGTTATCTTTTAAGAAACAAGTTTAAAAGGCTCTTTGAAACGCCAAACCATTCGGTTATGTAACCTTACACATGCACGTTCGAAACACTTTGGAACAACAGCTAGTCTATACATATTTTGTGAA
Organism: Coptotermes formosanus; assembly: GCA_013340265.1. Classification (NCBI taxonomy): domain Eukaryota; kingdom Metazoa; phylum Arthropoda; class Insecta; order Blattodea; family Rhinotermitidae; genus Coptotermes; species Coptotermes formosanus. Next base: position 1,293,585 of record BLKM01000971.1, read on the forward strand.
GCCAGTTGAAACACGTTATATAATTGTTCCTCACATGCAGCTGTTGTTAGGAACAGCCGCTAATACAGTATCTGTTCTGTACCACATGTGATCAGACCGTAACGGCACTTACTTGCTTTTCGAATGTCAGAGCCTGTTCTAGTTCTCGTGGGTAGCCGTCGATAAGGAACCCTTTCGACGAATTCACGTTGGCAAGCATAGCTTCAGTAAGTAGCCCCAGGACTGCATCCTGTAAGACAGAGTCTGAACTGACCTCTTCCATCAAATTCGTTGTTTAGTAAATAGGAAGGGATTTGGAAAGAAGGGTCAGTGGCTTTGAAGGGACTCTGAGGGTGTTCGAGAATAAGGTGCCGAGGAAGGTATTTGGGTGTAAGAGGGAAAAGGTAACAGGGGACTGGAGGAGATTGTACAGCGTGGAACTTCATGATCTGTAGTCTTCATCAAACACATTTCGGGTGATCAAGTCAAGAAGAATGAGATGGGCGGTGCATTTGGCACGTATGGAGGAGAGGAGACGTGGCTGGAGGGCTTGGTGGGGAAACCTGACGCTAAGGAATCACTTGAAGACGTAGAAGTAGATGGGATGATAATATTAGAATGGATATTCAAGAAACAGAAGGAGGACGTGGACTGTATTTATCTGGCTCAGAATAGGAGTAAGTGGCGAACTCTTGTAAACACAGTAGTGATCCTTGGGTTCCCGTAAAGTGAAGGCAATGTTATGACAAGCTGAGGGACGATTAGCTTCTGAAGAGGGAGTATGCTCCTTGGAGTTGGTTGGTTAGTTAGCTGCCTGAAGGGACTGAAGGAACGCACGAAAAAAACGCGTTCAGAATAGTCAGTGATCCAAGGTATTTTCGAACTACGCTTTGCCACTACACCAGTCCCTGCGATGTGCACTTGTTTAAACTAACTAATGAATTAGGCGTGCCGACCCCAGTGGCCGCGCGGTCTAAGGCGTGGGTCTATGGCCGCTCGCTTGCTGTGATTGCGGGTTCGATTCCTGCCTGGGCATGGATGTCTCTCTCTTTTGACTGTTGTACGTTGTCAAGTAGAGGCCTCTGCGACGGGCCGATCACTCGTCCAGGGGAGTCCTACTGAGTGTGATGTGTCTGCGTGTGATCGAGGCCCACTAGGGCTGTCGAGCCACGAGAAAAAAACGAATCAGGCTTGTGTGTTTGTCACATCACTATATAATAACAGTCTTTGCAGGAATTTTGAAACTGATCAATTAACTGCTGATAGTGCACTTACCAGTGGCACGAGTTCGCCCTGCTCCATGATCTTGTTGAGTTTCTGTCCGCGCTCGGAGCCCGATTGCACCTCATTCCTCAGCAGGTCGCCCGTTGACAGGTGGGTAAATCCGTACTTCTTCACGATCTTGTCGCATTGCGTGCCTTTACCCGATCCTGGACCACCTATTTTATGTGTACAAACAACGGCAATTTCTGAATGGTGATGTTTATTGTTAGACGTCTTTATTCGTCCGTCTGCCACTTCAAATAAATGTGTAAACCTTCTAAAGGAAAGTGGGTACTGTAAGTGTCGAGCAAAAGTCACTTGACACTGTTAGTATTGTTAAACACTAACTGTAGTATCAAGTGAGTTTCGCGCTATTTTGTATGTACCGTCAAATTCAGCTTCCTAAAAATTTGTATTTTATCCAAAGAACGTAGACCTGCTTATGTGTTCGTTGATCCTCACAACAAGGTCATATTTTTTGCCCAAACAGCGTTAACTGTTTTTTCTTTGTAATGAAAATGCAGTGTGTAGCCTATGAGGCAGGAAATTATTTTTTATGTCTATGGGGGTTTCATTATACGAGGCTGCGTCAGCCCGGCGTAAGCGCCGAACTAGTCTAGGGCGGCTCGTTTTTACAAGCACGTTCGCAGCGTCAGAATTTGAAGACTCGATATTATTTAGATATAATTTGGGTAAAATTAATGCTTCAAAGCTTCAACGAATATCGAAGAGTTACACGTTTTAGTATCAATCTTATTTCGCCGCAAAGCAAATCACAGGCTTTTCTGAATTTACGTTCAACGTCATTTGAAGCAATCATTGTAATCTGTTAAAAAACTTAGACGTCCAGAGGAAATAAAGCTCTAAATTCGTTTACCAACAGTAAATACATTTTTGCGCAACATTTTCTTGAACTTATTTTTACTTTGTCTTCACCGTCCGTTTTTCACATAAAATAACTGTGATCACCAACAAAATGCACCATATCACGATTAAATCATTTATTGCTTATTGCCCCGACATATTTCGATGTCTATCTACATCATCTTCAGGGGGATGTCTTCACACTTATATCATAAGGCACTCGTCACTTTTAGAAAAATGTAACTCAGGTTGGTTTTGGTTTCAGGGTCGGTATTCTGATTTCAGTCTGTAGATAATATTAAGTAATAAAAATGTTAAAATCGGTATTGGACATCACATAACACATTATTTGCACTGTACCTGGTTTTCAGTCTAAAGATAAGATGATAATACGTTAAAATGATAAAATTCACTGTACTGTATTACAACACACTGTTTTCACAATACAACGCACTGTTATATAACTGGGCAGTCGTGCAGTCGTCCATTTATGGATAGGAAAACCATATAAACCCTCGTTGGCGATAGGTGTGTTAGTGTAACTGTGTTATTTTCCTGTTGTGTTCTGCATGGTTGAGTGTTGACTGTGTTATTTTATTTTCTTGAACGTTTAATGAAATAGAAAGTAAAAAAAGGTAAATAGTGCGGAGATAATTGAAGGGAAAGCACTGTATTCAGAAAGAGATTACGAAACGGTTCACTTGTTCACGAGTAGTGTGAGAATAAAATTTTGCAATAAGAACTAAAGAGAAATTCTTTGTGTACGAATCCCTGTAGCCTGTTTGCATGGTAAACAGAAAAGCAAGAAACCTGTGTTGTTTGGCACTACATTGCGACATGAATGCTACTTACCTAGTACCCATATGATAGGTAGTTTTGATTCTTTGAGGGGAGTTAGGTCATATTCCTTCTTCTCCAGTTCAGCCGTCTGAAATATGTGAGAGCCCTGGATTAGAACTCTGTTGGGAAATGATATTACAACATGCCAGTCGGACTGCTTTAAGCTGAGTGCTAATGTGTGACATCACAAATATATACGAACAGAGGCAATGGCAATTGCAGTGTGTGTTTTTTTGTTTGCCGATTCAAGCGGCCGCGCAGTCTAAGGCGTGGGACTGCGGCCGCTCGCTTTCTAGGATCGTGGTTTCGAATGCCGCCGGGGGCATGGATGTCTGGCTCTTGTGAATGTTGTGTGTTATCACGTAGAAGTCTCTGCGTTGGGCTGATCCCTCGTCCAGAGAAGTCCTACCGAGTGTGGTGTGTCTCACTGAGTGTGATTGTGAAGCCTTGACAATGAGGAGGGTCTGGCCTAATAGGGGCTTTTGCGCAGGGGAGGGGGGTTTTTTGTTTGTTTGTTTGTTTGTTTGTTTGTTTGTTTGAATGTTGCTCACGAAGTCTGTGCTTTGTTTTTACTCGGTTTAAAGTAACTGTTTGAAAGGAGAAAGTGTATGTAATTTGTAATCTTATGTCATGGGAAAACGTAAGTTTACACACTAACAGTGTTGAGAAAGGCATTAACTTTGCATTACACTAAATTATGACTTTAAATTTCTAAGTTTACTTACTACACAAGAGATTTTCAAATGTTTTCTCTGCAAGATAAATAACAGGGCAAATTAATAAACTTTAAAGTTGTGCAGCGCATGACACTAAGTCAACACTTACCATAATTTATTGAGTTGTGTGCGATGTTTTGAAGCGCAGTGTGTACTTTTAACCTCTCACTTTCCGAGCTTCAGCGTACACTGATGTCAAAACCCGAGGGCTTGTTTTTGATCAGATGTTACTATACTGAACACAAACAGAATACCAGTAAAAATAAAATTGAGATGCTGGCGAGCTAAATCTGATTCGTTAGTTGGCAAGCTCGCTCACTAGAGCCCTTCGTAATCTCATGGCTCAAAAGTCCTCCCTCGCTGGCGGCCGGAGGCACACAGTGACAAATAACGAAAGCAGACTGTGGTAACAGTGCTGGATGTGGGGAGGCAGGGCTCAGACGGGCTATGGCAGGGAACAGAGGCACACAGGCCTGCTAAGCTGAGTGCATATTTTTAGACAAAGCCAAAGGCAATTGACGTTAATAAACAGTAACTCAGCAAATGGGAGTTTTATGTGTCTAATGCCACTTGCTGTGTTCACAAATGATAAATTACGAAGTCGACAAGAATGTATGCTAACGAAGCTGCGTTTTTATGGGGATCGGTCAGAAAATAAGTTTACAGTGCATACTTCTTAGTACATATTGACCGTCTACTTATCAAGTAATGCAGCCAACAACGTACACAATTTCGGGGATCACAAATGCGTTTTCTATCTAAGCTCTCTTGCGTGTCTCGGCCGTCTTCAGAGATACCATTCTCCTACCACAGGAAGTTCGTCAGAACTTCCACATTCTTCCAGTTTCAGTTAAAGAAACAAGCTTGTCGTCCGTCAGGAATCTCCTGACAACAAGCAAGCACACACCGGAGAACGACCAGCTCCGGAACAACCAGACGGAGTGCAAATAATGCATGCAATGATTATTTACATACTCATCCCAAATAATTGTACTATATTATATCATAAAACGTGGCTACATATTGCGACCAATTACGTGGTCATCTTCAGGCCACTCGAGCACATAAAACTAGAATAAAATGGTAAATTTCGTTTTGGGTCAGGGTGTGAGATCTCGTGCTGTTACACAATGCATAAAAATAAAATTTAAAAGTTGTTTAACCTTTTAAAGCCTAGCGGTAACTTTACGTACCACCAGGTTTAACATTAAAAAATTCTACGTGGTGCCCACATTGCTTTTATGTGTTTTGTATGGATCTCAGAACAAACAGCAACTTTTGCCTTATAAAACATTAAGAGATTGGTTTTTATAACCGAAGTGGAGAGTGTTTACAGCGCGGTACGCACTGAGTCCTTATATAAAACAGATACGCTTCGTCTTTAAAGGGTTAAAATAATTTAAAATTTAACATTAAGGCATTTTATGTAAAACTTGTCATTGTTATTAGTTCGTGCCTTCATGAGTAGCGGCGTCTGTTTGGTGTGCAGGCGTATGATGACAGGCAGAATGTGTCTGTTTGGTGTGCAGGCGTATGATGACAGGCAGAATGTGTCTGTCCGTTGGTAAGGTGGAATGGGGCGTGCATGTATATTTCGTTCTTATGTGGAATGAAATTTAATTTACTGTAACTCATTGACTATCTCGAGTAAAACGAAAGTATCTGTAACAATATCAATAAGCCGTGCTGCTTCTGCCGATGCACCGAATATAGACCTGTTGTACTAATGACTTTGACCCAGTTAGTGTATTGCATCGATTGTCTGAACATCTGCATCGCTTCCTCGGATGTTATTTGATCATTCGTGACGGTTTCGTACCTTTTTAATGACGAATTATCGATTGCTAAGAATGTTTGTGAATTTATGATTCAGGTCTGTCTAGCTGTTCATATCTATGTGCGATAGACAGTCATTTAAACTGAGACTGATTGTAAACAGGCGACTCTACTGAGCTGTGATGATAGTGACCTGTACAATTACGGTCTGGTTTTCCTGCTATTGTATCTACTATAAAGCGTTACATATATATATATATATATATGGACCTATATACATTATACATTTTCTGTTTTCTAGTATTAGGTCTGAGATTAGTAGATTGTTCCCCTTATTCTCTTATTTTATAACAACGCTTTTGCCTCGTATTCAGGAGGCCCTGGTTTCGAGTCTCGGACGGTGTACCGACTCTTCTGACTGAGGGTGTGTGTGTGTGTGTGTGTGTGTGTGTGTGTGTGTGTATGCATCTTGGTGTGAACACGTGAATCGATGCTTAAGAACAGCCTGTACTGTCAAGTGACGTTTCCCCACTACTTGTATACATCCCAGCTATTTGCCTACCGGATGCATCTACGTAGGTCCCATCCATATTTTTCTGCCTGAAGGCGGGAACAGACCCTGTTCCTGAAATGTTGTCTAATTTTCATTTTAAACACGACAAGATGATGGACAAAGTCCGAAGACTTAATGATTCCAAATGTGATGTATCATCGTAAGGATTCTATAGGATTGTATTTTGTTTTCAGCTTACAACAGAACTACGTATGTATGAAAATACTCCTAAGTTTGCGCTTATGTAACGCCCATAAGCGACAGATATTTGCTGTTGCCTCTACGTCAGACTTTTGGCATTATCTGTAGGCACTCTTTCTTATATAATACGCACAATCTTTCTTTCGGGAATTTATTCTTATATATGTGTCATAAGCGTAACTTGGCTAATAATACTGGGGGGGGGGGGGCGCGCCAAACTGACCATGGGTATTGGGAACGTTATTTTACAAAGGAGACAAATTTGAAAGAGGGGAAAGTTGGTCGCATAAAATGCTAGTCTTTCACGTAATTTTTTCTACTTTTTATTTGCCATTATTCAATTCAGCAACCAAATAAATTATTCCTAGGTTGAAAAAATACTGGGGGGCCATTTGCTCCCCTTCCCCACAAGTTGCGCCTATGATCTGTGTTATCAGTGCTCTTTAAAAATAATCTTTCCGTACAAAGGAGTATTACCGTCTAACACACACCATTCAGCTGGCAGTATTATAAATATTCCTATGTGTTAAAGGAATATTTTAGCACCTTTCCAATTCCAAACTTTGCAGTAAACTTACTGCCTGAAAACTTATGAAGTCGTTTATTAATATCAAAATCGCGAAGTTATGTCCATCGTAGGTTAGCGTAGAACAGTCATGATTTGCTTGAGAACCGTGACACATGTTTACAACGTCATACGCAACTGGTGACTAACCATAGAATAATACGTGCAAGGGTCTGTTATATCACGTGCTGGCTGTGCCTCTTGTTACAGAGCGTGTCTGTGTTTGTGGACGAGGCTTCGTGAGTACAGAATGCACATGTGAGACATTACATGTTTTGTGACGAGATCCTGCGCTAAGAATGGTCAGCTGATATTTTAGGATTTAGTTCCCTGAAGTTTCCGTAATATTTTCTTAGTTTAATTCAGTTGCTGTGTCAAATGTTTTGCCCATTACTCAAGATTATGGAGATATCACAATACGTATGGTCAGCGAACAGATCTGTCAGTTTATGTTACGAAACAAAGACTCAATTCGTGGTTTAAAACGTGTTTTAAGTATAAGACACTAACGGCATCACGTCCAACAAGAAAACATTCTTCATAGTAGGGGTAGGTTTTGAAGCCTAAATCGAATTATCGTATAGGCTTATGACTAAAATTATTGTTAATATCCGATGACAGCAATAAAAAGAGGGCGAAGTTCAAATTTAAATTTAAGTCTATGTAATCTATTTTACATTAATTTTTTATGTAAAGTTCCATGGAAATTTTGTAAATGTCTCTAAACAATAAAATATAACTGCCACAGCCCACTGAAATGGTTATTATACAAAGAGGAAATTACGTAAAATAGAATCACGGGAGTGGCACATTTGTAACACTTTGATATTCTTTTCCATGCACGGTGTAAAAATAGCGCAAAAGTAGAATCTGAAAACGGCGTCTTCACATTTTAAAACTAAGTTAAGTTCACAGCTTAAAGTGTTAAGTTTCAATTTGTGATAGACAGGAGTGTGTAGTGACATGTGGTTGTGTGTTGTGCACGGATGAGTGAGAGAGTGTTAGAAGGGGTTGGGTAGGAAAAGACACCTTATGCTGTGAGTCACGTGATTCTGTCTTCACCTTGAATTTGTACGTGCACACAATAAGCAGAGAAACAAAGAACCTATTTAACTGCAGTCTTCTTGACGTGTGTTCTTCACAAGCACACCTGCGTCAGTGGCAGTCACACGGAACAGAGGCCGGTCACACAACAATGACGATTATCACAGACTGCGCTGGCTGCTGGCTGGATGAAACACTCCGATCAATATTCCGCTTGCGCAAAACACGACTGCTACTGCTGCCGTCTGTCTGTGAGACAAGAAATGCAGCCACGTATATCTAGCTCTACGTAGTCCAAAGGTACTACCGGAAACTCGCACACACCTCAAAATATTTGTGCAATCTACCGGTATTTTCTGGGAATATTTTGTATCTATTTTCGAAGGCCAGCTGCTTTACGCGTGATATGTATGTGATAACCCACCTCTAGTTTACCTGTCTAAACACTGAGATTCTAACCTTAAATATGGAGGAGGAATGCTAATGCTGCACCTTGGCGTTCGGTTTGATGTTATTAAAGTGTTTATTGTCTTGGTGGGATTGAGAATATGTCTGTGTGGAAATGTGACCTCTAGTGAACCCATTTTCTATCCCCTGGATGACAGACAAATGAATATGGTGCAATGGTGGATTATAAATGACAGGGTAAAATCGAAGCTTTAAGAGTAAGAAAACTATTGCAGTGACCTTTTGCCCACCACAGATACCACAGTGACCTTCTCCATGGCGAAATACCGGCGACCTGGGATTTCCAAACATTTCCTTTAGGTGTACAGCCCTTTTGATTTTGAAAACCTGGAAGTATATACTCAGGCCAGCTAGATTCTTGTATTAACCTTTTAAAGCTTAGCTGTAACTTTACATATCACCAGGTTTAACATTAAAAAATTCTACGTGGTGCCCACATTGCGTTTATGTGTTTTGTACGGTTCTCAGAACAAACAGCAACTTTTGCGTTATAAAATATTAAGAGATTGGTTTTTATAACCGAAGTGGAGAGTGTTTACAGCGCGGTACGCACTGAGTCCTTATATAAAACAGATAAGCTTCGTCTTTAAAGGGTTAAAATAAAGTGTGGTGGAACGCCTTTGGGTCTATCAAAAATTTACGGACGGTCTAATTGAATACGTTGAAGCAAAACGTAATGGATAGTAATTCGTTGGTTAGAAGTGAAGTTCATTGTAACTCATATGGTTTGCGAATCATAATTTTAAAATATTTCTTTGGGTTGTGTTTTTCAACTATTGTACAACGTAAGTATAGTTTAATAATGACAGTGACGTTATATAATTTAAGCACCTTACTGTTTCACTTAACAGCACAATTGTACGTATTTAAGGATTCGATGAAGTTAAAAATCTGTTATTAGAGAGTGTTCCCACGGGTAGCCTGGGAACCCGTCGCGGGGCCGTGGGCTGCGCGGACCACAGTTTATGAGCCAGTATTCACTGACACGGAAAAACGATCTGTGGGAGTGAGTGGCAACGTAGGAGTTCAGTGCGGTGTCAAAATTGACTAACTTCAGGACAGAGTCATTACTAATAATACGCAAACTTCTGAAGCATCCTGGGTGAGAGAGAAGGAACAAATGTTGTGAAAAAATAGACACTATTTCACCATTACTGTTCTAAAAGCTCCACTAATTTAAGTTCCAAGAATTTTCAGACACGGAGAAGAGTTTTTATCTTAAACAGTACCAGAATTCTTGGCACAAGTAAGACTTACTACACTTTTTCTTCATTTTGTATTTGATGTATCACTATACAGCATGTTCCAGGCTACTAATATACAACCACTTTACACAGGGTGATTCAGGAGGGAAGACCAATATTTTGGGAGGTGATAGTATCGGTCGTTGTGGGAAAAGAATTATATAAACATGTGTCGATTTCTGAATGGTTGCCGAGAGAAAGCTGTTTGGATCTACAAATACAAAAACAGTGTGAACAGTAAAAAAGAAAGAAAAATTACGTAATGTTAATTTAATTTTAATTTAATGTTTAATATAAGAGATTTGCTGCAGTTCACAATAAGTTTTCGAAAATCCCACTGTCAACCCGACTGCATGTTGCAACTCGTGTGCGAAGATCGCGTATTTTTCTTCTGCGTGGATCTTCACCTTCTTTTATGCGGACAGCAGCATCCGAAATGCGAGCGAGCCGTTCGTCTTGCGTATACACCTTTCTTTTTTAAACTTCGCCCATCATCTAACTCCACAAACAAAGGGAGAAGAGAACAGTGCGCGCCAGATTCAAACAGCTGTACGTAGGTAACCATTCAGAATTAGACACACCTTCATGTGAACTAATTTTTACAAGGACCTATGCTATCAACTCCCAAAATATTGACCATTCCCCGTGAATCACCCTGTATGTATAATTGCATTACCCCTTTCCCTTATACCCACGGTATGCGTTTAGACGTCGCTGTGTTATCATTAGGCTGGAGTGTAAATGAACTGTTTATGCTACAACGTAATAATATAAATGTTAAGGTAAGTATAAATAATTTGTTTACACATCTGCCTGATGGTGGCACGCACAGTAATGTCGAAATGAATAGCGTGGATACAATGCACAGGTATAATGCAATTATACGTAGGTATAAAAATGTGGTAGTTTGATTTAGACTGTTGGGTGTGAAGTACAGTTGTTCCTGCGAAAGCCGTCATGCTATAGGGAGATATGGGCGTACAGCTCCACTTATTCTTAACGTCGGCAGTAGAGGCAAGCCACAAGCCCTGCACAATCGTGTCTGCCCCCTATTTGGCCACCCTAATAATATGTGACATACTACAAATTACAATGTTAACACTTCGCATAAATCGTACCACATATTCTATAGAGGAAACAGCGTCACCACAACTTTATTTAGACGTTTATTATAAAATATAGATCTAGATAAATAAAGTTGTGATGACGGTATTTCTTGTATAGAATACTGTCCCAATGTCACCACGGTATGGCTGGCATAAAGATACCACGTATTCTTCGTTCAGTCCCCGCAGCACATTAACCCTTTAAAGAAGAAGCGTATCTGTTTTATATAAGGGCTCAGTTCGTACCGCGCTGTAGACGCTTCCCACCTCAGTTACAAAAATAAGTCAGTTAATGAGGTGTAAGGTGAACGTTGCTGTGTGATCTGAGATACATAAAAAACACATAAACGCAATGTGAGCACCACGCAGAATTTTTGAATGTTGAAGCTGGTGGTACGTAAAGTACCCGCTAGGCTTTAAAAGGTTAAGCCTATATTTCTAAGGTACTGTGGGTAGGTCTGTTTTATGAGAATGAACTTCTGCACTCTCTGAAGTGTTGTACTTTATTTTTCATGAATAACCAGCTACAATATTTTCATGAACATGGACTTAATATTATCATAAAGACAGGCAGTTCGTGGTTACAAAACAGACACACTGATACTGCCAAACCAGCTAGCAGTAACTCACAATTTTCATCCATGACCCATTCGAATTTGCACTTAAAACTGATCTTGTTGACGTTGCCACAAACACCAATTTTCCCTTCTTCAAGTCCTTGTGCGTTGCATGCGATTAAGCGAAATAGATCTGTCTATAGCACTGACTCACCGAAGGGATGAAACCGGAGTCTTTTTAAGGGGCTTTAGTGTTTAGCAACCTTATATCATGATACATCTATAATGAAGAGCGACAAGGTAAAATATGCAAATGAATGAATTTGTCGGAATTGTGTACCGAAACGTCGCCAAGACAAATTTTGAATTAGCCGGCCTTGAGTCAGTGTTCAGGGACGTTAGTGGTTTAACTGCTTTACGTGTTCGGCATAACTTTACGTTTCGAAGTTCGCAGTTAAGTGACAACTGACTACAGATTTTATGAACTTTTGAATAAGCCTTGTTTTATTTTTATTGGCCTGGTTTCAATGCAAATATTAAAATCCCACTAATTAAGTTGGACTTATTACATTATTGGTCCCAAAGTATGAGGCATGTTTGAAGAGGGGTGGTTGAAATAAACCGTTCTCTGGAATGATAAACACCAACTGATGCACTAAAATATACAAACTTTATTCGTAAATGTCTCCTACATGTTTCGACCCTAGTGGGTCATCTTCAGGGAGAATAATCTGGATACACTATAGTTGCGTTTTTACAGTTAAGTGTGAATGTGCCCTAGGTTTCATTCTCACTTAACTGTATAAAAGCAACCATAGTGTATCCAGACAATTCTCCCTGAAGATGACCCAGCAGGGTGGAAACATGTAGGAGACTTTTACGAATAAAGATTATATATATTTTAGTGCATCAGTTGGTGTTTATTATTTCGTATGATAGAGTGCACGGACATGGAACATATTAGACCGTTCTCTGTCGTTCAGGGACGGTCATTATCTTGCAGTGTTATGTGTTCAGGTTTTAAGACAAACGCTTTATTCTTATGTCCCTGTCTATTTTTGTATCAAACGTTATACGATATGTTGCAACGTGAAGTTAACTCATATTGTGGCGCGTCCTTTAGTTAAATTATGGATTATATTGGGCGGCGATTCTGTAAAGGTGTGTGGTGTTGGTTTAATCATTATACAGATTTTTTATATTGTCTGTGGTCTGGCTGTACAGGAGAGTACAGGGAACGACAGCCGAATACAACGAGTAGAGGATTAGACTAGTTTAGGCGGTACAGAAAAAGACTACACGGGATATTTTGAATGGAGCAGAACCAAGTTTCGGAGCAATTTTTATCAAGTACATCATAGCAATGGGCCGTGCCAAATATAATATTGGGATCATCAAGTACGTGTCTGTCAGAGGTTTTAAGTGAGCGGTGGATGTAGAAAATCCAACGTTTTTCCATCTTGGAGAGTGTGTTTCTTTGTCAGCTGTGTCTTTTCTCGCAATTTGAACAGAGGCTTGTGGACGAATTTTTTTTTTAAATTGTGCCAAGTTATTTCCCTAATCTTGGTGGAAATGAAGACATGGTTCTTAAGTAAGTGTAAAGAAGAGAGTTATTTTAAGGAAACTGGTCCCATATAAAGCCTAGAATGACAAACGGAGACATTACATAAGAGATACTGAAAATCAGCGAGATTAAAATTTCTAACAGGTTTAACCCCTCAAATGCAAGTGATTAGTGTCCATACCACCAGATGTAACTCTAAGATTCCTTTCTGCCCACACACCATATCAAGCGGAGTATATATATATATATATATATTTATTTATTCCGTTTCATTGTTACAATAAACGACACTATTTCCCTGCGTAAAGTTAAATGATGGGTTTTTAATAAGGTTTAAAGAATGTGTTCTCTGTGTGGTACGAACTGATCTTTAGATTAATTTTAGTCTTAAAATTGTTAGTAACACTCCCAGAATTACACGTAATTTTGGTGCTGTTCCTGTTTCAATGTGTCGCTTAGTTTCTCATGAAGTAAAGATGCCTAGAGATTTAGACGACAGCTAACACACTAGAGGCAGAATGTTCATCCAAGTGCTGTCGCAAATTCATAATATTAAATCTGTCAAGACTACCCCCGCCTTGCCCATCACTTTCTACCCATAATCACCGTAACATCAATTCCATGGTTCGCGCTGTCAGATTGCTTTTGGGTTACCGAACGTACCAGTAGCCATTCTTTCCATTTTGTCATGGCAGAGAGAGGTATGTTTTTAAATCGATTATTTGTCCAAAAATGTGAACAACGTTGGTTTTAAGTCACGTTTGGTCCCAAATTTTTATTCGATTTTCGACATATTTTTCTTTCGAAAACCGCTAGGAGCAGGTACGGAAAATATTTGTGAAGGATCTTAAAAATTATTAGAAACGTACTTGTTTGTGAAACCTATCCAATAGCTAAGACGTATTACACAAATGTCTGTGTCTTCCCACCAGCATGTTTTCTACAATAGTGAATGATATATTTCTTTGTATAACTTAAGTTGGTACTGCTGATATGTAAATTAATGAATGTTTGCATAAATTACCTTTTTATAAGACAGAAATGTTTATAAAATACTTAAGATTTAAGAACAGATTTAATGTGCCTACAAGTTAATTTTGATACATTTACTATAAACACAGCTTTAAAATTATTTAAGAGAATAACCTTTAATTATTATAAGGTGATGCAGGAAGTTATTGCTGGCTGTGGAATAGTTTCTTTTTTTTTGCAAATCACTATAGTTTGTGCGGATGTTATTTCCCTAGAATGCATCACAGCCATAATATAATGTGATTCTTACCAAAAGCTGCAATGAATTCATTCTTCTGTCTACCGAATTTACTTAAACGTAAAAACCAATTATTATTTCTTCACAAAAGTGGTCTTTTATGAAATTCAAGAATAGGAACCAGACCGCCTCCTGCTGCAGATACTATTCATGGTGACTGCCCGGTAGCCAACTTTACAACTCCGAATCCTGTGGAATACAAGCGTTTCTTCCACACACACTAAGTTCAGTCTGTTCATGTGGCACTTGATTATTGCACACATGTACGGACAGTAATCTTATCTAATATATGAATCCCATTTGACATGTCGTATCAACGAAGAGAACTCTTTTTAACGTTGAAGGCATTGTACCTGATCTGGCATCCGTTCAGTATGCTGACACGTAAGTTATTTTTCTCAAAGATGTGAGACAGGCTAGGTGTATTTATGATACTACAAGACCACACAGAAGTTTTGAATTCCGAAACCGTGACGTTTAGAATGTTGTATATAGACACAGCTTAACACTATTAGTATAAAGTAACTGCAGACACGTTTACATTACTTATGGTATGTGTGACTTGTTATTGTACACACTGCAGTACAATGATTAACGGCGCACCAGTTTCTTCCGTCACAGGTGCGCGTCCATGGGGTAACTCTCCACGTTAGCGTACATGTCTCTGATCGTGTCTCTGGACGGTCTGCCCCCTGGAACATTCGGCCTATTGACGTCTGTGTACTCCATCTTATTGTTTAACATAGGCACTTGTCGTGCGCCACCGGTAACTCCATTCGGTATTGCAGCCTTTAAATTTCCAGGTATCGCACCACCCCCATTGGCTATCTGCTGCCCACCAGCGTGATGAATAGCTGCAGCAGCAACTTGTCTACTGATGGTGTTTACCGGTACGCCGTTTGGTTTCAATGGGTTATCAGCCCCACCGTCCTCTGACTCCAGGTCATGTAGGGTGGCGTCGTACTGCCCTCCAACATGAGGTATCATAGGGTTTGTTCCATTTGCGATTGGAGGCAGTGGCTGGTGTTTTGGTAAAGGCTGTTGAGGAACAATCATTCCTCCTGTCCGCTTCAAATGCTCGATTTGTTGAAGCACGATGCGATTGAAGTCTTCTTGGACTGCCGGTGTGTCCGTGTCGCCGTCTACTATGCTGAGGCGGTTCTCACTGTCCAGGGTCTTCAACATTGGCAGTGAGAGCTCACGGAACAACTCGAGGCGTCGTCGGAAAGCTGCGACGCTGTCGTCTAGTCGCCCTCTGCCTAACTGCAGTTTCGAGCAGTCCAGCAGGATCACAATAGGCTGCTGTTTGAACTGGAACAGGTCACCACAAACACGTTCAGCTGTCGGTCAAGAGAACGTCTCACTGTCCAGAGAAACGTTTGACTCAATTACTTGCGAAAGTGCAGTGATTCTTTATCGATTTGAAATCTCTAGTTTGTGTAACCTTCCAAGGTCAAGTTTTCAGATCAGTATAAAATATGACTCATTTTTACCACGACATTTTATGGGAAATTCAAAGCGGAATTTACAGTTCATGTGTACTGTGAGAGGAAAGGTAGCTCGCTAACATAGGGTTCACTCGAATAGTAACTGTAAATGGGGAAGCTTAAAGAATAACGCACATGCCTCAATTAGCGCTACAGATTTAATAATATTATACTGAAGAAACTAAGAAAAATCTGCTGTCTTATGTATTGTCTATAGTGTTATAATACCGAAGGGACGATGCGGTTATTTTCGTTGAACTTTGCGAACGTGTTCAATTGGATTCAAAATTGTAATTACTTTATACCTTCGGGTTCCATGAATAATATCAAATTCTACACAAGAATCCTGCTTCTTGGAATTTCTATGTGTGAGATTTATTGTGGGCTAAACTGCGCTGGTAATATTTCTACCAGTTTCCCCTGCCATTTAGTCTGTAGATGGTTTGGCGGCCACGAGCAGTGTGCACGTAATAAATTGCATATATACGTGCCATTTTTCGGTTTGCGCTTTTTTTTCATACCCAGAAAAATCCCTCATTCTATGTATCCTTGCAGACACATTGTTCTTTGTGCTCAGAATCTCAATTATAAGATTTTATTGCAGTATTTCTGGATCAGTGAAAGACGCAATTGCACTAAGGGTATGCCCACATACAACTATGTAGGAGCCAGAAAATTTTTCGTCATTATACATTCCTGTATTTGTTTTCCAATTTATTGTGAGAAATGAACGGTGATACCATCGAAATATTACAATTATCAAGTTATAATCTGAAAATATCCCCTCAGGAAACTAACTTTTGCCTTTAGGATTGAGTCTGTGGAAAGAATCAGCTTCGTTACACGCTGCGTGACCTTGCGTGCAATAAATGTGCGTTTGTCTGACAGTAAGAAGTGTCTGCAGTTCATTCACGGCGTTAAAGTGACGTCGCATGTGAAATCCCACGTAATTGGAGGCCCCATTGTACGTCTAAAAAATTGATATAAATTCTGTTTTAATACGTTGTTGGAGGTGTGTTCTAGAGGTAGGCTGTAGGTTCTAACTGCACCTTGCTTTCGAAGTCGTACACTTGCTTCATATCTCGGGGAAAACCGTCCATGAGTATTCCCTGGGCGCTCATATTGGTCGTCATCTGAGACTCCACCAACTGTAAGACGAACGTCTGGAAAGTAAGTAAAGTTAATGTAAGTGGGGGGGACCTTAGGAAGTGTACTTAGTCTAGCTGCTAAGGAGTTATAAAAGACAATGCCTAAGTTTCCGTATGTCTTGACACTTGCCAAATACGAAAGAACGCCTTTCATAATCGTGCTGATGAAGCCGCCAGTGAATTTTATACGGTCTGCACCACGGGTCTATAAATTTTCGAAAAATATAGGGACCACTTAAAACTTCCAGACACCAGAACGGTGACGTGAAGCAAATTTTACATCGAGAACCAAAAAGTGCTAGGCGCCACAGTACATATTATAGCCGCGACTGCGACCTGGCACCCGGAGTTTTGAGTCGAGAATCGGGACTTCTCAGAGGCTATTCTGTTGGTCCTCGACGCGCAATCTACCGACCAGAAGAATTTTGTCTACCGTGATTGGAAAGTAAGTACCTCCTATGCGGAATGCTAGATTTCTGTTGTTCTTGCACCATTTAAAGTTTATACATTGCAATTTTGTGATCAGTGCACTTCGGTCTATCTGCAGCTGTACTGTAGTAATCGTTGACCTTTAAACGGTTGAAGTTTAGTCTTAGGAAGTTATTCCCAGAAAGGCATGTTAAAATTTTAGTACAACAGCGTGAGCTCGATAGGCCGACGATGAACGTAGCTTACCTGTGGCACCATCTCGCCAGACGAGATGGCTTGTCTCACGAGCTGCGAGTCATTGCCCTGTCGAGGATCTGTAGTCTCCGCCGTGGCTCGGAGCAACCTCCCCACACTGAAGTGAACCCAGCCCGGCGCCTGGCGTACTGCTTTCTGACACAGAGCCGACTTGTTGCTCCCCGGACCGCCTGCACACGTAAGAGGGACAAATTTTAAGTCTTGTGTTACAGGGCCGAATTGCTTTCGTGTTCCCTAGGGGATATAATCCGAAGACGAATATACAGGGTGGTGCAAAAGTCACTTGATACCAGAGGCAACATGCTAAACACGTGTTAGATGACATTTGCAACACTCTGTATACGAGAATAAAACTGTCACTTCTTAATTGCTTATGTAAAATTCACTTCTACTTCAGTCATTCAGAAGCTCTAATTCATAAAATGGGGACATTAAATTTACTGCTATCTTTGTTTACCAGCCAACCATCAGATTAACCAGTCAGCTGGCTAACATATTATCTAGCCAATTAGGGAGCCAACTAAGAAACAATTAGCTTAACCGGAAGGCTCGCCATGGATCACATAAATGCCTGAAAACGGATTTTCTTATGAGTCACATAAATCCAATCCACATTAATAGGACACACATTCTTAATATAATCCTCCAGTATCTGTCTGTAAGCTTTCGATGTTCAGCAGATATCCCCATTTCATTTTCCTTCTGCTGTGCTGCAATACGTCTTGCATAAAGTACTCACCTATAACCCATATGACCGGTGGGAAACCCTTGGCAGGCGCCTTGTATGGCATGGACTCGGCAACCTTCTCGAGAACTGGAGCGACAGTGATATTCGCGGACACTGCTGGGCCCCCTGAGCCGTGGTCGTGCATCCCCAGTATCTGCAGCACCACGGACCGGAAGTCCTTGTACACGTCACTCGGGTTCCGTTCACCGTTCACCTGCGAATAGCAAGAGGTAAATTGTCAGTAAACTGCACTCGTTCCCTTAACCTTTTAAAGCCTAGCGGTAACTTTACGTACCGCCAGGTTTAACATTAAAAAATTCTACGTGGTGCCCACATTGCGTTTATGTGTTTTGTACGGATCTCAGAACAAACAGCAACTTTTGCCTTATAAAACATTAAGAGATTGGTTTTTATAACCGAAGTGGAGAGTGTTTACAGCGCGGTACGCACTGAGTCCTTATATAAAACAGATACGCTTCGTCTTTATAGGGTTAATTGACCAATATTTCCAGTTCTTATCCGAAGGTTTAAAGTAAAGGAATCCGAAGTACTCGTTGCATACGACGCCTGTTGGGACCCACAGCCGGACTGGACGTGGTGGCGTTGGAAAACCTTGTCCCTACAGGGAATCGAACCTCTGTCTTGCAGCCCACAGTTAGTCACTACGTTCACTGACCTATCCCGGATTCTGTGATTAGCATTAAAATAGGATTTAACTGATAGTCTGTTACCAGGTAAATATTCTGAGGGACTGCAAGGATTTGATCATTTCCGATGTAGCCTCAGTTGTGTGTGCAGGCACAATGCAGTCTTAAGAAATAAGACATAGCTTAAAGAAAGTATATGTTGGAATTTCGGGTTCGATTCCCGCTCAAGGCTTGAATTGATATCTGTGTCTTTCTATAGGCCTGCATTAGGACAGTTCTCAGTGGACTGGCTTTTTGTCCAAGGAGTTATACCAAATGACTAAACAGAACATTATTGCAGAAATTAGTTACAAAACCAAAACGATGTTTAAAATACAGTTATAATGAAGGAACAGCGACGGGTCTGACGAGTCTTAAGAGTATAACCGGTTTTCAGGACTGCCTAAAAAACATGTGCAGTGTCTTGGTGCAACGTTATGAATGTCGCGTATTAGACCCTGTACCCAGAATTAAAACTACTTGTCTTTAAATTTACTGCCATGTTCATTTGTAATTTACTTCATGATCCTTTTAGTAACTCAGACTATACAGCGTCTAATGGCTAGATAATTCTGAATAGGAAAGGATTTGGAAGGAAGAGATCGTGGCCTGGTTTAAGGTATCCCGGCTTTTGCCGGCGGGCCTGAAAATGACTACGGAAACCTCAGTTAGGGTAGCCGGTGTACCGACAGTCGGACACCTCCTGCATATAAAACTTGATTTAACCCTTTAAAGACGAAGCGTAGCTGTTTTATATAAGGACTCAGTGCGTACCGCGCAGTAAACACTCTCCACTTCGGTTATAAAAATCAATCTCTTAATGTTTTATAAGGCAAAAGTTGCTGTTTGTTCTGAGATCCGTACAAAACACATAAACGCAATGTGGGCACCACGTAGAATTTTTTAATGTTAAACCTGGTGGTACGTAAAGTTACCGCTAGGCTTTAAAAGGTTACGATATAGATAGGTTCAGGGTTCGCTCACGGTAAGGGAAAATCTAGCAGCTGGCGTGCCTGTTTTAAATGAATCTGTTTATATCAACTGTCACACTCACATCACGGGGCGCTTCTTTGAGCGTTGGCATTCTTTCAAAAAATATTTGACTTAAAAGTAATGCGATAATTGTTGGTTAAGTTTTTGAAAACATTTAAACCAAAATGAGCTGCGCTGGAGTGCAGCAAGAAGGTTCAGCGTGGTCACTGTACACAAAGCTGACCGTGAGCTTACCTTGACCTGAGCTTAAGGATACCCACCGCGTGAATCAATCTTAGGTCAGGGACATTACCGCTTCAGATCGTTCACTCAGTCCTGCACTGTCATAAAATACATTTGTGCCTTAAGTGAAAGTTTATACTGGTCTTGTTGAAATATTAAAGTAGCCTCTCAAATGCAATTATTTTAGTGAACTTTGCCTTTGGATATACGCGTCAGTGACAACAATGGAATGAATGTTGTTAGTGGGGGGAAAGGTCAGACCTTACTATGCTATTCCCTTTGCTGGGTACAGTTATGTCCACATGATTCAGTAAACAGCCACAAGATGAAAGCGATAGGCGGACATCATCGCAGCGATGTTCACAGTTCACTTGTTTTTTGTGAACTTCTCATAGACTGTATTCTTGAGTCTTTTTATTCCGTGTTGTGATGTCATCACAGAATATTTTATGTGCACGACGTTTCATGTGTTCAATATTGTGTATGAAAAACACGTCTTTTAATATCGATATCGGGGCTTCTCAGACTTTTTGGCTGGCATACCATTAAATGAAATTTAACAATTTTAACCCTTTAAAGACGAAGCGTATCTGTTTTATATAAGGACTCAGTGCGTACCGCGCTGTAAACACTCTCCACTTCGGTTATAAAAACCGGTCTCTTAATGTTTTATAAGGCAAAAGTTGCTGTTTGTTCTGAGATCCGTACAAAACACATAAACGCAATGTGGGCACCACGTAGAATTTTTTAATGTTAAACGTGGTAGTATTTAAAGTTACCGCTAGGCTTTAAAAGGTTAACGTAAATCCCCTTGCACCCACTGAATAGGAAGGTGGGTGGAATTCGGAACCTGCCTGGACACTTTGGAGAAGCGAAAAATTCCTTGCCCTGCTGGGAATCGAAGAAAGATTCCTCAGTTTTCCAGCCCGTAGCCTAGCCACTTTAATTATACCGCTGTCCCATCGCACGCACATTGTCTGTAGTATAGAATTAGCCTTGTCGGTATAAACTTGGTGCTGTACTTCAGTTTTGTCAATACTAGGTTCCTTTAGTGTTTGATTTCGCGATGCTGTGAAGCACTAAAGTGTGTAGCGTCGATTTTAGACGAATGAATACAAATATATTGATTGATAACATCCATTTCTGTTAATATTTAAAAGCGTAGTTTTCTAGAATAGGGACTTCGATGCAAAATTAAACTTTACTGGTTTATCTTGTGTTATGGGCTATCTACTGATGCATTCGCAATGACGTAACTGCTCTAACTAACCTGCTAGTTAAATCCCCAGTAAATGGTGACATTAATATTAAATAGATGTTGAAACTTTCAATAATTTATCTGTTAATTTTGAGCCACAAATTGTCGTCGCCGTAATAACAAAATCAGAATCTTGCTAAGTACTTTTCCTATACCGACTAATTTGAATCAGATTCACGCCCAATTAAATTATTTATCTAGTTCGTTAGTACATTCTCATCAAAATCCCGGTGTCCAATTTGATAATTTCTTGTGAGATGTTTGGAATAATGTGTGTGTGACTTTGTTTTATTTTTTCCCCACATGACATTACTTACTGACTAACTGGAAGCGGATGCTTCTGTTGTAACTACGTTAACACGTTAAACTGGAGAAATGTTGGGCCCCTATTGCGTCTATAGTTGGTGTTTTGCCGCAGTGAGCGTGACCGTCTGGGAGGCGAGTGCCGTGAAAGCATGCAACTTACCTGGCAGCTCAGCAGGGCGGGACTGCCTATGATATTGCTCTCAGCTGAGCTGTCAGTATATCCATTTTTATCGGGTCTCAGTAAGATGTACATATTTTTATATGTTAATGAAGTTATAAGCTAGGGTAGCTCAGAGGGTAAAGTAACGGGCTACGGGTGGCATAGCTGGGATTTTATTCTAAGAAGTGCAAATATTGCGAGATTTGACGTTGCTTAAGATAAGTTTTTGTGGAATGTGAAGCTGTGTAGTTGTGTGTTATGTACGTATTTGCAGGCATAAAACACGGGCTTGATGTACGGGTACTTGTATTATCGACACCTTGAAATGAAGGGAACCCTTCCTTTTCCTGTAAGGGCTCTTTCCTGGCCTGGGGCGACGGTCGAACATTGATAGTAATCTGAACATGCGAGAATACGCACGTAACGTTGGTGTTGTATATCGATTAATATCGACCAGGGACTCCAGTATAGTGTGCTTTGATATTTTTTATTACATCATAGTATGAGCAATACAGTTGGTTGTTTTGTTTCTGGCAGATTTGCCTCATAAGAACTGTGATGTTAGCAGTGTTCAATTTGCCATAAGACAGGAAGCGGTAAATATTCACCGTATGGCCACAAGCGTTGAAATGTATTTTATGCGATAGGGCACTGCGCTTTTACTTACTGGATCCAGTGGTTTGGAATAATTTTCTTCATTGACTTCGTCCAACTTGTAGTGTTTAAAATCATAAAAATAAATGACATAATACGCTTCGGGGACAGGATCACTGCCCGTCCTCAGGCAAAAAAATAAGGCTAACGCCGAGTTAGTTGGGCACGATATACAAACCTATTCTCAACCCCTAGGCACATCTCAATGGGGGGTTAAACTTATTTTCAGCCCGATGAAGGAACCGATTTTGTCCCGAATCACAATATTTAGTTATATTTTGTGTGATCTTAACCGTTGATACCAGAATTACGGATGTACATGCTGCCTGCATAAAACCATGAATATGGATGTACCATGTTATTCCGAAACGTCGGTAAGACTGCATCGTGTCGCAATCCAGAAGAGACGGCGCCGTGAAGAATTCTGATTTTAGATAACATTGTTGTTACGGAGGGTATGGAAATGCCTCACACTTTGAGGTGCTGAGACCTCACTGTTGACAGACTGTTCTTATGAGGCTGGCGCTATAAACCGTTGTTCCGAACTGCACGATCTTAACTTCGAAGTCTCGCCACGCGACCGGGCGTAAGCATGCATTTGAAATTAAATGATATCTAAAAACAGCAGTCACGGTAGACACAGTGCTGGCAAGCCTAATGTACTGCTGTTAAGCTAGCCCCTTAGCAATGTGGTGAACATTTTTACTTCCTGGTTCATATATTTTAGTGACGAGAGGTGTTTGAACTTCAACATGGAATTCAACATCGTGACACCATAAGTTAACAAGCATACCTACTCTTAGTTCGTTAATACTGCTAGTGTGGGGAACTGGAGGTATAGCTTCACTTATTCTTAACCTTGACGCTAGAGGAGGGTGAGTGGTCAGCTTCACGCCCCGGCCGCTTATTTCCCGGGAAAGCGCCCCTGTTATCCCATGGTTAGGAGGCTTGGTGTACCGCAGAACATGTCTGGTCACAATGGAAATAAAATGTTCTCTTCTTCTGCCAGGAATCAATTCAAAGTTTTCATTTGGCAGAAATCGACGTGTGGATCTCTTAATGTTTCTTTTGTTTGTTCCTATATCATAAATTTCACCTGGCAAGGGTACTTTATTCGTTCTTTACTAAGTTTTAGTAACTTCGGCAACGCCCACTCTACCACAGTGGCTACCTGAACCCAATTGTGTTAAAGAACAGGGGCTTGCTGTGGGGCTGTTATTGATACGTTCGTTTGCGTAATTGGAAAGTAACACGCAATTCCATTGCCCCGGTAAAGAACTTAATATAACTGAACTTTAATGGACCCGGTAACGCTCAAGGGGGAACCTAAGTAATAAGATATAATGATGTTTGTTCCCGACGTTTGTCGACAATTCTAGGTCTGTGTCGTGTTTAATGAACGGAAGAACTTTAAATCGCCTTTGTGAACCTACATTAAAGTAATGTCATTTGGTTACACGTTTATTTTATTTTCGATATTCTATAAAGATGTACTGCCGCAACAGATCGGAAAAGTACAAGGAAAATACCTACATCCTTTCAAATGCAGCTGTTTAATAATAATAATAATAATAATAATAATAATGGTGATGATAGTGATGACGCGTTTATTTACTGTGTATTACTCTACTGGCACGACAGCCGTAAGGCCAATTAAAGAGACAGCGCAGGAACGCAATCCAAGTACATCAAATAACCCACAAACAAAAACGCATAGACAAGAGAGTTGGAAAAGAAACAAATTCCATACAGCATCACTAATATTAACAAGTTAAATTAATAGCAAAGCCAGGACGAAGAGACAAGAGAAAGATATATAGAATTAAAATTAATTCAATTAAAAGCCGAAGCTTAATCAAGGAAAGAGAAAAAGGACACGACTGTAATGAGTACACTGCAGTCCTTTGATGAGGATGTTTAATACATAATACAGTAATATAGTCACGTTACGTGGTGTTAGTGGAATATGTAAATAATTCAGTAATCATAATAATAGTAATAATAATGAGAATAACAACTACTAGCACTATAATTTGACAGTGGCTCCTGGGTAATATATCCTGCATTATGAAGTGAATGTTGTTTTAATAATAATAATAATCAACATCATCATCATGACAACATTTTAACTCGGAGAAAGGAACACAATTATTTCCGTCAACATCGTAACACTTCTGCTGCTTTATGATTGTTGACATCATGGTATTGTAACACATGACTTTGCAAAACATGTAAACTAGGATATGAAGGTGTGTTGAATCTGAAGGAAATACACATACATTATTATTATTATTATTATTTTTATTATTATTATTCCTGTCGACTTCAGTTGGTTAATTTTGGATAATACGTAAGTTGGAATCAATGTTCGTTCTTGTAATCAACACACAGACTTGCGCAAGTCCTGATTAAAATATCCGAATACCTTTTGCTATAAGTGCCTCTGATGACTTTTAAATTAGGATTACGATGTTGTAGGATGTGACGCCGCTTGTTCTGGTAGATCAAAAACATTTAAACGGACCTGCCGCGATCACCTTGAGGGTACAACAAACGTTGGTGCCCTGCTACAAGACGTTACATTCTGGACCCACGTGTTAATACGTCATCACAGTGATAAAATCAAATCCCTATTTCTAAGTGCGGGAGTTTCCAAATTATGACTCTGTGAGTCGGCCTAGACTATAGACTAGTCCAACGCCTGCACCAGACTTACGCAGCGTCATATAATGAAAATCCTATAATAGTACAAGAAGATACAGAGAAAAGAATGAGAACAGGCACAAGTGCAACTTACCGCGTAGAGCATCCCTCGTTGGTCGAAGTAATCTGCGACCGGCATCACATTCTTATAGAAGTTATTGAGCTCCATTTTGGCAAGACTGAGCACCACGTGACCCAGTTTGGCACCATAGTCTATCTGCCGCTCTAGTATCTTCTGTCTCCAGCTCACTAGGATCACCCCATTCACAACTTTTATCTGAAACACGCAGTACCTTAGGAGTGGGACAGTTATGTTTTTATTTATTTATTTATTTATTTTAGGCAGTTACTGGTCGCCTTCTCAGCCTGGTGGCGCGGGTTCAAACCTACAATATTCAAGGGAGATTCGTGCTGAAAAATGGCACTGCGGCAAGTAGCGCTTCGATTTTCTCTTGTCAGTTATCATGCCACTAGTGCTCCATGCTCATCTAGCATAAACATATGGTAAAGTCCCTGTGCGCACCATGGGGGCGTATGGGGGGAGTGGATTTATAGCTCCACGTGTTATTAATCTCAGTATCAGGTAAAGGTGAGCGGCCAGCTGACACCCCAGGATCTTTAAGCTGGGGGAAGCAGCCGTCAGTACCCTCTCATTAGGAGGCTGGTTTGCCCTTAGAGCAGCTCTGGATGCTTGGAAGGAATGTTCTTTTCTTGCTTCTGCCGGGAAGGAAACCACGAATCCTCGATCGGGCATCTTGTAGCCTGGTCACTATATCGACTGAGGTGTTATAGTTCACTTTGTTAGTAAGGGCAGGTTAAATAGTGTCATTCGAGGCCTCTGTACCAAACAATCTAGCCTGACTCCTACTTTACAAACACTTATTTATTGGTTCTTGGTTTATTAACTACTCTTTCAGTAAGTGAGGTTGTACGGCTTTCAATGATGCGATGCTTAATGAAATATGAATTGAAAGTGATTTGCAAGGAAGCGGTTGTGGCCTAGTTTAAGCTACTACCACAACACTTTCTGAGTACACTTCTAACCTCAGATAGCTAGTCCTGGTGCCAAAATTTGAACCCGGGAACTTTCGAATAAGAAGTAACAATGATAACTTCTCATCAGCATCATTCGATAGGCTGTAGAGTCAGGAAATGCTTGAGCATTCATTGATTGTCTACGAAGTCTATATTGTAGCTTGTGAATGGAGAAGATGGCGTATAGAGTGCTAACAAAGTGTGATATTGATGTTAAAACATGGACTGCATTGCTGCAATCCTTACACACACATTCTTTCATATGAGGCAGAGTTTCATTTCTAGCGCCGTGCACATGCGGCAGCTTCTCCAGCAGAGCAGATACACAGATAATCTAACAACACTTATACAAGGGTTCTACGGCTGCAAATTTTGAAGTTTTCACAGCTGTACAATTGAGGTTTCCGATCTTATGGGGAGTGACGCTGGGTCATTGGGTGAGTGATTCTCGACGTTTCGAAGGAACTTATTTTTCTCTTTCTCAAGGACTATGAAGACCAAGAAGAATGCTCCAAACGATCCTTGAAAATGAAGGCAAGGTATTCCTTCGAAACGCCGGGAACCATTCGTCCCACGATGCAGCGTTACAATGCGGAAGTCCGTAGTCCTCCTTCCTGTCCACAGTTATTGCTCTACGAATAGTGGTAATACGTTTTTAAACGTCTGAGACAGCCATTTGTTGTTCTGTATTACGAAGTGCTGCAGAGGAAGACGGCAGTAAATATTCTGAATTTTGGAAACTACTTGTAAGCCAGCTTTCTCAGGAAAAAGGGATGGAAGAGGGGCAGAAGCAGAAGAAGAAATAGGAACACCTTAAGGATTACATAAAAATTAACATTTTTATCCTTGTTTCAGATTTATGCGTCAGTTTGTTTAGAAATACTTTAATGTAGCATGATATCTGTATGTTTTCAGATTATTAATACACAGCCCGGTTATACAGTGTTTGATAGTTAATGGAAAAGCATAAATATTGTCTTGTGCTTAAGTAAGCACCACACAGCGCACATAATTTTATGTTAAGTTCTGTATTTTAAGAATTTTATATAAATATATCGAACCAATGAACTTCGTATATATATGTATATATATTTGTCTAGTGCTGAATATTTTAGAATATTTTGCGACTGATGTATTAAATGTAATAGGACAGAAATGTTAAAATTACGTGACAGGAATTTTGCATCAAAGAATGAAATAGACCTGAGTTTATACCTCATTGTTAATACTCTCGCAGTACCGCTTTACGGTAAGTTAGTAATGCCAGAGCAGAAAACAAACATATGTACCTGACGAAAGAATAAGCGATAGGTTCAAATGTTTATATCGATTTGGTACTTGGAGCTCTATTTATCAAATTCATAGAGTATTTGTTATATCGTGTGTGATAATCATCTGTGACGGTTAGGTTGCCATGAAAGTATGTAATTTGTAGTATGCCTTGTTAGGTCAATTCCTATCCCATTTCGAGTATTTCCTTGTT
Organism: Coptotermes formosanus; assembly: GCA_013340265.1. Lineage (NCBI taxonomy): Eukaryota > Metazoa > Arthropoda > Insecta > Blattodea > Rhinotermitidae > Coptotermes > Coptotermes formosanus. Next base: position 1,321,141 of record BLKM01000971.1, read on the forward strand.
GCTTTTCTACCCATTCGTTCTCTTGATTCGAATTTAAAGATAGATGATAGTAATATATATATATAATCTGCAATTTATAAACTTAAGTAACTAACCTACCAACCAACCAACCAGATAACCAGCTAACCAACCAACCAACAAACCAACCAACCAACCAACAAACCAACCAACTAACTAACTAGCTAGCTAACTAACTAACTAACTATCTAACTAACTAACTAACTAACTAACTAACTAACTAACTAACTCCATGGAGCAGAGTCCTTCTTGAGAAGCTAACAGGTCCTCAGCTAGTCAAGAAATTCCCCGCATTTTATGGAACCCGAAGGTTCATTACGGCATTTACAACAGCCCGCCACCTGTCCCTATCCTGAGCCAGCTCAATCCAGTCCATGCACCCCATCCCACTTCTTGAAGATCCAATTTATAAACCTGCATTTTATTATTTTTATTTAAAGTGTTATGGTTACAGACTAAATAATCGGTTGCCTGTTTTGTTGCAGTCTGTATACTGGGAAGTACCTTACAGCGTTAAACTCAAATCAGTAGAACAAAGAAACGCAATATCAAACGGAACAGAGGCACTAGTGTAGTATAAACAGTTATACGTTTATCAGGCTTTGCCTTTGAATTGAACGGGTCTAAGAAGGATGAAAGACACGTTGTTACTGTGGGGGACACTACAGAATTCATTGATCGGTCGAATCGAAGAATCAGGCGATATACACGTAGACAGCGATGTCACAGTCAGGTTACTGCTTTATAAAAGTGGGTAACTTCAGTAGGGTATAGCGAAAAGCAAGCTGATAATGAACAGCAAAAGGAAAAAAGCAAAGAAGGAGAAGGAATTTCATTAACGATTTAAACTGACATTAGACAATGTAGGTAAGAGTAAATTTGTCCCTGTGCAAGCCATTAAGGCGTATGGTGGAATGGAGGCACGACGGCACTTATTGTGAACTTCGGCACTACGTGGATGTGAGCTGTCAGTTACAGGTCGGGACCGTTTTACCGTCACGCAAGGGACTCCCTTTACCAGTTGAATAAGAGGTTGGGTAGACCTCAGGGCCAGTCCAAACGCACTGGAAAAAGGAGAAATGTCTTGGCCTGCCCGGTTTCGAAATATGGTTCCTCGCTCTTCCTGTTACTACATCCACTACGCTATTCTCTACATAAGTATTCCGCGGACATTTTAAAACCTGTACAGGGTATACACAAAAGAATAGTTCGGTTTCAAAAGTTAACAAGAAATTTATTTCTCACCTTACACGAGCACAACCTACACTGTCAGCAGCGGCAATTGTCCAAGTTTCTCATGCGTTAATCACAATCCTTCAATGTATGCACCCTGGGTCACACGACACACATCCACACGGTAATCAAATTCATTACAGACTCGGTGTAGCATGTCCGCTGTAATGGTCTGCAGTGCGTGCGTTATCCGATCACGAAGTTCCTTGAGGGACATGGGCAATGGTGGTACGTAAACAGCGTTAAAGACAGCGTTTACGTACCACCATTGCCCATGTCCCTCAAGGAACTTCGTGATCGGATAACGCACGCACTGAAGACCATTACAGCGGACATGCTACACTGAGTCTGGGATGAATTTGATTACCGTGTGGTTGTGTGTCGTGCGACCCAGGGTGCACACATTGAAGGACTGCGATTAACGCATGAGAAACTTGGACAGTTGCCGGTGCTAACGGTGTACGTTGTTCCCGTGTAAGGTGAGAAATAAATTTCTTGTTAACTTTTGAAACCGCACTATTCTTTTGTGTATACACTGTATATGAGTTCGACGTTTTTAAAAATATGAAATGGATTAAACTGATTCATAATGGTTTTGCGGTCTTTGATGTGTAGAATAGCGGCTGTTCAACCCTTATAGAGGGTATGTCGCTTGGTTGGATGCAATTTGTAGAGCCTTTGTTATGTCTTCCTGAATTCTCTGCGTGTAGGTCAGAAACCTTTCTATGTAGGGAAATGAACGCAGATTAAATGGTCTGAAAAAAAAGTTTTACAGAAAATGCTTTTTGGGGTTTGAATATATAAATAACTTGTCCTAAATAAGTACTGTTGCGGATGGGATGTGTGTAGGAATGGGTGTCTACAATGAAGAAACTGTAATCTACAAACACAATGACTGAAGGCGTAAAGATGTATTTCTAACCCTCCTTCTGCAGCGTTAACAAAGACTGTAACGTTTCGTTCTCTCTTTGTGTAGCATAAGGGCTGTTTCGGAACTGTCATCAGCTGTTTGTACAAATTTATTACATTTGTGATTGTCGTCGTAATGAGTTTGTACTATTATATGCTGAGTAAAATGAATTACCGACATAAATCAGCATCTAAAGGCAAGTGCGAGATTTTAGGCTTATTGGACTGCCTGATACTTGCAGATGTACCGAAACGTCGGTAACAAACTACCAACTTAAGCTGCGTTGCATCCCAGAAGGCGGAAGGCCTCAACTAAAGGCAGTTTTGTTATATTTTGGCAGAATAATGACACAGGGGTTAGACATATCTTCCATCTCTGTGTCTTACGGAAGATAACGATGAAGTTTAAGGTGCCCGTGACAGTGCCTGCTAAGATTCCTGTCTTATAATATGTGAAATCATGTAGCCGGGTGGAAATTTAACACCGTTTTGCAGTAACCCACGTCCCCTTGCACTATTGTTCAAATATAGCTTTATTGGTTAGACATGAAAATGAAACCATTTCAGATCTGCGGTCTTCTGGGATATTACTTAGCCTTGAGTGGTAGCTCTGTACCGACGTTTCGGGACAACCTATCGGTCCCATCTTCAAAGATCAAGATGTGACAGCTTGTCCCGAAACGTCGGTACAGAACTACCACTGAACGCTGCGTAATATCCCAGGAGAGCGTAGATGTCATCTTCATCGCGGCGGAAGTCTTAAATCACGCGAAGCCATTTCAGTTTATGTGCTGATGTGTTATAAGAATGTGCTGACGGCTTCATATTCAGCATCAAGAGTCTGAGAGGAAGCAATTTTGACCTACTGGTCAGTACATAAAAGATATATATCTTGGAAGAACTCAGGTACACCATAAATCCCAGAAATCTCATAGCATATGGAAGTCCTTGCAATACTTACTGATATTCGCTGTACAGCGACGTTACCTCCCTAATATTTGAAAAAGTAATTTAACATATTTAAGAACGTCCTTCCCCGCAGAGGAACGGTTTCGAACCTAGGCCAATTTATGTGGGATATGTGGAGAAAAATGGCACTGGGACAAGTTTTTTTCCGAGCAGTTATTTGCTTGTACGTCTGTTAATGTTTTTCTGCTTGTGTTCCATACTTATGTGTCATTTATTTAGCACCGATGCTATGTAACTTCAGTAGTTGACAGCATTGTTAAATAAAACACGTCTTTCAAGAAGTGTAATTTTCGTGATAACAGTCAACGTTACAGCCAGAGACGCAATTCTAAAACGTTATGACATACAAAGTTGCCCCTGCAGGGAAGAAATGTTCATTCATTACGTGATAAAAAGCAATTAAATTACACGGAATTTATTTGATAGCACAACCTGCATTACTTTGCCTTTATTGTATTTTGTTACTAGGCAACCGCATATAAACGGGTCGATTTGTAGACTCTAATACTTGCGCCTAGAGCGGCCCTCTGCTGGACATTGCCACCGGACGTTAAGCTTAACGGGTTCTATAAAGCAGACCGTAATAAAGAGGGTAGTAGCCTTGCAAAAGAAACGAAGAGTCTGTCCTTTAAATTAAAGAAGTTATGACTTGACGGAAGAGAGCCTCAGTGATATTTTGCCTAGGTCGTTTTTTTATTTATGAGTAAAACAAGTGATGAGGAATTGAGGCTGGATTTCTGTTTATGTGAAACTAATTTTATGGTACCTGAAATCGGACGTTTAACACCACCAATAACAGTGTTCGCCACTGGGTACAACCTGAGAACATAAAGAAACCGTGCAATTCCGAGGGCTGTGTAACAGTTTCGTAAGGAAGGAAATTTTACTGATAAGGATTCTTAAAGCATGCGCCCAGTCTCCATATTGGCTGTACGCAAATGCTTAGTAGGGGCTTCGCAAATTACTTTCGAAACACGACTCTACTACTGTCGTCATGTCTGTCCATCTGTGTGTCCGTCCGTCACTCCCTTAGGGCAGATAGTCGCGAAATTTCATATTTGTGATTTGATTAAAATTTGTCGACAAAATCCGATTTTGGTTAAAACGTGACAAAATTACGTACACTTTAGAAGAAGGCCTACGCGCATTTGTGTGGTTGGTCTTTGTAATGGAGATAGTGTTTTCTGTGAGGTACGAGCTAGGGAAGACGAAATACCTGAGGATTTAAAAAAACAACTGAGAGAGACTGTGTTCTCTGTGAGGTACGAGGCGAGGCCGAAGAAACCGTTGTAAATTTGAAAATAACAAATGAAACACATTGTATTCTCTGTGAGGTACGAAGCAAGGCTGAAGAGACAGTTGAAAATTTAAAAATAACAACTGAGACTGTTCTCTATGTAGCACGAACTGAGGCTGAAGAAACAATTAACGATCTAAATATAAAAATCTGCATGATCGACTCTAACTTTTAGCTAAGTTATTGAGATAACATAGCAGGGACAATACCAGAGAACGCGCCAGAAATGTTATGCTTTGCGGATATTTCGTAACTTGTTCATTATACTCGCTGCTACCCTGCGTATCTGAAGACTGTCTTTTTAACCTTTTAAAGCCTAGCGGTAACTTTACGTACCACCAGGTTTAACATTAAAAAATTCTACGTGGTGCCCACATTGTGTTTATGTGTTTTGTACGGATCTCAGAACAAACAGCAACTTTTGCCTTATAAAACATTAAGAGACTGGTTTTTATAACCGAAGTGGAGAGTGTTTACAGCGCGGTACGCACTGAGTCCTTATATAAAACAGATACGCTTCGTCTTTAAAGGGTTAATTCGCAAACAGAGGATGTGCCATGCTGGACGATAAGGGATCCATGAAGATGCAGGCAGCAGTTTCCTCCAGAACCTTGGTAGCTATTTACCAGCCTGTATGACGTCACATTTCAGAAGCCTTAGGATACAGCACATGTTTATTATCAAGCGTATTTTATACGAAATGTAAAGTTAGCGACCTCACAGAGGCAGAAGAATCAAACACAAACGACCATTTTTCCTCCGGTAATGACAATGTCTGCTGTTGTTTCGATCGGAGTCCTGCGTGGAATATTTATGTTTTCCTTCGCGTTTGGTAGACGATACACTGTCATAATGAGCCTTTTATTCGAAGTAGGCTTGTCAGAACTGACCGAGTGGTGGTCATATGGCTGGATTCCCACGCCAGAGCAACTTGCTGTCCGTATCGTTCATTTCATTTAAGTGTACGCTTTTCCACCCTCTTGTACAGCGTGCAGTTCTCTTACGTAGTCTGTGGTTTCACTTGAAGTAACCAACGACAATTACTTTCACATTTATCTGACTTAGTAGTTTAATTCTATACATTAACATCTTGAGAGAAGCCGGTATAGCTCAGTCACGAACGTGAAAAGACTAGGGCCTGGGTGTTCAGGGAATCGGGGCTTCATTTTCTGTAGGGGCAGATATTTTTTTCTTTTTCCTCCACGGAGTACGTAACGGTTCTAGGATCCATCGTGACTCCAATCTACTGTTCTACTGCAGCAGTTTCTCTACAGTAACCTAAAGCGGTCGTGACGTGAAGCTGACCATTCACTTCCACATAATGGCGAGATTACGAATACATGGAGCTACACCTTAACGCAATGAGGTCCCTGTGCTTTGTATTATATATTTTTCCAATTGGAATTATTTGTTACTGACTCAGTTAATAACAGTGTGGTCATTCTTATTCTATAACTTCACCCCTTCCCCCCCCACCCCCGTGCGCAGGGACAGTAACACCTTTAGCTTTTAAGTGACGTTCATCATGTCTTTATTAGTCAGATCTGTGACATGTTACTGCTCTTTGTATTTGGTGACAATCTGCAAGTTGGATTAATCTTCAATGACGGCGCGAACACTATTGCAATGTAAAGTGAATGATTTGGAATGCCTCGTATGTAACTGAAGTTTCATTACGTCCTTCGTATTTTCCCACGACTGGTCCCTAACCGAAACGAGATAAGTCCAGTTAATTTCGCACATTCTATTTCTACAATGTCGATTTTAATATTATCTTACCCTCTACTAGAATGGTGAATACATTTCTGGTCTCTCTCATGCACGTTACGTGCCCAACCCGTCACAGCCTCGTTGGTTTTATCACCCTAATATTATTCGATGTACAGTAAAATTTATAAAGCTATTAATTACGTATTTTTCTCTATCTTTCTAAGCTCTCAGGTCCATGTATTTGAAATATGTAGCCTAACGAAACCTTTCTCCAATTGAGCCTTGGAACAGCGCTTGTATAAATTAAGACTTACCTTTTCCGAGTACTCAACTACGTCTCTCATATTTCTGGGGTACCCGGACACCAGGTACGTCTTGGCGGCCGGCGCCATCTTCATTTCCAACATCAGTACCTCTGTCACCGTCTTGCTAGACAGCTGCCCGAAGTCCTTCATATCTGCCAGTGGACAAGAGTAAAGTGTTTTAGGTCACATAAGATTTGAGTTTGTGCCGGAGGTGAATACGAGCATCACTGTGTTCTGGGTTGTGAAGCCGTGCGCTCTCTTAGAAAACTACCGACGTTCTGGGGAACATGGCTTCATCTTCAGGGCAGAATAGACCTACAATGAAGATGGAGGAAGCAGTTCCTCCGAAACGACAGTACCGCTATGTCACACTGCATGATGTCACATCCTAGAAAACCATGACGTTCTATTTAGTGATGTCACGTTATTGTTCGGTGGCGGCATAACACTAGATCACGAGCCGTGATAGTGTGGTTGGTGATGTGTGCGAACTGCAGCGTGTGACATTCCGGGACTGGGTGCGTGTGTCAACATTCCCTTACGAAACTGTAACCGGTATCTTGTTAACAGAGCATTCGGCTGTAAGGCAGTATTTGCATATATTACAGATATTTATTTCATGATTCATTGACATGTAATAGTGTTTATTTAATGGGTCATTCGGCGGGGGCGTGAGACTGAGCACTCACCTCTATCTAGTTCCGAGGTTAAGGATGAGGAAGCTGTTTCTCCACTCCTCCATATACCTTCATGGCGTGTGCGGAAACTAATTTACTTTTATGAGAAACCATTGAGAAATGTTATCTTTTTTATTCCCATTCGAGTATTAAAGAACAATGAACTCGTGCGGGCAGAAGTTTTCGTCTGTGGAAGCGATGACAAGTACTGGTTTTGTTATTGTTACGTGAATTATATATAGACACTACAGCTGGTAAAGGTAATAAGAAGTCGCACAGAAAACTGGGAAATAACAATAGCTGGAACAGTTACTTCAGATTCTATAAAATAATTATTATTAGACCGAGGAGCATTTTCTACATCATTAATTTCCTTGGGTAGCTGCCGACACGGAAGTCCGCGAATCAATATTTGAACTTTCAACATACTTTAGCCAGTTTAGCACAACTTTCTGATGGCGGACGACATAGCTGAAAAAGCAGCTGTCTGCAGTTTCCTTGACACCTTTACTCGGACACTGACTGCAGTGGTCAGACCTCGTGACCTCGTGACCATCCGCATACTAAGCAAGTTGGATCAAGCAGTCACATTTACTGAAACTTCTTCGAATCTGGACTATAAAACCTGCTAAACCTGCGAACTATCACTATGTTGTTGGACTATTTCCATTGTCCCGCTTCACTCAAACACTACGTTTCGAAAACAGCCGGTTGAGAGTTTGCTGAAAGAGAGTCACATACGTAGTTATTTAGGCATCACTTGCACAATTGGATTCCGGTTTAACAGTTTAAGGACAGTCGTCACTGTACGTAGCACTTGCTGTAACACGAAAAGTCTGCATTTTGCCCCCAGAGAGTATGTAAGGGTTTCATAGTATTGTAAGAATTAAGCAACCATTTGCTTGAACATCTTTAGACCAGCTGGTCTTCGTAATCGAGATACAGTGTGTTTTCTGTAATGTAGGAGAGATTCGAGGGCTTCACAGTCTTGGACTACTTTGACCTTGAAGATGGAGACAAGAAGTCCCTTCAATGTTGGTATTTATATACCAGTCGACAGGGCGTCGTTTTAGAAGACGAACTTTCATCATTTAGGTGAATTTCGTCTTTGAAAAGGTCAATAACCATAGTTACCGAAACAGTGTGGGAGAACAGAGGTGCATATAGGCTTTTGGTAGGGAAACCTGAAAGAGGCCTCTTGGAAGAACTACAAGTAGATGGGAAGGAAGGGTTAGAATGGATCGTAAAGAAATTTTTGGCAGGCCGTGGGATAGATTGATCTGGCTCCGGATTGGGACGTATGGAGGGCTTTTGTGAACATGGTAATGAACTTTCGGGTTCATAAAATGCGGGAAGCTTTTTGGGTAGATTAGGACCCACTAACTTCTGGAGAAGTGCTCTGTTCTATGGAATTACTTAGTAATTAGTCAGTTCAGTGGTATCACATTCTAGACTGCGCCTAACCTCATACCACTGAAGCCGAAGGGTCATGAGTTTGCAATGCGCGAGGGGCATAAATGCATGTCTCGGAATTTCGTATGTAAGAAGAGTTTTATGGAATGCCTGACAGATTAAAGGAAATTCAGGTATTTGTAACGTTAATTGAAAGTGGCAAGCGCCTAGGCTGTGAAGAAAACTGTGTCTCTTGTTGTGACTGACGAAGGTAGAACTTTCCTGTCCTTACGTCGTTCCCTGATTCAATAATTCTAACTATTCCTCACTTACCGTCAAGTTCAGTTAATTTTGGCAGTTGAAGTTGGATTTATGAGTGAATATTGAATGACTATTCAAAATTATAATGTATTGACGGGTATCTAAGAGTGCCGAACAAAACTGCTGATTCCAGCGAAAGATTTTCCTGTTTCCACTTAATGAGAACAAAACTGAATCCATACGCAAGTTCAGCAGGGAGGTTATCAAGGATAAAGTTAGTCGGTGTGGTAATACTGACAACAGCGTCACACTCTTGCTGAATTTTCAGAAGGGAGGAGTCCGCTCGCCCAAGAAGTTACCTTGACACAGTAACAGGATCAGGAATGTTTCCGCAACAAACGGACAGCGTTTTTTGCAAGAGAAACATATGTGAACTGTTCCACGAGGTAGCCTGGTGTTCTTTCCGTCTTATTACTGATTTACGAGTATCGGACTGCTTTCGGAAGTACAGTTTAGAAGGACGATGTAGGTGTGTTTGCGTGTACGTGTTCCATTTAATGATTTTGAATGCTTTGTGGAGACTTATTTAAAGTCAGCAAGACGACCGTGCAGTTCTTGCTTAGTGTGTCGTGACACAAACTAACTACATGTTGCAGTCATTCCTGAGAAAATGTAGTCATTCAGCTGGTTAAAATATTCACCATATTTTATGGAAATCTTCGGTCTTATTTATTTAAGAATCATTTTAATATTATCCATAGATGGAAACATAGGACTTAAAATGGTCTCATCCTTTCGGACTTGTAACACATATTCGTGTGTCCCGTAGATGCTACATGTCCTGCCCATCTTGTTTTTTTTCGATTTGGTATCTCTGATAATGTTTAATGGGGAGTACAAGTTATGAGACTCTAATCTGCTGCATGGGGTTAGTTGGTGTGTGAGTGAGAGAGAGAGAGAGAGAGCGCGCGCGCGCGCGCGCGCGTGTGTGTGTGTGTGTTAGAGAGTTGTGGCAGGTTTAGGGATTCAAATTTTGACAGAATTCATCATGATTTGGGGAATTTCTTAGTAACTTCCAACCCGAATTATCACTAGGTTATGGATCTGGAGTTCGAATCCGTACAGGGGCCCTTCTATTGTGCAGATGGTCCAGACGGGGTCTGGGGCCCACCCAGCCTCCTATTCAATGGGCACCGGCAGCTATTTAAGGTATAAAGCGGCCGGAGCATGAGACTGAACAGCTCATATATTGCGGACCTTAAGAATGAGTAGAGCTGTACCTCCACTCACCCTACATACTCTCATGGCATGAACAGGAACTGCTTTACCTTTTACCTTTATGATAGAGCTAAGTTAGAATTAGAATTCTACATCCAGTGACCCTTTGCTCACCGATGGTCAATTGACCTTTGCAGGACATTACAATGGAACACAGTTATACACAGTTCGGTAAGTCATCCATACAAAGCCTGACCAACGGTATCTAGTCCAAACGTGTCTCGTTGTTACGTCTGAAAAAAGATACACAGGCTGCTTGCCAGGGCTTTCGCCTTAAGTGGACGTGTTAATTGATTGCCGTACACATTGTCAAGAAAACAAAGTAACTGTTTACTCAGGAAAAATTTCTTCCTTTTTTATTGGTACAAATCGGAAGATATTAGTGTGGAAAGGAATATAAATTCTGTTCTTTAGTTTTTACGCTTCCTCTAAGAATGATTGTGTCATACGCCTGTTAACTTCATGTCTGCCTGTTTGCTGCCTGTCTGTCTATGTATAACAACTCGACAGACAGAACAGATTTTCATAAGTTTGGAATATATTTGAGTTCTGGTACAATTCGCTGACACATTCCAATTTTACTTAAAACTTGACATGTGAAGACCTGAGGTCTTCGCTCTTCTGGTACAAATCGGAAGATATTAGTGTGGAAAGGAATATAAATTCTGTTCTTTAGTTTTTACGCTTCCTCTAAGAATGATTGTGTCATACGCCTGTTGATAGAGCTAAGTTAGAATTAGAATTCTACATCCAGTGACCCTTTGCTCACCGATGGTCAATTGACCTTTGCAGGACATTACAATGGAACACAGTTATACACAGTTCGGTAAGTCATCCATACAAAGCCTGACCAACGGTATCTAGTCCAAACGTGTCTCGTTGTTACGTCTGAAAAAAGATACACAGGCTGCTTGCCAGGGCTTTCGCCTTAAGTGGACGTGTTAATTGATTGCCGTACACATTGTCAAGAAAACAAAGTAACTGTTTACTCAGGAAAAATTTCTTCCTTTTTTATTGGTACAAATCGGAAGATATTAGTGTGGAAAGGAATATAAATTCTGTTCTTTAGTTTTTACGCTTCCTCTAAGAATGATTGTGTCATACGCCTGTTAACTTCATGTCTGCCTGTTTGCTGCCTGTCTGTCTATGTATAACAACTCGACAGACAGAACAGATTTTCATAAGTTTGGAATATATTTGAGTTCTGGTACAATTCGCTGACACATTCCAATTTTACTTAAAACTTGACATGTGAAGACCTGAGGTCTTCGCTCTTCTGAGATGTTACGCGGCGTAAGTTGTTAGTTGGTTATCGACGTTTCGGGACAATTTACCGGTTCCATCTTCAATGGTCAAGCACTGCCTCAATCATCAAGAAATTTTTGACCGTCGAAGATGGGACCTATAAGTTGTCCCGAAACTTCGGTAACCAAGCACCTACCTACGCCGCTTAATATCCAAGAAGAGCGAAGGTTTCAAGAACACCACGGCAAAAGCTTCAAATCTTAAATGTGAAGACCTGCATATGTTTCTTACCGTATGTGAAGCGTAACCCGCTAAATAGTTATCGGAGGGAAACATTTTCGAACGGCATTTCTAGATAAAAATAGAACACACTCTGCGCTTAATATATTATACTGAATGACACGTATATTAAGGTTTTGTAGTAAACAATATGTGGAGACAAATTTTCAGCTGCTTTGCCGTCTCTTATTCGCCTACACTTCTCCGCGACCCCTTTGGACTGTTGCATTTATTTATGGCTTCAATTGGCAATTTCACGTTAATCATGCATCCGAGTTCACAGTCTTTCTAAATATGTGTACTAAAATCAAATCAGTATTTATCAGTTGATTCAAACTGTACGGAAGGCTGTCTCTGCTTAACCCCGGGCTTTTGCAGTACGCTGCTTTTATATCTAATTATACAAATATGTTAATCGTACAGTTTCTCAGTCTACCACCCGTGTTTACCAGTAATGGAAACACCGCTTCAAATGTCATATCAAATTTTATAATATAATCACTCACTGAGAACTAATGGGGTCTTACGGTGTCTTTCAAGCGAGCAAAGCCATGTTCTGTCTGATGGTAGCGAACTTTCTTTAATTTTATCGTCAATGTTGCAGTCTACAAGAACGGACAAGAGGTGAAAAATTGCAAGTGAGTTACCGAGTTTAACATTTATTGGGAAAGAAGTAAGTCTGTTCAGGTCGTTTTTTTTTTGCATAACAGAACATGTGACCGGTATTAAAATTTATTTTCGGTCTATAACATAGAACATCGATAAAAATATTTCAGTTAACTACAAATTTATACTGTGTATGGAACATTTATGTGCTGTACAAGAACAAGAGTGGTGTTTCACTAGTGTGACACAAATTCAGGGTTGTGATTTCAACATTTTTCTGCTTGTGAATTAACTGAACTAAATGTAAGGCTCTTTTCAGGTGACCATAAATATGCAAGCAATGGGTCTGAAAAAGATATTCGCCTTTTATGAATCTTAACACATGCAGGTTCTGGAATGCAGGCACTACATATGTGGATGTGATGTCTTTCGTGGATTAATAAGAGCTAGCTAAAATTCTGCAACTTTTTACGAAAAAAAGCTGGGACACTTTACTTGACAGTCGAATTTCTTGTAGTGTGAATTGTGACCACATTGGCTTTGAAAAATATACTTAGTGGCCTTTATTTTGTGTCTACAGAAATTTATATTTGAATAGTCAAATATTTTCATTCTAACAGAGAAAATGTACTATTATAAGTTTTCTTTTTTGGGGTGCTTAAGTTGCCTCACCCCGAAATTTGCTGACAGTATTGCCTGATATTTTTAGGCGAGAATCAATGTTTTGCTAACTGGACAGTATTCAGAAATTCTTATTTTTAATTCGTTCCATTTTCATCTGGAGGCTGTGAAGACTTGTTTGTAAACTAGGGTTAGATATTGCCTTATTTTACACGTGATTAGATACGCCATTAATTTTTATGTGACAATGCTTAAATAGTCTAATTATTAAAGTTATTGAAACTTAAGGAATTTGGCTGTGTTTTTGTCTTTTTATTGGAATGTGTCACATAATCGACCACTCAAGCTTTACGTTCTCTTTGCAGATTATTTTACTATATTATCCTTATCGTAGCTTGGTAATCTACGTGCCAGGTCTGCTTACGTCACTTCCGATTTGTCATGTGATTGTTTTAAGAAGTAATTACGGGGTTGTAGCTTGTATGCAAATCATTTATGTACTATAAAAGAACAAAATGTTGCGTCACTTTTTTGCGTGAAAGACTATAGCAGCTTTTTAATCAAATGCATCATAAATTTATCTTATTTATTTAAACAGTACTTTCCTTATCGAAATTTTTATCCTAACCTTATGATGGGCAACGATAATGACATATGCCACCTGATTTAACATTAAAGAATTCAACAGTTTGCCCAGAGAGAATGTTACTTTCATCTGGTTCTCGGAATATTCGACAGTAATTGTCCTGTATAACATTAGTCGAGTTAACTACATAAGAGTTATGTGGTGTATTGTCTGTTAAGTTACGACCCAAAATTTATATGCTATTGAGATCAGTTCCACTTCTTAAAGGCTGAGTTACGCTGAATTCATTATCCAACGCAAATCATTTATAAATTATTTGTAAAAAAATAACCACATTTAAACAACTCTACTTAAATTGATAAGTTATCAATTTGAGTAAGTACATGTAACGACACCAAAATGCACGCCTTGCTACAGAGATGTGTTAAAACATGAATTTGAGTGCTTTATCACAAATAATTTGAACAGCCGTGGCGGACAGTGGCGTGCGTGCAGCGTGCTAACTGTAGCAATGTTATACGGGCCCATGTTGGTCTGGCTTGGTACTTGGATGGCCAGGTTATAATCTCACCGTTACCAATGGCGTACTGCTGTAGGAGGTCTGTCATGTTTATGTGCGTGATTCCTCTCTTCTCCTGCATCAGGTTATCACAGTGTGTCACCTTACCACTCCCTGGTCCTCCTGGAATGGGGACATGACATTAGGTTTACAGTTTCTGTGTTCGAAATCCATGCGGTGGAAAAGAGAATATTACATACAAGAATAGGCGAAAGAAATAGGAAATCTGAAGTTTTTACTTTTGTTGTCTTCCCATGTTATTTTTTAAATGTGTGTCGTTTAAAAACGCTGCTAATTGTTGAGATGGCATATCGTCTGTGGTAGATGAACGATTTGGCATGGAGCGTTGTTCGGATGGTACTGAAGGGAGAAAACCGAAGTATTCGGAGAGCCTCCTGTCCCACTGCCAATTTGTCCACCCAAAATTCCATGTGCACTAACTTGGTATTGAACCGAGGCTACGCGATGATCTTCTGTGTTATGAGGCCTTGCAGTCTCTTAGGTGGCTGGCAAAATTTCGAAGGAGAAATACTGCCTCCAGTTTCAGAGTGAAAGACGAAAGCACTGTTCTCAGCTTCCGCCTGAACCAAATGAAATCGCCCTGAAAATGGTGGCAACAGATTTCTCCGAAACGGGGGAACAGACACATTACATTGCAGTTTGTAAACACCCAGAAGACCATGGGCATAAACATGATGATTTAATACATCGAAATAGGCCGTTTTTGATTAAATGATTTAACATAACTTAGAATTAATATCGTTAAGTGGAAGGAATATATTATATGTACTCTCATGTGATGTTTATTGCTATGCTGTCGGGCAAGAAACACTGGTTCGATGTCTTTGCACGAAGGTTTCCTTCAAAAAAGTTGTGTCTTACCCAAGACGAATATAACGGGCACTTTCGGCACTTCAAATTTGACGTGGCCGCCGTTATGCATTGGGAACTGGCCATCTGGTGGTGTAGTAGCAAAGCGTGGGTCCTCTTCCATACGACCCCATGCCTCGCGGCCCCCATGCTGCTGACCCTCGAAGACCTGCGAGCCATTCTGTTGTTCTGTAAACACATAAAATACAACGCGAATTTTTAGCTTATGATATATAAAGCGTAATAATTGAAATGTTGTCTGTAGACTGGCCCCATGTGGCAAATCATTACAGTCACAGAAACATACGCCATGTGACACTGACTGACGAAGTAAATCTGTCGTTATGAAGCAGTCGAGAGGAACATATGATTCGGTCGGTATTGCAGCTTGTAGTTGTGTCGATAATAATGTTGTGTGTATATGGAAATGCATCTTATTATATCAAGCTCTCTTGCAAGAAATTTTCAAGTTTATGGATTAAAATAATAAATTCATAATATTATTTTTGAGTTATGATTTATAAAAAAGAATTAGTGCGAGTGTTATTTGTGGAAATCAGACCTATAAGTGGAAATTGTGGGAAGTTTCATTTAAAATTTTGAGGGTTTTTTTTTCTAAGGACAGTGCCCGTAAAAGAATCCGTTCGGCAGGGAAAAGCAGCAGACGAATCGTTTATATTCATTTATTATGGTGTAGACTTACTAATTACAAGTGGAATGAAAAGTCGAATGACGGGTGCAATGATGCTTATAAATGGTGAGGTATAGCAAGTTAAGGAGTGCTGATGTCCAGGCGTTCACTCGAATTGTCTGAGGAAAGTCATGAAAAACATTTAGATCCCAGATTACTTATGGCAACAGAACTTTTGCTGAGGCAAGATGGCGGCCATGCAATTTTTTTAACGTTCTCTTTGATGAACCGCTGGCACTAGGTACATTAAATGCGGGATGAAAATAAATCAGTAAGGTTGCTACATGTTTTTGATGTCTTATATTTTGTAAGTAAACAATTACTAAGATGGCAACAAAATACGGCTTTTTGAGGTTATACCGGACACATTTACAGAAGGCTATAGAGAATCCTCATTAAAATAAAACTGAATACCAGTAATATTAGTAAAGGACATCCATAAGTAGATATCTATTTAACAGGAAAGTCAGCTTTGAATTTTGCTGCGAAATTTTTTAAATCATATTTCTCCTCACGAAACCAAATATTTCATGTAATAAAAATTTTTCGTGACTTTTTGTATGGTTTCGAAAAATTTGTTTTGCATTCTGAACAGTGAAATATCTCGGAGAAGTTATTTGAATTTAAGGGGAATTAACCCTGAGTGAAATGGAAAGGAAACTGGTAACTGGAAGCATCAGGGTTTAATAAATAGGGTGAATCAATGAAACATGTATGCTGGACCGATGAGGTAAGCTATGAAAGGAGTTCACAGGCGAGCAAAGACTGTGGCGGGGGGGGGGGGGGTATTATTATAAAGGATAATGGGCTGTAGGTTTTTTGATGTAAGGCAAACTGGCTTAGAATAGATCCAGTGTCATATTATATTGTTATAATGCCGAACTTTCGCGTTTTGTAATACCATCTCTTTTTCATAAAGGAATTTGAATGTAGATGAGTCAGTTATCGCTCGGCGTCTTGAAAGAACAGGGCAAGCTGTGAAACTTGTGATCACTAATCGAGATTAAAGTGTACCCGTACATCTGCATGTATGTTTCGGTTACTTATTCTTTGTAAATCGGAATCGATTTTATTCAATTTCAATTATTTTATTCCTTAATTTTAAGCAGTTTTGTTTACTCACGTTTTTAAGACTAACACATGTGGAATATGTGAGAAATTCGCACATAATTTTAGTTGGAAAACCTGAGGGAAAAGACAGCTTCGGAGACATAGGCATAGATGGGAGGGTAATATTAAGACAACTATGAAAGGGATAGGTTGTGAGGAAGTTGAGTGGATGCATGTGGATTAGGATAGAGTCTAGTGGCGCGCTTTTCTGGTGTATATGACGGATGTTCTGGTTTGGTAAGGGGCCAGGAGGTTCTTGACTAACCGAGCAGTGCTTCAGTCAATTGATTTACTTGATTTTAGTCACCACTTGAACTAAAATACTGACACGGCTGAAAGATTCAACACATCCCACATATGTAATCACTGGAAGAGCAAGGACATTGTATTTCTTTACACGATGTCTTTCAATTATATCGCAGTGGGTGAAAGGTAACAAGATAATCAATTCAGTATGTTCGAGACGGATGAAATTAGCTGGGAGGCGTATGTTTGGGGGGGGGGGCCGCGGTGACGCAGTTGGTTGAGGCGCTGTGTTACAAGCCGGCAGGTCGTGGGTTCGATTCCCGATGGTATCAATGGGATTTTTCATTGACCTAATCCTTCCGGCCGCACTATGGCCCTAGGGTCGACTCAGACTCTAACAGAAATGAATACCAAGAATATTTCCTGGGCGGTAAAGGCGGCCGGTGCGTACGGCTGACAATCTTACCACCTTCATGTGCCCATTGTCTTGAAATCTAGGAGCTTCAGCATCCTGGAACCCTCAGGGCCTGTCCAGGCCAGTAATGGGATTGTTTTACCTTTTAGCGTATGTTTTATTCCATTCGATCGCTATTTACAGAATTATAACTTACGTTTATGTCTACTTTTTGTGGAATTTTTGACATACCTGTGTCCAGACAGATGCCCATAGTCCAGGAAATATCCGCAGTTCCAGCAGCGGCTGATGCGTTAGTCTGCACAGTATATCTCGATTCACCAATTGTTAAACACGCGACGTAAAGACAACGCACTACGACTTACGTCCCGATGCTGTCGCAAGTCCTAAGCTCACTCTACATTTGCGCAACTTCATTGTATAATCGAACTCATCATCTTGAGAAATAACTACATTGTCCTATACGTGGTCCTATAGAATCGAAATCCATACCACACGTCAGTCTAAATTCATTTCCTCTTTTTACTCATGCTTCAAGTTGTCCTTTCTTTACATTCCATAAGAATTCACTAGTTTTACACTGTATTTATGTTGTGATATTTGCATTAGATGTAGTTTGTTCCAGCAATGGAGAGGCTAAGAACGTTTGCACAACCAGTAGCAATACTGGTCTATACATTCGTCCAAATGTTTTTTGAGTATGTGTTTGAACATCCAGAAATTCAGTAATTCACCCGCTGCGTAGAACTGCCCTCCCGACAAGGTGTTAGCGTGTATCAAAATATTTAGATTTTCAGTTCAGTATTTGTCGCGTTACACAAACAGCACATGCAGTATAGTTTTATGCTATCAGTGGCCACTGGTCAACTGATGCTAGCATGAAAATCGCGCACTCGGTTCAGGCGGTTGGGTGAAGAATTGACGTTGTTTCGTTTGAATAATATATGCGTCCTTCCTACTCGAGAACCCCTGCACCCCGCGGCTACCTGATGGGACCACCGTTTGTCGGGTACACACTGGCCCACGCTGCCGTGAGTAGCGCCACGACGCCGCCGTTTTCTGGTCAGTACTAGTGGACGTGTGGTTAAAGAGCGGAAACTTTACCGGGCGGGGCGTCGTTATGGGAGACGAAGTGGTAACCATGCGCAGGTGTGGGGTGACAGAAGATTTGCGGTTTTTAAACAGTTATGTTTTTGTTATCTTGGTTACTAGGCAACGGAATTGTAGGTCTGTGTCCACTGAGAATACAGTAATGTATTGGTTTGTTCCACTGTTTGATAAAAGACTTGTCAGGCAGTTGCGTGGTAAGGAAGCGAGCTTATCACAGCCCGACCTCCTTCGCAGAAGCCGAACTCACACGCCATTAGATTCTCTAACACTGTATCACTCCTGCTCGTTGCCGATAATTATCAAGGTGAATGTATGTCTCTCATGCGTTGTTTTACGGCGCTGTCAAATAAAATCAAATGAAATCAAGAAGGTATTAGTAAAGTAAAATTGTACAGAGGGCTGTATCTGCTTAACACGGAGTTATTGTAGTTCACAGCCTTTATGTCTAGTTCTACACAATATTTTTATATATCTGTACCCAATGTTCCCTCTAAGCTGCGCGGGTGCGCGGCCGCGCAGTAAATGATATGCTCCCGCGCACATTGAATTGTTGCCGCACAGCTGAAGTTTGCTAATTATGCATATTACAGCAAACTTGTAAAGTGCCGCGCAGTCGTCAGGTCGTGTAAAAATTTTCTGCTCAGAGCAGTAGCAGGTCCGTGTAGCTGTAAAAAAAAATTAGAGGGAACGTTGTACCTCGATCTACTACCCGCATTTTCAGTACCAAAATTGTCTCTCCAAGCCTTAGAGACCAAATTTGATGGCGTTGTCATTCCCTCAGGCCATGTGCGATGACTCATGGATTGAAAGGGGCGTGGGAGGAGTCGATCATGGCCTGTTTGAAGGTGCGGTGCCGGCACTTACCTGGAGACGCTGAGTAAAAGCATGTGAAATCTGTCATGGTAGTCAGTGTCTCGGCCAACATTCGAACCGGGGAGCTCCTGCATATAAACCAGCCAAAATAATACAATATTGCCCTTGTATGCAGTCCCTCTTGAGTCGAGTAGATTTTAGGAAAATTAAATTGTAATCACGTTACAGTTGAAGGCTACATTGCTCATATATAAGCAATTTCAGAGGCACACCTCGGAGAAGGCGTCAGTGTGCGAATTCTCTCATATATTCCTGTAGAGAAGTTAACTCTCCCATAAGCTTTACAAATCAGAATATGAGTAGGCCTGTCATTCAAATTTATTTTACAAGTGCCTGCTACGTACCCGTTATACTACTTGAATTATTCTACAAATTATATAGCTCTTCATTATGTAATTTTCTCTATCTCTTGCTAGTTTATTTTTCTTAGGTCGGATATGTTTGCCATACTTTATTCTCGAAAACTCAAGTTGTCCTCGTTGTAAGGTACCAAGATGCACGCCCATGTACAGTGACGAGTAGTGCTAGTATTTTATGGACTGCTTCAGCATGCTTCCTTAGAGACTGAGAAAAACCGCTAAAACGGAAATCAGTGAAGTCGGTCTCCGATCCCACCGAGTAAAGCGCGCCCTCCTGTCGACGGAGTATTTCGATAATTTATTGCTTTTATATTCTGCCTCGTGCACAGCTACCTGCAATGATTTAAAGTAAAAGAAAACAAAAAGCCAAAGTTGTCCTTGTGCATAATAAACACCTTGTCGTGAAGCCATGTGGTCATTCTTAATCTCGGCACCAAATAGAGATGAAGATGGGACTGATAGGTTGCCCCGAAACGTCAGTAAGAAACTACCATTCTATGCAGCGTAAAATCCCAAAAAAGAACAGATCTCATACATGAAGTGGTTTTTTTGTCCAATCACAAAACTCAAAAACCACCCAACTACATTTTATGTAGAGAGAAACCGTAACTGTCTCTAATTATCTTCCTACGTAAGTATTTCGGCCCATCTGGGCCATTATCAGTGAGCTTAGAGTTATTCTCTTTTTTATTTTCGTAGGTGTGAACTAATCGTGTCTGTTTGGCCGTCACGGGAAACTCCTTAATAATGGCCCAGAGGGGCTGAAACGTGTAACAGGATGGTTACTGAAAATAAGGGGCTTTTCCTAAAGATTCCGTTTTTCGTAGGTTTTGATTCTTGTGAATGAATGTAGAACGATACCGTAACACAACGCTGTAAGACAGTTTTCTTTGTGTTTTGTTAAGTGGGCCTACCCATTGTACCGAAAAATATTTGAAGCAGAAATAATAGATCTTAATTTGCTCTGTATTTTATATAATGTAACAAGTTTTTACGATGTGTCGCTTTTAATAACTTAGAGTTCTTTTTCAGTAGCGAGCCTAGAGACACGTTTACGTGCATATGCGCCATCATAGCAATTTTGTTCGATCGCGTTTTGCTTTATGATATCAAATATTTATATAGAACAGAAAGGAAAACTCTGTGCTTTGACAGTACCACTATATTACTTCCAATAGCATTGAAACCTCTAAGGAAAGTTACATTTAGTGTAAAAGAACGGTATATATCAAGGTAGGCTTACTATAATAATGAATGTCAGGAAGCAAACATAAATGTTTGTAAGTTTCCTCCCAGTGAAATAGGTGGCCTGCAATTTCGTGCAGATCAATCCCATAATATTTACGTAGCAAACACACTTCAGTGGCGTAGCGTACATGTTTATTTTTCTGGACCCGATAACGCTGTCGGAGAAACGGATTCTTGCCCGTCGTTTCCGTTCTCAACCAAAATGTTCAAGTAAATTTCTCTTTATTCTCTGTATACCGCGTGGCCGTGAATAATACAAGTGTGTTTGAATTAACCAACACTTCTCTACGCTTTATACCCTTCACCAGTTACGTGTGTTTCGATGCTTAATTCGTGTCATCAGTGACTGTATTATGTGTTACCCTAAATATCACGCGCATGGAAATGTATTTACATTATGAGTTTTACCCCCTTGAGACCTCCTTTATTCAGATTATAGCCTACTGGTTTGTAGCAATTTCTATATTTAGACTGTAACAGTGATTAGAGCGTTTAAAATAGCTTAAAGTTGTGTCCTTGATCCTTTTTAACTGAAAGACTGGTAATGGTAATACTGTATTAACAACCAATGTTACGCTAGTTTTGGAACTGAGAATTTCGTAAATAATTAGTTTTGAAACTGGGGCACGGACATACGACTATTTATATTTCGGGTTCCTGGCTTTATTTTTTTTCTTTTAATTTGAACTCCGGAATTGTAAGTTGTTAAAATAGAATGCGTTTTATTCTTTATGCGAATTAGAACATCTGTTTAGAAAGGATATAGACTTCAGCATACCAGTGATGCCTTGACCAAATTTTCTTAAACGAATTGTTCTTAGAATAGAAGAAACTTTCGTAACTTGATTCGCAAAAGCAGTAGTGTTCAGTGGAATGAGACGATTTGCAAGCAGACGCTGGGGCACAGTCACCGTATCTTATTCACAGTAATACACCTTCCAGGAAAGTTGCTATGGTAATAAAAGGATGGAGGAGTCTAGGGCCCGAAATTGGGATGCCATGTCATAGTAGTAATAAAGCTAAACTTCAGCCTGTAACGTACCATGAAGGCACAGTGAGGGGGGTAGATGGGTAGCTGTACCCATCTTAACCTCGGCGCTAGGTGGAGGGTGGGTGGTCAACTCCACACCTCGAACGCTTTACCCCTGGGAAGAAGCCCAGGTACTCATTGTAGAGGAGGCTGGGTGGGCCCCAGGGCTGGTCTGAACGTACATGGAGAACATAAAATCTCTTGCCCCCCCCCCAGGGGTTCGAACCCTGGACTATGCAGCCTGTAGCTAGTAGGAGTGGTAGTAGCAACATCAGCAGTAGTAGTAACAGGCCGAGCAAATATGGGCTGCAAGAGACTTGTATCTTCTCCAATACCGTCCGTAATGTCACTGGGGTCCATACAGCTTTCTCTCGGTGGGTATATGGGGTCTTTTTTCCCGGGACTAAAGCGGCCAAGGCGTGAAGGTGAGAGCTCACATTTATCCAGTGCAGAGATTAGGAATGCGTGGAGCTGTATTTCTGCTATCCCTTACGTGCTAGTAGCATGGTGGTCAATTAAGCAGTGGCAACTTCAAATTCGTTGTGGTGTTTTAAATAGCACCGATTCCACTGGGGCGTTGGGCAACAGGTGTTGAAACAGGATGTTAACACATTCTGTAACGCTGTCATAGCGCAGACGGTCAGTCGCCATCTGTTTACTTTGGAGGGCTGGGTTCGCTGCCAGAAAAGTCCACGTGCAATATGTAGTGGACAAAGCCGTAAAGAGGCAGATTTTTGCCTCAGCATTTCTACGCTCAGTTATCAATTTCACCCCCATCAAATATTTCACACTGACTGATCTTTCATTCACAGAATGGACAGTAGACCCATCAGACGCCGCAGTTCCACAGAACAATTCATGCATTACAGGTGCTTCCTGTAGGTATTGAGGTACTATATCTCATTACATGCCTGTTAATTCCCTGACCCCCAGGCTGAATAATTCTCATTTCCATTCGCTGATTCAGAATGGCTCGTTTGGTGCAAAGTAATCGTGGCTGTAATCATGCATATGGATAATAGTAATTAAACTGTAGGGTCTTCACAAAAAGACTAGAACTGTACACACAGCGGGTGGGATGTGTACATTAACGCTGCATGTTCTTGTCAAGCTCTGACACAAGTAAATACTTGACTTTACATATTGACATTCCGCAGTGAAATGTCGTAGTGGTCAACGTAATGTTACCTGCATACATAAGCTAAAACCAAAATTAATTTACTAGTATGTTTCTGTACTCGATATTTTTCTTCTACCAGGAATTTTGATTACATAAGCCGTAGATATTTGTGTAATTTTGTTGTTATGGAATAAATATTAGGAAAAATATTCTATATTATTGGGGTAAAGTTTTTGAAATCATGAAAATTATTCTTAAGTTTCATAGATTTTAGAATGTGACGCTGTGCCTCTTGGTAAATAGCTACCGATATTTTGGAGGAGCTGTCTACCTGCATCTTCAGGACCTAAGTCGTCTAAAATTTTTCTTGTGTTGCTTGGACTCTGAAGATGGAAGCAACAAACTCCTCGCAAACTTCGATAACTATGTACCAATCAACATGGCGTCATAACCCAGAAGACTTGAATTTTCATCGACGCCGCTGTGAGAATTTCAATATCGTAAAAATGTTCTTATATTCATTGTACAATATTAGTGTATAATTCATGCAGCTCCGGTGTGTGAGTACTGTACAGTTTAATTGTGTATTAGACTCCACAACATGACGTTAAAGCATAGAATTTCAACAATCTAATATTTAGAATTTCCACATCAAACACTCTCTCCGCTTCTGACAATAATGCCCTCACAATTACGACACGGTCACTTACATAAGCGACCTTGCATATGAGGTGTCTCATAAAGGCAGCTTTGTGCGTGTGCTCTGTATTAGCATTGGTACTCATTACCCGTTAACAAATTTGGATATCCAGTGAGTCCTGCGGTTTGTTTGCTTTTTTTGTCATTTTCAAGGGAATATTTCCGAGAAGTATGGGTCAATATTCTTTTTGTCAGTTGTTTTAATTTTTGTCTGTTCTATATTTTTTGTGGCCTCTCTTGAATCCACGCTCTATGGACATATCAGTAGTATAAGTGTTCGTAGTGTACGTACTTGTCACGGAGTATGGAACTTGACCAAGATGACACTTCAAATTCGCAACACAATACCAAACTACGGGTTTGCTAAAATGGACATGATAGCTCCTTTCATCACATCAGGGTACAATCGTCCTTCTACTTACGAACGACGTGTTTTCCAGACTGTGTACTTAAATTGGAGATACCTTGTACATAAAGTTATGTGTGTGCGTGCGTGCGTGTGTATATATATATATATATATAT
This sequence comes from Coptotermes formosanus, assembly GCA_013340265.1. NCBI lineage: Eukaryota > Metazoa > Arthropoda > Insecta > Blattodea > Rhinotermitidae > Coptotermes > Coptotermes formosanus. Next base: position 1,345,380 of record BLKM01000971.1, read on the forward strand.
ATGAGTTAAGATGCTCTCACACGACAGTCCTGGTAGCTCTGTCTCATACTAAGCGATTCCGCATTCGACCGCTGGGACTGGCCATTATGACTGAAACTGTTTGAATTTTTCTATGGGATTTGCAGATAAATGCAAGACAGTACGTTAAAGTACTTCTTGACTTATAAGTTACACACCATTCTATCAGTCACTGTCGTCATGACATTATAATCGTTAAGCTGCTATGTATAAAGACATGGATGGTTGCTGTAGACCTGCGTGTTTCTTTGAAGGTTGTTGCATAACAGTAAGTTTTAAAACAATGATACATAGTCAAATTTAGACATTATGTGACACGTATAAATTTACCTATATAATTCAACTACCAAAAATGTAATTTATTTCATTAAATAATCACAAAATATGTGTGTATACATACCCCTATATATAGGCTTAGAGTCGAACTCGGTTATAACCTCACGAAGGGGACTGAATATTTTGTGTCCTTACAAACGAGTGTCGTTACAACCGAGTAATGTAACGTTATGGCTAAGAGTGAGGAATTAATTGGTACCACAGAATGTCTGACGGTATAGGCGAGGTGTCGTATACACGGATGTCATTATAACCGGGTTCGACTGTATATATGTGTATGTATATATATATGTACACATATATGTAGCAATGGAATAATAAATGTTCCAGTAAACATTTTACTCACCCTGCGTCAATATATATATATAGTTTTATTTCTTTTAAAAGTTTTAGAAATTGTATCAACTTCAGGCTATCTGCATTTTAAAAAGTTTTTAAGCGGAGGTACAATCATTGCCTGTGTGTAGGCATACATGTATATAGCCCGAAACATATAGGCCTCTATATGTGTACCTACAATATTCGATTTTATGGCAGTCTTGTTTCTGTGAAAGTTTTAATAGAACTGGTATTATTCCAAAAGCAGTAAATTAACCCTTTAAAGACGAAGCGTATATGTTATATATAAGGACTCAGTGCGTACCGCGCTGTAAACACTCTCCACTTCGGTTATAAAAACCAATCTCTTAATGTTTTATAAGGCAAAAGTTGCTGTTTGTTCTGAGATCCGTACAAAACACAGAAACGCAATGTGGGCACCATGTAGAATTTTTTAATGTTAAACCTGGTGGTACGTAAAGTTACCGCTAGGCTTTAAAAGGTTAAACCGTCGGAAGCAGGAATGTACGTTAATAGCACGTATAGCACTGCGTAATTCATATTCTGGAAAACCGCGGATTTATTTTTGTGATTCCCTTTATATTTATCCGATTCGGAGAACTGAGGCGTAGAATTCGTCAGTATGGCCCCTAATTGTTCAACATGTACGTAGGTGTGTTCAGAAAACAAGGAAATCTTTCTATTCTGTTTTCATTATTGAAATCGCTGTCAGGACAGACGGTCTCCTGGCCATGCTAGGACTGACTACGTGTCTCCAGAACCTGAAACAGCAATGTTCATTATTTCTACGCGACTTTTGATGTACAGTATTGGAAAAATACGTCTCACTGTTACGTCACAGCAAAATCTATCGATTCATAGCCGTAACCGTGACCTGTCATCTATCCAATGCTTTGCATATCGAATTCTGGATTCCGAACCAATATAATATTTAAACCTCTCTCTAAACGCTTTTGTCACGACTCCAAAATACGCAGTGCACGAAAACAATGTTTGTGACCTTGCAGGTCTTACTGTGACGTAAATTTTGAATAAGTTTCGATCTGCGACAGGAGTTAACATTGGCAAGCATAGACTTTTGTCCCGTGGTTAATTTTGATTGCACAATTGCAGTGTATGAATACATGCACCTTTATCTCCATTATACCCCTACTTCTTTGTTTTGTGGTATGTAGTTGCAAGGACAACTTTGGCGCTTTATTAAAAGTTGTGTACATGAATTTGTTTTAAGCAATTTCGGCATGGAATTTATTAGTCTGACACGGTTGCTCTGAGAAGGAAAGTTTCTGAACTCTTTCAGACATTTTCGACAAATATTACAAGTTTCTTTTACACAGTGGTTAAATAAATAGTGTTAGGTAATTAACAACAAAAGGAAATATGTAAGACTCGGCTCTTGCCATATATTCAAGGAACGTTACGAGCCACTCTACAGCCTAACGTTGCTAATGTAATTTTTTGATAATGACAGCGTGCAACTGTATACGGCTTTGCTATTTAGGGATATCCCTATGCGTATTTTAAGTTCTTCATCATAAAGTCGAACATAAATGCGAACTTCTATTACTAATCACGAAAAATGCTGACAGCACGTCTATATATTTATTATGTAGTATGAAGCTGCATGTTTCAGTCTGAAAAGGCCATCGTCAGGCTGCGTGTTAAGAACTTACACGAGCAATAAAATAAAATATAAAACCATGTCTACTTCGCTTGAGATCTCATATTTTTCTTATTACATTTTATAAGTGTATAAATGATGCCTTACTTATTTTTGGAGTTGCGTTTTTGTAAAATTACTGCAGTCAATTTTTGTGCTTCAAAAATTTTAAAATTCCCCTTTACTGTTGCTTGTTTATCACCTGGATATCTGGTGACGTTGCAGCTAATGTAATTGAAGTGGTTACTGTGTGTTAAAATAGTAAGTCTTCTCCTCGCTAACAAACACTATAATGGTATTTTTGAGAGCGCAGCTTAAAATCATTGAATGTCTCACATGGAAGAGTTGGACGCGTCTCCAACCAAGTCACTTGTGCTGAAATCAGCCAGCCAGTGGAATTAATAAATTTACAGCACAAATGCATTACAGGCACATACAATTCGCAGTACTTCAGCAGAAGTTCTTTGTTTATTGATTCAGTGAGCAGTGTGTTTGAGGGCATGGTGAATTTTACACTATATTATGGGACTTGCCATCCAGTTATATTTTCACCAATTTGGACCTTACATTTTAACCCTGTGTAGTTCAATATTGCCACCATGTCTAACGTCCAAAACTGCACTTTGTTCATAGTGTGTGTTTGTGTTGTGTACAATTCTTATGATAAATGATTTCTTCCCTGTAACAGCATACATCAATCTGGCTTTCTAATGGAAGCATACTCTGTTCTCTGTGAGGTAGGAACTGATCCATACATAATTTATACAAATATAGTCTTTACACAGGCCATACCATGGCTTGGGTCGTCTGTCATCACAGAGATCCAGGTTTGATCCCGGCCCGATCCCTGTGAGATTTGTGGTGGACAAAGTGGCACTGGGACAGGTTTTTCTCTGAGTATTTCAGTGTTTCTTGTCAGTATCATTGCACCAATGTCCCATACTCACCTTCACCTTAGTACTGCTTTTACCAAAAAACAAATGGATGAAGCCTGGAAACCTTCAAATGAAGCAACACTCTTTCGGATGTCAGGGAGCATAGGACAGAAAAGCACTTTAACTCTTTTTTAAGTCTTTACAGGGTTAAAGAACTTTAAAATACATGTTACATTATAAAAGGTATAGGTTAAGTATCAGATGACTCATATTCACCAATTCTCATATTATTTAGAGCTTGAATTACATAGAGGTTATAATGAACTTGAAATACATAAAGATACTTTCGAAAATGGTATTTATTTGGCTTTACAGTATATTTTAAAACAATTTAAAAATCTTGTGAAACAGTTACAAAGAAATGGTAATACATTACAAAGATTTAAAACCGCAGTATATATTTCAGTTACAAAATACTTTAAAATAATTCTTAAAAACTCTTGCACTCTTCAAATTACGAACTCTGCATACCTTATATTAGGCAACAACTTGCGAATGAGCCTCTTGCAGAAAAATGTGCAGCATAAACCGATCACAGCTCAGATGGAACACAAGAAGCAGCTGTAAGTGAAGTCTGGATATCACAAGAACATTACCATTAAGAGTTGTTTTATGCTTCAGTGTCTGGAGAACATAAAAATTGTAAAGCTCATAAGGATTATGCATGATGTGTCAAGTGGGCATTCTGTAATATGAGAACTATTTTTATATATTAATATTCTGCAACTAGATGCTTCTTGTATTTCATGTGACATGTAGAGTCATACACCAATATTTCTGTCAAGAGTTATTATTATATATAAACATAAAAACACTTTACATAATTTAAAATCCATATTTTGTACTTCATGAGGCACTTGTGGTGTTACTGACTAGAGCAAGGACCCAAATAGCAATAATGGGTCCAAAACACACAGAAAAGAACAATACTAGAAGGATCAGTAGCAAAAATCACATCCCACACTGGCAGACTCATAGCACAGTAATGAAATATATCTACGATATGTTGCAATTTCATTTTGAGATATGTGCTTACTAAATTTCAGTGTGAAATATATAGAGAGCTTAGAAAACTGTATTTGGTATTGTAATTGAAAGACATGAAGGTATTCAACTTTCCACACCATTAGGAGCAATACAGTGAGCATGCTTGGTAACAGTGCTGTGTACTGACACCAAGACATCATAATTTAACTCCACAAAACAGAAAGCACTGTAGTATATCACTTATGTCATAACAGTTACATAATTTCAAAAACACCATTACTGAAATATAAAATAAACACTTAAACATCAACACAATGAATAGTAATCTGCCTTACAACAGCAGGGAACTCAATTAAAATGGCACTTGTTATCACATTAGTGTTTAGATGACAACTGACAGACATGAGGAATGTTACACAGTTTAAAATATACAGTCTGAAAATGTGATATTACGTTTTTATTCAAACTAAGCTGCAGTTTAGAAGAAAGGAATGATCCCCAAGTTATTAAGGAATGCGTATAAAATACTGAAATATGCATGTAGATTAATGAGCTGAAAATTACCCCACAATGTCAATAATACTGTTTCAATAAACTGGCAGCTGCATTCTGCTTTAAGCCATAGACAAATATACGAACATGTCACCTGTATTTAATAGCAAGAGACTAGACTAGACAAAAGCATTTATTTATACAACTCCTGATGCTGCATTACTGTTCCCTTCTTCTGGATGGCCATTGTTATTCACTTCAGCCCTCTGCTGCCTCAAATCAGGACACTGACCGCACTGCACGTCTACTAGCTGTACCCTTTGGTTCATTCTTTGCCATCTCCTCATCCTCCTCAAATGGAACCTAAAGCAAACAAAAAAGCACCCAAGCAGTGTACGCTAAAACAAAAGAAACATTTATTAAGCTTTGTTTATATTCTATTTGAGGAAAGTGTTTAGAGTTACACAACTTTCAGAAATTTGATCTGTGAAAACATGGGGAGGCACCGACTCACTTGCATCTGTCAGAAAGAGTTAAACTCAGTCACATGACATTTCCTGTTTATCAAACTAGATGGACACATTGCAGAAACCCAGTAATGTAAGTACACTATATCACCACTACAGTGCTTTAGAACTGATATATGTTCTCTATTCAAACTACTGTTCTGGTTATGAAATTTGAGCATACCCAACAAGTTGTTAACGTCAGCTGTATGTTGTAAAACTATTCCTGTATACAGTATTTAATAGTTCAGAATTTTGCATCTGATATGGTGGCTTTCCTATTCCTTAATTTCATCAGGGCTCTTTCTAATTCCAGTAAATTTGTCAATTGCTTCTCCATTCAACCCTGTCATTGGCATACAGCATTTCGTATGCAAAGCATTTCAAAATACATGTAATAAGTAATACTTAATGGCTTATTTCAGAAATAAAAACCAAATAAATGCACAATTTTTGCACTATTTGTTATGTTTCATTCGTTATTTTTCCTCCAACATGTTTCGGCAAGCTGCCATCTTCAGGGAAGATACATCACTTTATTATACAAAACACTTAAGACATTAAAATGTGCTGTCAGTGCTAAATTGATTTTAATGTACGGAGATGAGCAGTATAAAGCTTAGGGCTTATGTTTATGCTTGCCATCTTCCTGCCAACTACTTAAACACTTTAATATTTTACATGACAGAGTCCAATTCCCACCTGGATTGGAAACTGTCACAACATCAGATCTTCACAAAGAATTTCATATGCTTGCCTCCAGTGTTTCATCAGTTATTACCATAAAACAACCATTACACTCACGCTTTACAGGATACTATATTGTTACCCTATAATCTACAATGAGTTAATTTATCAAAAGTTGCAAATTTGAAGATTCATGTCTTCTGAGATATGACGGCATATACAGTGGTAAATTTGTTACTCATGTTTTGGATGAGCTTGCTGACTCCATGTGCAGGGCAGTCCAAGGAAACAGACTTTAAATTTCCCATATCTGCAGGACTGATAACCAGCTACACTTTCTCAAGTAACAGTCTTAGTTAGGATGTAAGGTCATTCATAGGCCATAGTGCCAGAGAGTGAATGTGAGAGAAGACTAAAATTATCCTGTCCATCCTTCTGTTCAAGTCCCTGGCAGCTTTTGTCTTTCCACTTATACTGATACAACAGCTCTGAGATTCAGTTTTAAAGCATTTCCTTTAAAATTGTAGTAGTGTATGTATGTACCACCGGTTTTAATATTAAAAAATTCTGCACCCTGCCCACACAGTTTACTTCTGCGTTTTGTACAGTTCACACAACAGATTGTGATTATTTCCCTATAGAGCATTAACAAAGTGGTTTTCATATCTGAAACAATGTGTTTTTACTATGCGGTACAAACTGAATCTTTAAATATCATTCAGATTATTTTTCACCTTTAAACGATTAGTATCTCTGTTTCCAGTATCTGTCCGATATGTTCTCAGACCACCTTGTGGAAACTCAATTCTGCCATTTACCTTATTCTTATTTGTTCTTTCATTAATACTGAAAGCTTTTTGCACCTTTTTATAAATTACAATGTTGGTTTAGGAAAAAAATGTTTGGTATAACTGTCACAGAGTATGGTATGGGATGACTAACCTCACAGTAATGCCAACCCACAGCACAAATGTGGCAAGCAGGAAGCAGCAAAGCATGGCAAGTCCCATTGCTTCCCACAGTCCATGCCTCATGTACATAGCAGATCCCATACCGCACAGATATATGGATATTAGGCATGGGGGTGTTAGGATCAGCAGACACAGCACATCTCCGTAAAGCCCCTGATGGCAGTCCAATCCTTCATGGCTCCGGAACCACTGCCACACAGACCCAGGGTGACGGCTGGTATTAAATTGGTACTTGCAGATTTCACATTCAGTCTTGTTGGAAGCAGAAAGCCACTTCTCCAGACAGCTTTTGTGGACAAGGCCAAGTGTTCCCGTACATTCACAAGGAGATATAAGATTTTCACTGCTGTCATCTGTGGACAACAATGAAAAATATTCAGTGCAAACCCTTTTCTATAAGACTAGGTACATGTGACAACACTTCATACTGCTCACTGCTGTTGAAGACCCATTTTCAGCTTAAGTTTCCTCCCTAAACAATGAAACAAAGTAGGCTATTGATGTCATCATAGTATACCATATTTCAAGGTGTCATATATGTACAGGTCTCTGCAGTGGTCTAATTCCTGCAGTTTTTCCAACTGAAATTATGTATGCTGTTAAGCTGTATCAGCAGCTGACATTTTCAAGAAGGCATGTTACCCCATTAGTAAGCCTCATGTATGTGCCCTCTGTATCCCTACTCTCTCTATTCTGCATATGGAGCCATCAGGTTCCTGTGAAACACTGGTATCTATCTACCAAACTATACGGTGTCACATAAATCAATCAGCCACCTTCTGCAGTCGTTCCAGTCACTAAGCAGGAATGTGAAGACTGTGTATGGGATAAAACTGTTAAAAAAACTTACGTATATAGAATTATATTAAATTTATCACTGTCAGTACCATTACATACTACCAGCAACTCAAATACACACACACAGTCCAGCTGTATTTGTACTGGCATTACGAACACTTATTTGGAACTTGGCCTTGTAAAGAGGGATGTACTGTATTTAGAAGATATGCGTATTCCAAGTATGGAATATTTCTAACGCAGGAAACTTCCAAAATAATCCACAAAGTGGGTGATTTGCGTGCAAGCAAAAAAGAAGTTGACTTTATATGAAAATAAAAGATAATAATCAAATTTTGCACCTTCATGACAGATCCTGCAGACTGATCCTGAACTAGACAACCTTGAATGTGCAGGTCTATATGGCACTGGTGTGCTGGCAGATTCACTTGGTTGTATTATCATCGTGTCTTTTTGAAAGATCTGTAACAAATAATATACTGTGAATTAGGTATGTTGTGGTGTCCTTTGTTCTTGTGACACTGTCCTGTAACTATTGTACTTCCTGTATTTTCTCTGAATGTACTGTGTTGTACATTGACTTGTTCACCTCCTGCTTTCTAGGACCTACATGGATGCACACACACAAAGACAAACACACACACACATGCCACATCCACAACAAGACGTCCACTCCATAAGAAGCCCTTATATTCATTCACATAATAATTGTGAGATGCCATATTGTCGACCTACTTACATAAAATAAGTTCCTCACAAAACATAACATTTTATACATGGCAGTGTCACCTATCAATACTCTTCTTACAGAAATCAAGCAGATGTTATAATGCTGTATTGCCCTTCACTTCTAAGATATTAATATAGATTATCAATAAACGAAAAGTGTTGTTAGTCTTATTATTACGTTTCTCATTATGTCAGAGGGCACACTGAATAACATAAATTTTACACTTATCAGACTGTTTACAAATCTTTTAAGTCATCAACTGCTAAAATAAATTTCACAGGGTCAACTATTAACCTTTGCATTCACAGCTGCTATATGAAAGAAAATAGTAAAAAAAGTCACCTGGGTGTACCCTGACTGTCTTTATTTTCCACTTAACTCTGGTAAAACAGTGACTTCCTGAATTCCGACTGATGATGACACTACACAGCATGGTATAGAACAGAACTACAAAATGCAAATCTTACTGCTTTAATCTTGGGATATTGTCAATGCCAAGTGCCATGTGAACACAAATCTAATTAAAACCACAAGACTGAGGTGCCACAATACCTTCTGGGCAAGGGAAGGGAGATGTTAAGTCTTTACATATTCTCATCTTTCCAGTGAAAACAGGTGGCTGCAGTTTGAACGGTGGTACTGTGATCATGACACAGGTACTGAGAAGTGAATTCATCAACTACTGTTTAGACAGTGAACAGCTCTTTCATCAGATCTGAACAGTTACTTATCACACAACAGTGTTGCCAGTATAAAACAAACAGGATACGGAAAATAACAATTACACTCAGCAAATGATTCTTACTATTTAGTATCTAAGGTGTAGTAATGTCTCACATAAAATTAAAAGTTCGTACCTCGCTTATTCTAAAAGAGCACCTGAATACTCTGAGCTGCAATAAATGCTATATTAGTACAAGATATACTCATTACTTCCTTCTCCTGAATGTGGGTGCTGCATCTGGTAGCAACTTCTGGATTTTCATCTGTGGAACTACAAACTTGCTTTTGCCAGCGCGTGACAGGATTATTTTCTTGGCACACTACAGTAGCGATTTCATTTTTTTCTGCCATAATTATGCTGAAATAATTCATTAAGCGATTATTTTTGAGACATAAACTGAACGGACTACAAACAATGCACGCAATGCGTTTCCTTAACAAACTAGATCTCATTCATTCACTCACTTATCACCTCCAGCTAAACATTCACAGAGCGAAATATAACAATCCGACCCTTTCTGCGCCATATTTTTGTATGTACGTCCATGCGATTGCGTGCTTGTGACACCTCTTCATTGGTACCACATTTTGTTCCTCAATGTTTCTTCCCTGTTGCTGGAGATGTATTCCTGTATAAATCATGTTTCCTTGTACGCTGAGTATGTAAAATTTATGTGTAATATTACGAATAGTAATTATATTCCTGCAATTAACTTTGCTGCTGTAATTATTTTCGCTTTTATTTTACACTACTGATAATTTGCACAAGTTGGGGGAAATTTAAGTTCAGTCGACAAATTTTGCCGACAATGGAGAAGGAAGTACAGTTGTTTCAATAGATGGCAGCTGTAGTACGTTGAGTTGACAAAACAACCCTCCGGAGGAAGATGTAAATACTATTCGAGAATACGTCGAGAGTCAAATTGAGATGGGAAGGAAATCATGTTACGGACACATTATTGGAATTCTAAGTACACTTTTATTATGGAAAAATATAGTTTATTTTTTAATATTGCTTTTTTTTTGGATTTGTAGTAGAGTATATTTATATTCATCACTTTTATGGATAATTTAACCGGAAGTTTACTAGTACACGTCAGGTTTTCGAAGTGTGTGTTGCATCGTAAAATCTTGCTCGTGCTATACATTGGACCCAACATTGCTTCGTCCATTATTGACAAAAATGATTGTGCGTAAGGATATACAGTCGGGTTTAAAATGAAGGTTAATGTCTGTTGTGTATATTGGATACTGCTTTCCATATCATTTGTTTCGAGGTAATTTGCATTATTATTTGAGGCGTGTTCGTTGTATTTGCTTTTAAATTACTTGATGAAATTTTCTATGTTTCAGTGAGACACAACTTTTATTATATGTTACGCTTGCATCATATACATGCTACGCGTATCGACACGATCATCTCATTTTCAGGCGTGGAGTCAAATATGTTACAAAGCAACACATTGCTGTTATTCGTACAATGGTTATATAAAATTTGAAAGTGATTTGTGTGCCTGAAAATTATTACCCAACAACATTTTCTCAAATGTACATGAAAGGAGTGTGTAAAAAGGCTTTCGATTTTATAACCTTAAAATGAATTTTCAAACTTTTTCAGGGCATGTGCCGCAGTGGATTAATTATGTGGTAATATTGATACCACTTTCGTAATATCTGCATATACACACTGCGCGGTTTGGTCGTCACACAGGGTAGTCCGCTGCTGCGTATGAACTCTGAGAAGTTTACAATGTAATTTGAGTATTTTAAAATAGAATGATTTTAATGCATTCCTATTAAGGACATTTTAGAAAAGATTGTGAGATTAATAATTTTCGTCTTCACAGATAAATGTCAGTGTGCATTTTTTAGGTAACCATTTTTATAAGCAATGTTAGTGCATTGCTATGGCAAGAATTTTGCCCCACGCATCTGGAGATAATCGTGTGGTGGAACACATAGTGTGTATATGATGCAGTTGTTGCATTCAATTAGGGATCTCAGACTGAAACACATGGCATTAATCAAAAGTATAACATGCCACAGAAATGTGTAATTCTATAGTTGATGAATATTTTATTCAGTTTTGTATTAGAAGTATTAGTGTTGTGAAACATATGCCATCTGTGGTTAGTGAAGTACTTCATTTTGCATTTTCAGCTGTCTGTTATTTATATTGGTGGCTGCAGAAAGTGGTGTGATTGATTCCTCTGTAAAAACTGTTGACTACAATGATACAGTTGATACTGAAATTTTAGCAAAGAACTCTGAGACATTAGAGAAGTACAGTGGACAACAAAAGGAGAATGTTTATCTAATTAGGAATGAAAAGGATCGAAGCAAAGTCTTTGGAGACATTCATCAGGTATATATATATATATATATATATATATGGAATAATGTTACATATATTCCTGTTACTAAATTTAAGGTTTTTTACAGTCAGGCAGTATAACACAAACTCTATGTACTTTGTCCCTGAAACCGATCAGTGAATGTTGGTTTTAGAACCAATACAATTGCTGTTGTCTCTGTGTGCCTGTTTCAAGCCTTTATGTCTCTTTTTATTACCAGTATTTGTTAGGTACTGTTACTGTATATTATTTTGTGGGAACAAGACGTACATGTTACGTTGCTTTATGCTATAACATACATTAAAATGTAGAAAGTATATGTCATTGGTGTTTAATGTTTGACATACTGTAATAGGCTGCCTGCTGCTGTTGACTGTGACCAAATAAATAGACATATGTGGACATATTCTTTCCATTTACAGGACTGGATTTTGAATTTCAGTACTCATTACTGGTGCTTATATTTTGAATTCTAGGAGAGTGAACATGCAGCAGAAATCCATTCTAGTTTTGAAGATGTGGTGTCATTGAACAATGTTGAGAGCTCACAGTCTGTTGATACAGCATCATACAGCATGTCACCAGAATCAGTACCAGATGTCACCACTGAGTAAGTTATACCTGTTCTTTTGTTTGTTATATTTTTTTAATTCATGGGCTTGTTCAGGACTAACAGATCTTCATGCTACATTATGTCTGGTAGGTTGTGTTATAACACTGCATTAGGTTATGTTTATGTGCAGCAGTTTATGTAAGATGCATAGCTGTGGTGTTCTTTTCTCTGATATGTGTCCTTAAGAGTAGTACGTGTATGTACGCATGTGAAGGTGCTACTCAAAGTGTGTTGTACCAAATAAAATCGCTACTGTTCCATGTCAGAATCAGGTTATTTGTTTTTTAAAGCATTTCGAGTTAAATTCTGCGTGTTTGTTTTCTGTATACATGTGCTGAAGTGGGCAGTTAAATGTAGTTGTTTTAATACTGATATCAAACAAAATTTCAGCATTATGTTTGTAGTGGATATGCAGCGGTTCCTTCCAAATGTGCTGCTCTGGTTCTTATTGTATGTTATTTTTCATGTTGTTTTGTAATCTTCTGTAGTAATATTTATTTACCCTTGGAGAGTTTTACTGCCTTTTAAGGGATGTGCAGCAATATGCTTGGAAAGTGAAAGTGTGTGTAGTTGGCACATTATTTTAAGAGGGTTGTGTTGACCTGTTTACTTACATGGAAAAGCCCTACATAAAATACAGTGCACTGCAAATTGCTTGTACTCCCTTCAAGGTTCCTTTTTGAGTCTATAACAGTAGGACAGTACATTCATTGCAGAATAATATGCACAGTTTTTATAGCAATAATTAACTTAAACCAGGGGTGCGGAAACTGTGGCATGTAGGTAAGATGTAGGCAACTGAAAGAAGTCAGCCTATGAGATCTTTTCTCTTCTGGGATGTTATGTAATGTTGACTGGTAGTTAGTTACTGGTGTTTCAGGACAGCCTATCAGTCCCACCTTCAATGGTCAAGCAGTCCAAGAAGACTTTGAAGATGGGACTGATAGGTTGTCCCAAAGCTTCAGTCCAACTACCAATAAATGCAGTGTAACATCCCAGAAGAGTGAAGATATTTACACTGTGGTGGAAGCCTGAAAAGTTAGTCTGTATTGCAACCATGAGGTAATTGAGTTTCCTTTATGGAAATGTACGTTTTGGGATTCTGTTGAGGGTCCCTTTTGTTGTTTCCTTGAGTGTGGTTGCTGTCGTGGGATGTCCCAGCAGATGTGGGGTTGCTGTGCAGTTGCCATGCATGGTGCAGCAGTAAAAGGAAGATCCTGTACATTGGCATATGTTTGCCTGTAGGGCAAATGTACTCTGTGAGATTTGAGGTTTTTGTAGTGGTATTGCTGAAGATCCAAGCATTCTGGGTTGTTTTGCCATGTCAATTGGTAAATAGTTTGAAGGAACTGGAATGTTTGGCCCTGAAGAAGAAGTCACTGACAGTCCCTCAGAATATTGGTAACTGTGTGCCAGTTGATGCAGCATAATGTCACAGAAGACTTGAACCTGGTTTACCTTGTTGTTTTCCCGTGGTGTTCCGATATTTCTGCAACATGACAGAACTTCCTGTACTCTGTGTGTGTATGTATCTTACTGATGTTGCAGTATAATTCCACTGGCAACAGTGCCTTATTGATTTCAGGATTGTAACTGTTTTTCAAGGCCATGTTCAGGAACTTTGCTGTGTCTGCTTGCTTTGTAATGGAATGAGTATTGATTGGTAATATAGCAGTGTACGTCTGATGGTTGAGAGAGTTTCAGTTGGAAATTTGTCAGAACTGAACATTTCTTTCTGCAAATGTGGATTGCACTATATTTTTGAGTTAAAATTGAGGCTGCATGTTATGACATAGATTTTGGTGCATGAAGTCGCTTCAGAGGTGTGGAATATTGAAGTACTTGTATAATAGAAATGCGAGTGTAAGCTTCCATTTAGTAATGTAGGATTTTGTAATTTTATTTCTACTTCAAATTGTGTCAGTAGAAGCATTTGCAGATAAAAGTTTGAGTGAATACGTTAGGAAGCAATCAGCCTTTGTTGCTGATGAGATGGTAAAATATATGCGTGTATAATGAAGAGGTTAGTGAATATAATCCTGAACTCTGAAGTGTGGTAGAAATTTCTGAACTTTTGTACTTGACACTTAATGAATGTAGTCATTTCCCCATACTTTCCCTTGCTATGTGAGCTGAGTCAGCAAGTCCAGTGATAGGGAATTTTTGGAAGCATCTGTGGAAATCCTGTGTTTGAACTGCACGGGTGCAGTTTGCAGTATTTTTATTGTGATGACATATTCAAGGTTTCTCTCTCTAAGTGCTAGGATTTCAGAAATAGAAAAAAGTCATATGGAACTAGATGTGCAGAATACAGAGGATGGGTATACAGTTATGCAACGTCTGGTTCGATCTTTAGGATTCCATAAAAGGTGGAGAATTTTGTGGCTGGCTGAGCAACTGGTAGGTTTTCAATAAGAATTCTGCTCCATGGAGTTGATTAGTTGTATGTATGTAGATACCGAGTTTTGTTTTCACTTCCACCTGAGGGAAGAAATCCCCTTTTTGCAAAGCACATCCATTCTAATGGGTCTTCAGTTCTCAAGGTGTCCCGCCGATGGTGCACAAGGTGATACACTTCGCATTGCTCTGTGTCTGCACTTTGTCCATTATATCAGCCTTAAGGAACAACACAGTGTTTTGGGAACTGGGCTGTTCCCTTTGACCTGAATGTGGGATCAGTTTAGCATTGTAGTTTCTATACTGCTGTGTTTGTTCTTAACATTTTAAAGCCTAGCGGTAACTTTACGTACCACCAGGTTTAACATTAAAAAATTCTACATGGTGCCCACATCGCGTTTATGCGTATTGTACGGATCTCTGAACAAACAGCAGTTACTTTCCTATACAGAATTAACATATTGGTTTTTATAACCAAGAGGGATAGTGTTTACTGCGCGGTATGAACTGAGTCCTTATCTATAAAACAGATATGCTTCGTTTTTCAAGGGTTAAATAAGACACGATGCACAAAGCACAGACTCAAGAGTAATCCTAAGTATAGTACCAATCGTAAGGCAAAGGTAAAATACAGAACTGCAACTGTCCACTTGCCTAAGTTGTAGGCCACAGTAGAGTACATAGGCACGGACATGGGGTTAGCAGTCTTGGTGGAGCCAGATGGAGTCAAATGATCAGGTTCATGCTTTGAACATTTTATCCTAGGGTAGAGGACAGGCGAAACATGACTTGGGAGAAAGTAATCGCAACCCAGGGAGTATTATAGAATATTTTAAAATTGTAGTGAGTTGGAACAGGCTAGAGGGCTGAAGAGAAAAGTAACAGTGACCCACCCCCACCCCCCAAAAGGAAAATTGATAAACTCAGGATAGGAAGCAGCGATTTGAATTGAAGCCAGGCCTACAGAAGGTGAAGGTGTGGGTTCATGTTAGGAGTTAGCTGTCATGAGATTATTGTTAAACTTCAAGTGCAGTCGTAAAAGCATTGTCAGTGTGTCAGACTATATTTGTTAATGCTTTCTCGGTACTCTGTAGGTGGTATGCGCCGTTCGATTGCCGTAGGGTTCGATCGAAACCCCAGTAAAATGTGCACCGTAGTGAGTGCAAGGTCGCTTTGTGCGTGACGCGAGGTAAAGGAGCTTCCATTCCGCGTACAGGCGACGTGCAACCGCACCGTGGGCAACAACCATGTGCACGGAGGCATGGCAAAACCGCCGCTTGGCCCAGGCTTTGCTGCTAGTTGTTGCAAAAGGCCCAGTGGAAATAAATTTTCGAAACGTTGCGTCTTGAAAGGAACTGGTATGATGGGCAATATCTGACATGTTAGTCAAGTAGGTAGTTATAAACCACCTTCAGAAACCTGCAGGTTAAGTAAATTCCGTTATAGTACTGGAGTCATCCTCCGTTTCTAGATATTATTAGACCTGCAGTGCACAGATTTTTATAAATCTAGGAGCCGCCTCAAAATTCTAGGCGCCAGAAGCGTGACGTGAAGTAAGTTCCATGCTGAGGACTCACAAATGTTAAGCTCCACCGTACAAAATTCAGTCGCTCTCGCGACCTGGGGCCCGAGATTTGTGCACCCCTGTGTTAGACTGTCGTGAAAGTAACAAAACAAACAAATAGAGCGCGAAGTTCAGTTACTGTTCGGTCTGTGCAAATGGTCGGACGTGTTTTGATCGTACAGGATCATTTTGAAGGGCTTCACCTATTGCACCGCTACTGCAGTTTACATTAGAATGTATGTTATAGTTGTGGAATATGCGACGTGCTTGAAAGTGATCGTGTAGGTTTGAAACATGTGGAGCTAGTTCTACAGACCCAATAGTAAAGGAACTGTTCAGTTGTCTTTGATGCTTGTTTTAGTTATGTAGTACAACTTTACAACTGTATGTGTTGGAAGGTGTAAATATCGTGTAAGTATCTTAATTGGCTAATGCTAGGTGTTCGAATAGGATTGACGATCCTTCAGGCATATGTTGGTCCCCGTGTAACCTGCTTGTAGGAGCATTAACATAATGAGCACAGTAAGCGCGTGCCCGTGATTTAACAGCCGCCGGTAACGGACTTGACTAAGGAAGGCAAACGGCATCGTTAATTCAGTTGCCTCAAATCGGAGGACTTCTTGCAGTATATATTTTAATAACTGGCCTTTACCTTGGAAGGGGATCCAGTTGTTTAAAAACCAAAAACCGGGGCGCGTAATAACATTTACGAGGGGGGGGGGGGGTTAACGTAGAAGACAATTTTTAACCTGTCACGCAGTGAAAAATATCAGAATAATTTATTAACGTTACTGCAATGACGTGACTCATAAAAACTGTGACATACAGGTGATGATGATGATGATGATAAAACTCAGACCCTCGCAGTTCGCTTACAGCTCAGTTTACGGCTGTGTTGACCAGCAAATTCGTTATATGTAATGATGTTATGGTAGCAGATAATCCGTAGCATGTGAAAATATGGAAGTGTTTCATCCCACCCGCACCTCATCACCAGGGCTGTGGAGTCGGAGTCGGAAGGAATTTTAGGTGGAGTCGGAAGGAATTTTTAGGTGGAGTCGGAGCTGGTAAAAATGTACCGACTCCGACTCCGACCTCAATCTAAAATCTTATCTAGCTACTCCAACTCCAGAGCCCTGATAGCGAGAGTAACCATTAGATTTACACTTAAATATAGGTTATACGTCAAAAAAGTAACCTGATGATTCACGTGGTGGCGATGAAATGTCTTATAGGTTTACCGTTATTAATACATATTGAGCTTTTATGAAGGAGTTTTAAAAATCGAGGAGTCGGAGTCGGTGTCGGAAGTTTTAAAATCTGGGGAGTCGGAGTCGGAGCTTTTGTGTACCGACTCCACAGCCCTGCTCATCACTCCGCTTTACACTCTGAACTTTACATGTCATGTAATTCGGGTTTATGCTTGCATAGACACGCTAAACCCTACGTATTCTTGTTCAGATCTCACGCAGAGTATAATGTAACTTGCGAGATTCGTCTGTAATTTTTACTTTTCTATATAACTAGTATAATGCTAATGTTCCAATAATTTCTTTTTTGTTGTGTAGTAATATGTTTCGTTTTTGGCCATCGTGGTCGGCCTCTTGTATGCTGTACGCATTATGTAAAAGGTAAAGCTATCCCTGTGCAGGCCTGGACAGGCCCTGAGGGTTCCTGGAGGTTGAGGCCAGGGCTGTGGAGTCGGTACACAAAAGCTCCGACTCCGACTCCTCGATTTTTAAAACTACAACTCTGACTCCGCTCCTTCATAAAAGCTCAATATGTATTAATAACGGTAAACCTATAAGACATCTCATCGCCACCACGTGAATCATCAGGCTACTGTTTAGACTTATAACCTATATTTAAGTATAAGTCTAATGGTTACTGTAGCTATCAGGGCTCTGGAGTTGGAGTATCTAGTTAAGAATTTAGACTGAGGTCGGAGTCGGAGTCGGTACATTTTTTCCGACTCCGACTCCACGTAAAAATTCCTTCCGACTCCAACGCCACCTAAAATTCCTTCCGACTCCATAGCCCTGGTTGAGGCTCCCGGATTTCAAGACAGTCGACACATGAAGGTCGTAAGGTTGTTGGCCCTACGCACCGGCCGCCTTTACCCCCCAGGAAATATTCCTGGTACTCATTTGTGTTAAGAGGTTGAGTCGATCCCAGGGCCACAGTGCGGCCGAAAGGACTATGTCAATGAAAAATTCCAGTGACACCATCAGGAATCGAACCCGCGACCTTCCGGATTGTAGTGCCGTGCCTCAACCAACTGCGCCACCGCCTGCCCATGTACGCATTATGTAGAATACCAAATTTTGAGCACACAGTTGTACTGTATGGGCAGAACGTAGACTTTTTACATTACACTTTTTGGTACGTAAAGTAGCGACTGGGCTGTGAAGATCTGAAAGTATTTATAACGAGGTCATTCTGACGAGTGGACACATGGAACATCACGATCGAGTGCTTATACTTGCGAGGCCACGTGTTAGATTCTCGATGCGGACGCCGAGAATCCTGACAGGATTTCCGTCGTCTTTCTGAGTGCTTTAACAAAATGGCTGGACTATACCTGAAATTAGGCCACGGCCACTTCCTTATAATACCTGTACAGTTTATAATTCACTAAACTGACCAATCATCCGACGCTGCGTAATCGTAGTTACCGACAGCTCAATTAATGAACAATAAACATAAAAGGTTAAACTGAATGTCTTCGTAAGTCTTTTCGGCAGTTGAAGGCACCCGTATGTATGACCTCATGGCGCCCTTCAGTTGCCGGAATTGATCCTTGTTTAGAAGCAGTTTTAATTAATTAGAGTGTCCTTTGTTTGGACATGCGAGTTTTGAAGATGCAAAGTGTGTCAGAGCAATGGAGGACTAGTGAAACAGTAAAACGTACCGCCCTACAAACCTGATCAGTCTGAAGGCGATATAAATAAAATTTATATGACGGGTCGAGGTTCATGGCCGGGCGCTACCAGTTTACAGTCTTAAGGCCCGGGTTCATTCCTCTCCAAGGGCAGATATCACTTATTAGGCCTAGGCATGTTTGGTTGGATCTTAAAGAAATGGGCTGTGACGTTATGAATTGACTGGTTTGTTCAGGATATGCCCCAGTAAGGGGCTTTTCTTAGCAGGATAATGTACATTTGGGTTCGTTAAAAGGAGCGGAATATCTTAACCCATTAAACTAGTATTAGAGCCTAAAAGAAATTGCTCTGTTCCGTTTAGTTATTTAGCTGCATTTCGGAGGAACGTACCGCCTCAATCTTCAGGGTGTAGGAGTCCAAAGTTCCACTCGCATGTTGAGTTTGAAGTAGAATTCTTGCTCTGAGTGTCCTGATCATTTGTGGTTTGAGTAGACAGGGACCGTCAGATGGAGTGTTTACCACAAAGCGTTACTGTAGCCAACATAACCCGTCATTGCGGTTTTCTGCTAAAACAGTTTTTGTCACTTTTTTGATAAACGTAGCTCAGTGTGCTGAAGTGCGTGAAACATTTGCACCGGGTCGGACTGTCACAACGGTCTGTGCGTTTGAATAAACTTCGATTTGAGTTTTCAACGAAACCAGCAGAACAATCAGGTTAGGGGTAACATAGTCCTTATAGTGACTAGGCTGCGGGTTCAACGGCGGGGGAATCGTACTTTGATTCCTGGCAGGGGTGAGATTTCTTCTCTAAAGCATCCAGACTGGTTTTGGGACTCACCCAACCTGTTCAGCCGGTACCAGGGGCCCTCTCCCCATAGGTGAAACAACCCGGGCATGGAGCTGAGGTTAAGAATGAGTGGAGCCATATCTGCATTGCCCCCTATGCCTTAATGGCATATACGGAGACCACTTTACCTTTAGCAGCACAGACACCATTACGTAAAGATCAGATAAGTTACGGCCATCTGCGCAAATTTAAGCTAATTTTGTGCCCAGTAAGTCAGGCCCAGTTCCTTGCATAATAAGCGGTTAATTTGTTCTACTGTGTGGCGGTTTCTGCCTACTTGATTGAGGTTTCTGCGTACTTGATTGAGGTTTCTGCGTACTTGATTGAGGTTACTGCGCCTGTAGGTTGTGGCCCCAACGGAGGCAGTGGAAATTCATTACTGGCGTCACTGGATTTCTGTTGGGTACGTCTGTCTGACAGAGAGGCATCCAAAACCTGTGGTTCGGCCAGAATACTTTCTATGTACGCGTACCTCGTATGTGAAAGTAAGGTGGCTAGGAGACCTTGGGATTCGATTAGCTGACCCACTGAATATGAGACAAGAACACGAGAAATCTCTGCGCTCCTTTTTCTAGCAGTTCTGTGGTTGTGGGGAAATGTTAGTGCTGTACCTTGAACTCGTCTGGGAGGTTAGTGCTGTGCCTTGTGAACTTGTCTGCGAAGTATAAAGATCTGGAATATTGCATCGTTATCACAACGGAGAGGTGAGGAGGAGTTTGCCTGCAGACCTTCGTGCTTGGACATCTTACAAAGTGTCTGACGCAAGTACTGAAGGAGGATCAGTACTTAACCTTAATTATTCCTTATATGGATTTCCAATGTTTGAAAACGTACTGGTGTTACGTGTAGAGCAGGGGTCTTCAACCCGCGGGCCGCATACGGCCCTCCGAATGTTTTCGTGCGGCCCCCAAACAAATTTTAAAATTTGAGTGTAAAAAATAAATAAATGTTAAATAAAATTAACTCTGAATTTTTAAATTTTGTACTCACATTTTAAACATTTTTTTGCTTTTTATATATGAAATCTCGGTTAATATTGTAGTAAATACCGCAAGGCTATAGTAGGGAATGTTTGCAGGTACATAATAATAAAAGTAAATCATAAACTATAAATAAATAAATAAATAAAATAACAAAACTATTCTATGTATGTTTATGTAGGGAAATAATCAGTGGGCATGTCCTGTAATAATATGCAAACTTTACTTTGTAAAACGTGAATGCGGCCCGCGAATCTTTCTGCCATTAAAGTGTGGCCCTTGAGCGAGTAAATGCTGAAGATCCCTGGTGTACAGTAAAGGGAGTGGCAGTATAGCTCCACTTATTTTAAACTTCGGCACTAGGTGGAGGTGAATGGTCAGCTTCATGCTGCGGCCGCTTTACCTCCGGGGAAGGATCCCCCCATACCGTTGAATAAGGAACTAGGGGTGCCCTAGAACAGGTCTAGATCTTTTGGAGAAGAGACAAATGTTCGGGTTTTGGGAATCGAACCATGTTCCTCGGTTGTCCAGCTCGTTGTCACGCGTGGAATGCAAATTCGTGTTACGAAATGTGTAGCAAGGTGTTATAGATACGCTTTGTATACACAAGACTCGAGGGAATTCTGTAATCTTTGTTTGCCATATTACAGGCAATTTAAATGTCATACACTGTATTGTGTTATGAGGTGTGCCAAGGATCAGGAGCATAGCGGGGGGGGGGGGGGGGGGGGGT